>JARGYA010000274.1:0-187495 GCA_029204335.1 Mycena vulgaris | reverse complement strand
TATAACGTGGGGCGCAGTGAGTGCGCACAAAGGTTGACGCCCTCCGGCCTTCGAGTAGATGCATACTTATAGGAGTCGTGATAAAGAATTGGCGGAAATAACAGCTTGAGACACAAACTGAGGAAGGGAGGTGTGCAGAGAAGCTGTTTGGCTGTGTGAGGATCAAGCACAGACCACAGAAACGCGCCATCGGCCAATAAACCCAGAGGGCATCCCACGGTTTGTAGTTGTTGAGAGCAGAAGCAGCGGAGATTGCCGCCGAGGAAAGGAAGGAAAGGATCCTGGGTGTTTGTATGTGTGAGGATGCAAGATCACAAAAACGCGCCATCTGTGAATACAGTAGTTAACCAGGAAGCTCAAGCGAACTCGCAATTCCCGGGCCGAGATTGGATAAAGTTGTTGGGGATCTCTTTGCAGATCGATAGAGATGTGTCAGGGCTACCTGGCAATATATAGTTTTATAGGGAAATGTTGTGTTTTGATTGAGAATGAGGCCATTCTTCTACAACATCCGATTTTGCAGAATCACGTGGAAGCAAAACACTGCAAAATAACCTGTGGGCCGCTGATCGTTGCAATCCGCCCCAGGGGTGTTTATATTCGTGTTCTACGACCTTGAAAACCCCCAGTTCACGCGTGTGCAGGAGGAATTGCGCGCCTGAAATACCGTGCCTTCGACGGATTATATATCCAACAAAATAGGCCAAAAATAGCGAACACAAAGTGATCTGCCACAGGTTCCACAGAGCCTTTTTGCGCAATTCCTTCTGCTATGAGCCATTTCTCATGGCTAACTATCCTCTCACAAAAACTGGGGCCCGTCGGATGCCTGGGATCCGGGAAAAAGCCGGTGTTCCGCTTCTACGTAGTGTTTCGCTTCCCGGTTAACTACTGTATGCCCAGAGCACGGGGTGTCAGATCTCTGGATCGGACACACTGATCCGAAGACCCCCCCCCAGATGAGGAAAGCGCACAGCATCTCTTTCCGTCAACAAACCTCCGCGCCGCGCTGGCCACACTTGCGTCGCACCTGGCCTGGGTCACCAGATTCCGGCTTGTTTTGGGCCCAGCTCAACTGGGCACTTATTCTACATTCACACTCACCTTAAACTACCTGAACCACAAGCTATTGGACAGCTGAATATACTGGAAATACTGCGAATAAGTAGCACTTTGTCTGTTGATTCAAATGGCGCTGGCCTGTCCCAATTCCACGCAAAAAATTCAAACTATAACTTCCGTCCTTGTTCTACACCATATACCATTGACAATGTGCTTGCTCGCCGCCTGGAAATCACATGTCGTGATGGCCATCTGCTATGTCCAGAATGCGGGGAAATATTCGACCTGGGTGCCAATGAATTTGATGTTTTATGAGCCTGTTCCATGAATTACCTATGGGAGCCCCCCATCCACCAAGAAATCCGCCAGTTTAGTAGTGCGGTGACAGCACTTCCCAAAGTAGAAATCGGCAGCGTCGGCACAGATATCAGCACAGCCGCCACGCGAGCTGATGGATATGTCAGATCTCTAGATCTGAAACCCTTGGCCCACAGTGTTTGTACCTGTTAGGAGCATCGGAGATTGCCGGCATTCGGAACAGAAGACTCGGAGAAGAATGGAACAAAACCACAGATCTACGAGTATGATTGCTTAATAATACTGTGGGAGGGACCTAGCTTTTGTCAAAGCAAGGTGACCCGCTTCCGACCATCACCACCCCAGCGGCAATTACCCACCACCTGATCTGACCACAATGCCGATTCCCTACCCCGCTGGATGTACTCCATCAGACTTTTGACAAATAACTTGTGAGCTTGTACAAGGCCAAACAAGGCCACAAACCCCACCAAACGGCGCGCAAGCTGACAAGGTCACAAACCATGTTGACGATCTCACAAGGTGGCTGGTTCGATTCTGTCTAGTGGCATAAAGTGGGCGCAAATCACTGTATCTCAGCCAGTCAGCTTCTCTGGGTACGGCACAGTGTGTGAAACTTCTGAAAGTGTCCTTCAAGTTTTCGGCACGTTCACCTGTCTTGTTTTGACCCTTCCAAGAGGTGTTTTATCCCGCTTTGACCTTGCGAGCTTGTCGGCAATCTCCGGCAAGCTCACAAGGCCAAACAAGCTGCAAGTTATTTGTCAAAAGGCTGATGTCTAGAAGAACTGGGTCCCCGTGGGCTCATCGTGCCTTGGTTTTCCCGCTATGGGATCTCCGCTGTGACCGGACGGAGCTCCAGGATCGGATTGGAGCAGATTCGAATTCCTCTGATCCACTTGAACACTTCTGGCCCGCCCGCGCAACCCGCAAAAAGCTCGAGTTTGCGCAGGGTTGCGTTTACAGGCACGTCCACCCTGTCCTAGAAATGGCCATCGGCGCTTCAGGGACCTACATCCTTCTACAAGTTCAGGGGGAAGAGGCGAGTATCTGGGCCTCTTACACTTCATTGCAACCCTGCACCGCACAGGACGTTTCGGAATCTTCCGGCGGAATGGCCCTCGACGACTCTTTAGGCCTTGTTTTCATTTTTGGAACGATTGTCAACGTCATCTCATATGTTTGACAGAACTGCTGTACTTCAGCCAGCATCTTAGGGACATTAATCATATTACTCACCTCTCTTATGTACCACCGCCATTTGAATCGATACCCATCTATCTCTACACTGTACAGTGATATTCTGCGTGAGCAAAGAGCTTCGTATTGCAGCCGGTGCCACATGAGTGCACCGAACTTTTGGTTTGGCACGGGGTATGTTCTTGATTGATTTTCGGACTTGCAAAGGTAGACTTCGATCCAGAGTGATACGTGAAAGTTTGGTACACAACAGGAGAACAACATATGAACATAACTGAAGACAGATGCAACTCTGGGACACTTCACTACTCGTAGTCAATGCGCTTCCTCAGGAATATATTTCCACTGAGACTCGGCAGTACCACCAGCCCAAACGCAAAGTCCGGCGGACGGACCCCCTCGGTCTCGGCTCGAAGATCGTAGCGCATAACGAGGTGCGCGAGCAGCGTTTTGAGCTCGGCCGCTACGAAGAATCTGCGCAGATAACGAGGTATTGTGAGCATCAATGGACAGTTCCAAGTTCCAACTGCAAGACGCGGTGGCAGTGAGGAACGCAGAAAGAGCTCTCACCTGCCCGGACACGCATGCTGCTTATGACCAAATGCGAGGTGCTCCGGACTGGTTGAGATCATGTATTCGGTGAAATGTTTGCCCTCGTCGTCCCCATGGGCGGCGTGCTCCTCCAATTTTCGAGAGAAGCGGAAGGGGTCGAACGTCATCGGATCGTTGTATCGGGCTAGCTCATAGTTGGTGGTGAGCTCAAATTTATTGTACATCAAGGCAACAATGCGACGCCAAAGGTAATATTTGAACTTGGACTCACCGGGATTAAAGTGCTCTACGCGGCTCGCAACACCAATCATGGAGCCGAATGGGAGGAGCGTCCCGTCCGGGAATTCGAAACCTGCAGGGTCCATGACCTTTCGGACCAGGGTCACTACATATCAAAGGATTTAACGAATCAGTCTCCAGCAAGCAAAGACCAAGTTCAAAGCGGTCTCACCCGGTCCATTGTCGTGCATGCGCTGAGACTCGCGGAGGAAGCTGTCGACCCTGGGCATCTTGTTGATTGTCTCTCGCATCCATCCCAGCTCGTCCACTGCCTTCTCGACCTCCTCGCGCAAGGACGCAATGTGCTGTGGGTTGGCGGTAAGATCGAACACCGCATGTGTGAGAATCTGACCGAGGGGTAAGTAAAATCATTGCCTATATTGATTGAGGAATACGAACCAAAGCAGTGCTATGGAGAGCTGACATGTTCGTGAGGAGAATCCGCGCGGCGATAGTGGGTACATTCTTCTCGTAGTCGGGTAACACCTCGAGAAGCCAGGAAAGAAAGTCGTTCTAGGGAATTTAAGTTCAACTAGCAGTGACCCGTGCTACGCTACGGGAAGAAGTCTTTGAGATAAATTTATAAGTTTCCCAGTTTGCAGTGTGCAGAGGACCAGTTTAAATCTCAAGGTTCCGAAATCTACAAAGATACATCACAATTTCTCAAATGTAAGCTGCCGCGGCCACTCGTCGCCAATCTTTGATTGGCTCCTCGCGGCCCCACATTCAGTATGCTAAGATCATTGAACTCGGCCTCAATGCAATGGTCCATTCAGCAGCGGCATGCTCACCTGAGGAGTTCCTTGAGGTACTCCAGTATCCAAACCATCTCTGTGTGTGTCTGTCCGTGAAATTCGGTGCAGACAGAGCTCAATGTCAGCGGGCGTAAGCATAAGCGCTCACCTGTGGCGAGTTACGTGGCGTGCACAGACTCGGGTTCTATCCCAACAGCAAATTACTGAGGGTAAAAAGAGTGATCAGGGAAGGAAGAGGAAGAGAAATGAGGCACGCACCTCCGAGTCCGAGGCCGCCACCACTTCGTGGCGACATGCTCGTGCTGTTCCGTCTGTGCGTCTTTGGGTACAATTATTTTTATCCCCAGCTAATGAAATTGAGCCCGCATACTCACTCTGAGCTCCTGTTGATAGTGTTTTTCTTGAAGAGCATTCAAGCCACAGGTAACTCTTGACATCTCGAGTCAGAGAGCCAGAAAGTCCGCTTAAACTGAGAGATTAGACATTTTAAAGCTAGTTGGAGCTCATGTACGCGTTAAAAGAGACAAAAACGCGTCAAAGAGGTCGAAAGAGGTGTGAAGACGCGAGAGAGATCAGTGTGGGAAGGTTTGCAGGCAGCAGCCAATCAAAATGTGTTACGTTTGATGGCATCAAAGAGGACGCGTTCTCTTTTGTAATATAGATGCAGTTCTGGGCAGGCAATGATGCATGAGACGCTGGGACCATACCGGTTTCCCTGACCAATCCCGACCGAACTTCTCCTCTTGCCCAATTCTGTAGTTGATGAGATCTTCGAGATATTTTGCGCCTTGTCGAACACTTTGTTTGCGGGAAGAAATGAAGGGTCCCAATACACTGCGCACAGCCACCATTAGAATAACGAAGAGAACGAAAAAATGACCGCGCACTGTTGGAGGAAGGAGGGTAGCAAGTTTATCACCTGCGCTCTGATAGCAGCGTTGATGCCGAACTTCATCATTAGCTCCAGATAGGCTTCATTTCGGCCTGGAAGATAAGTTTTAGTATGGAAGAAACGAGTTAACTGCGAACCAGGACGCCTACAGACTGGTAGTCCAACAAAGATACGGTTGATGGCGCGCGCTATCAGCTTCTTCATGCTCGGCTGGGCGGGCACCAATTTCCACTCTTATATACGCAAACTCGTGAGAGGAGAGGCGTCAACCTTAATTCAGTGACTCACCGGTGCCATTCAGCGCAAAGACATCCTCGCAAACACAGATGAGTTCATCGTATAAATCTGGGAAGTATCTGTTCAGGTTGCGTGTCAAAGGTCCCCGAACAGCGTCGACATGGAATGCATTTCGGAAGACTTCGGAGCCTGAGGATATCGGAGTTTATTGGATCTCAGTGTCCTGCATCACCACGCACCTAGAGTCAGATCTGCTTGCAATTCCTAGTGCGTTGGGTGAGCTGGGAATGGGAGGTCGAATATCACCATATAAGTTTCAACGCACCTCTTGCGTTCCTTCAACCATGGACATGATGTTCTCAGGCGCGGATGCAAGCCCGTCGACCAGCGTCGTGCCGGAGACGATGTAGTCTCAGCGGAACATACGGGGCACGCGGAAAACGCGGCCTGGATACAGGTTGCATCCCTCTTCTATGATCTCTGGAGCCTGGAGTATGTAACGAGCTGCTCCGGTGTAGTACTGCCATATCCCAGCAGAAGAAACAGCGGGGATTTGGTGAGCATCGGACTGTTCCCATGTGCTCAGCCAGGGTACAAGCACGGCCGACAAACACCTGCCTTGCGTCTTCGAATCTCGCTGTGTAGCACCAGGCCAGAAACGATGGCTATGAGAGCGTATAGAAGGACGGATTGGGCCATCTGGATGCTGCAGGAAATGGCGGGAAGAGAGCCTCTGAAAGCCTGTCAAGGAAGCAGGTTTCGGAAGCTGAGCGTGGTTAGTGCGGTTGATGGCGCGGAAAGCTTGAATGCGGGGCTGCAGAGTTTGAAATTTGAGCTATCGCGGACAAAGATATAGGGGACCAAGGATCGATCTTCATCCCACAAGTCGTACAAACTTTCAACAGAGTAACTCTGAGTAAGGAAAGTCGTAGCACTAAGTACTGTACTATTCCCTTGTTCGGCAGTCACGCGTCACTCCGAGAAACGCGTCCCCATCCTTTGGCTCTGTTTGGCGACACCACGGACATGTGATCTCCACTTCCGGCCACAGCCCCTTGAAAGTGGATTCACATGCCATATGATTTTGGCCAGCACGCTTCGTTCCAGTGCCTGGTACTTAAGCTTCGACAAAGCTGTATGGACTCCCTCACACCTCGGCGTCTTTGAAGATCACCATCGTGTTCGCCGTGATGATGATACTACCCTCCGTCGGATGGATGCCCGTGTCTCAACTCCGCTGTCAATGATTTTTTTTTGGGACGGCGTTTCTTAAATTGTCCACCTCCCTTCGGTGTTATATGGATGCCACGTGGGAGGCGCTTCTTTCTTCCTGCAACGATGTCCTCGACGCCTCGCAAGTACGCTGACCTCCCGTGGTACGGTGTCTTAGGGCTAGTACTCGGCGTGATACCACTACGTACGTTCCTCTGTTAGACTTCAGCGCCACATGTTGACAGGTCTGCAGCCGCCGTGTTAATCTGGACCGCCCTCATTGGCCGCCATGCAAAGAACAACAAAGGCCGCCCCCTCAAACGTGTCATTGGCGAGCGCGCTTTCCGCTATGGCATTACACACTTTAGTCTCCCCCAGCTGCAGTTCGCTTTTGGAACGACAAAGGCTGCGTACGCAAAATGGACGAAGCAAGTCAAGCTGGCGCCAGTTGTGGACGAGCTCGGAGACGGCGCTCGGCTGCTCTGGATAGGCCCAAAGCGTACTGATCGTGTTATGCTGTATCTTCACGGTATGCTCACAGAGCATTCCCTCGTCTTATTTGCTGACTTGGAGGATTATATAGGTGGATGCTTCCTTCTGCCTCTGACAGACTTCTCGCTTGATCTCTGGCGTTACGTGCAGCTGGAGCTGGAGAAAAAGGACATCCAGATTGGTGTCGCAGTGCTGGAGTATAGTCCGTCCTCTCGCTGTTCAGTGGTATTGCAGCTGACACCAGTTCGCAGCGCTGGCGCCGGCAGCAATGTTCCCCACTCCTCTGCATCAAGCGTGCCTCGCTCTGAAGTCCCTCTTCGCCGGGAAGCTCCTTCCAGAGAACCTCCACATCATCGGCGACTCTGCCGGCGCGAACCTTGCTCTGCAGCTCATCTCGCAAATGCTTCATCCACGGGACAATGTCCCGGAAGTCCGCCCTCCCTCTCCCATCGGCGGCCTATGCCTCATCTCTCCGTGGGCATCCCTCACCATCGACTCTAAATCTTTCGCCGAGTTTGACGGCATCGACACCATGACGCCGTATGCGTTGGGGCAGGCTGGCATGGAGATTCTCTCGGGATTCCCGGAGGCTGACGCGACGTTTGCGGAACCGGCCAAGGCGTCCGAAATGTGGTTCAAGGGTGTCAATGGGCTTGTGCGCCGCATTTTGATTACTGCTGGTAGCAACGAGTGCATGCGCGACGATATACTTCAAGTTGGGGATCGGTTGAAGAGTCATCACCCCACCGTTGAGGTTGTCGTTCAGAAAGGGGGACTGCATGACGATATGTTCTTTGATTTCTTGGCGAAGGAGAAAAATCTCGGGACTCTGACGCCGCTTGTCGTGAAGTGGCTGGCTGCGGGGTACGCGTGAGTAACGATGGATAATTCTCTGGACATCCACAAGCTATATCACGCGCTTTGTGTTGTTCTTATTTGAATTGACTCGCGTTCTTGCTTCATTTCCAGTGGTACGCATATTAATTACACGACTTTTCTCGCCAGGGAACCATTCAAGTGGCGTTTCAAAGGAAAAATTATGACTGGAGGTGTGAGTCTGTCGTGTATTCAATGTTCAACCGGGGAAGAACTGGAAAGTCGCACGAGCTGTGCAAAGCTTCTCCGTCAGCGGAAATGGATTAGCACAGACTCCACTGGAGCTGAACCCAGGAGGTTGGCTGGGATGTGAGACCGATTGTAGGATGGGTAGGTAGGCTACGCAGCGTAATCTATATAAGAAAAGCCGTGGTTTGTCTAGACAAAAGTGGTGCCTGTGGGAATGAAGAAGCATTAGCTCCACAGTTTACTGTCGAGATGCTGGATTTGCGCAGAAAAATGAGGTAACTGCTCCACCGCCGTATTCGAGTTCCACCGAAATGTTGAAGTACTACTTATAACGTCACGATAGCGAGTCAGCTGAGATCTGTTGACCGGAATCCTGACGGCAAATTGGCATTTCAGAAGTGGAACTCGGAATTTATGATCATCGTCGTTATGCCGAAATCTGCCGGGCTCTGTTGCGGTGAGTCGGCTAGCCTACTTTGATGTCGGTATGGTCAGCTACTACCACCGGCAAAGCGCGGCAAATCTCGGCATGCCTGAGCATCAGCAAACGGTGGAATTCGTGTTTCCTCAGCTTTGGAGAACGAATAAAGAACACCAAGACTTCAATTTGATGAAGGTTAGTCACTAGCGATTGATACAGAGGTGGGTGCGGTCGGAATGAAGCCATTAGCGTGAGGGCCGCCAAACTCAAACAAATATTCACAGATGATCAGCTTATAAATGCAGGTGCCTTGAACCAAATGAAGGCGCCGACAGAGGAAAACTCAGTTTTGGAGTTGAAATGATGAAATGATGAGGGAGGGTTTCGAAGTGGAAAGAGGCTGAAATGAAGGTGCATGGAGGCAGCGTGTGGCCGTTCAACTGGGGTATGAAGACCACGGGTATTTTGCTGACTGGGTATCTGACTCTACCACTATATTTACTGTTGGTGGATAGCCGAAGCAGTGGGTCTATGCGCGAGTAGCCCCGAACATTCCGGGAAGTTCCGTAACGTTCTTTCGAGATTCTTTCACAGATTATTGTAGTACCTTCTAGATACACTGTAAACAGTATATAAGCGCAATGAATTTTCAGCGTAGAGCATCTGTTTGCTCTAACGCGAGCCTTCTTACCCAACAGCCCAATTGCAAACCTTTTACCTCTTATCTAATCTCATCATCTTCCCACGTCGATTCTCAACATTTATGTAACTTGTTGAGCCACAGAAAGAGTGCATGCAGAGGACTGTGTACTATGGACCCGGAGGCACAGAGTGTATTTACCATTTGAATTTCAGTGGGACTAACTAGGCAATCCAACCCAAAATCAGCAAGAGTTGAACAGCACCGATGGTGTTGGTTGAAAGCACAAGTTGAATTGCCCCGGATCGGTCACTGGATCTGTCACAGTTAGAGCGAAGTTGAAAAATAATTGAAGAGTGCGACCTTTTGCAAGACCTTTTGCAAAACTTCTAACTTGCCCGAGATGCCGCCAGTTCAACTTGTTGTCTGGCCACATAGGAGTGCAGAAATAAAGGCTCATGCAGTACCTTACTTGCTGATATAAGTGTGTCGAGTAATAAGGTCCCAAATGCTAATGGAACACTTGCAAGGGAAAATCCCAGATTGACACAAAGAGACCGGTGAAGATCTCCTATAATGGCATGCAGATGCAGTGAAATGGACGACATGATCTGAAAATATGCTGAATATGAACATACTGTCGATTCCATGGCGAAGCACGCTTAGCCTATTCCGTCGATACGGCTTTCTGCTTCAATTCTGCCTCCCCAGAGATGCCCAGAAACAATAGAACTTTAGCAGTTGGCAGCGTCAGCTTGAAGTATTCACAAGAATACATCGTGTGAAGTAGGTTTTTGAAGCGTCCTATAAGCAGCAAGTCCTAAACGATGCTCCAGCCCCAATATATGGCACAACTAAAGACAGATGATGATGGTAACCTGATGGTTGCACAAGGACTTGAAAAGCTGAAACTTGGTGGTGATAAAGGTGGCCTTCTGAAGGACGGAAAGTCACAGAAGGTTGGTGTCTTTATGTTAAAAATTCAGGGCATAATACTCTTGAATTGTCCGTGGCGAAGACACGGGTAACTGCTAGCATCTGTTGAAAGGGTGTGATGCCAATGCGGATGTTCCTATTCTGCCGGATCTCACCAAGGCCGCCGAGGCGCTTCATATTGCTGCTGCGAAACTGCGTGCTCATCCAAGTGTTTCATTCAGCCGCTGGGTGCCATTTGTACATTACGGTTTGTACCTTTCTGAAACCCACGATTTACTTGGAATAGTTTCTTTATTCAATGTACCCAGGAATCAAATGTGGATGCTGATGCAAACATACATATCGTGCCCCATCTTAGCCAAAGGTCATCAGCAGAATTTCAAAGCTATATCACCGTGTGCCAGTAGATCTAGTTTATACCCCCCTGGAGTCTCACACTTAGTTGTGATGAAAGGGACACCATTGAAATGACGGAGAAAAAAAGACAAGCTGTCTTCGTTCAGTTCTACTCTACATCTACTTATGATGTTTCACAGAATCATGCAGGAAACTCAGTTGCACATGACGCTCTTTTGCGTTCCCTTTCCTTTTCCTGCTTCCGTTTTTCGGCCTTGGCTCGCGACAGTTGCCATTCGACCATCCAGCTTGTTGGCATCCCGAGCGTAGGCAACAAGACACGTCTCCACTTTGCATCACGCAAGAGCTTTGCATCACGCAAGAGACAAAGACGGGAAGTTATTACCACAGGATCAGGAATCGAGGAGCGAAGAACTGCCGGTGCCGCGCCCAATTTGTGTAGCTGTGCAGGATCCGGAGCTTGAACTGTAGCCTTCGAAGGAAATGCATCGTCGGCCGCCTCCTCAACTAGTCCATTGATCAGGCAGCACCGAGGTCATGACTGGATTGAATTACCGTTTACGCTTGCTATAATTAAATTGACCTCTTTCTCTTCAGATATCACCATCTTTTTGTCGCTTCGGACGTTTTCAAAATAATTCTTGTACCTAAATTAGCACGCGATCAGGGGAGCGATATCAAACTCACACTGATCAGCACCACGATTCCCCGTACTTCGGCTTTCGACGCAGGGTTTACCACCCGAATCAAAATCTGGTTGCGATTTATGAAGGATATCTTGGGGAGCGGTCGTTCCAATCCCTCCAGACCCGAACGTGAGAAAATATATACGCAGTTTGCGCAAGGCGTACCGACGGATGGACATTAATCCCCATTCCTACTTTGACGTCCAGGGGGTGAAACTCCGCCCCGTCATGACCCATTCGAATAGCCTGCGGTTGGCACGTAATGTTGTAAGACGTGTATGATTCTGCGTGTGTGTCCCACTCCTCTCCGGGCGAATAGTCCACAAGGCACCTGGGCATGGGCTCGGAAAGGTCAGGTCAAATGTCCGCCAGTAACGCGATGGCGCCTCACCTTGGTATCAGTAGCATCCACCGTGGTTTGATCGCTTTTACCATAAGTAAACGTCGCTGTAGCCACCGGATGGCCGGAAATAAATCCCAGAACTCCTGTGAGCCCTTTCGAAGTCTGCTGTTGCCGTCCAACTTTGTAAGTCTTGTCTGGGCGATCGAAACCACGGTGTAGACCGTAGAATAAAATCAGCCGAATCGTTCGCAATGGCGGTGGAAACTACTCACAAGTGCCGGTCCACAATCGCTTTTTTGCGGTGGGCCATAATCCCCATGTTGGCATACGACTGATCCACGTGGGTTTGACCTGGCTGAGTCTCAACCTTGAAGTCAATCAGAGCGACGACTTCCGGCTGGGATAAAGGTCGCTCCAAGTTTTTCGGGTCAACGGGTAAATCACATTTGCTGTTAATCGTGAACTAAACGACGTTCATGAGCACATCAATAAGATCAAACGCATTGTGTGCTGTACCTTGAACTTGTAGCAAATGGTAACCGTGTATTCATCCTCGGGGCCCAATTTCAGCCTAAGTCTAAGGCGCGTGCTATGCACGGGACTTTCCCATTTGGCGGCCGTTTCGATCCCCGCCTGGCTAAAATCATAAAGTTGATAAGCGCTGGTGGCGGGTTCGTCGAACGAAGAGCCTTACCCTGTCTTGGCTGGACTATTGGTTTCTACATCCGTAGGTTGGGCATCCTGCTCATCGAGGTCGTCCGCAGTTATCGCGGCGAACTGGATCCCATCTTGCCCATGCCTTATCGTATGACCTGGATCCGCTTGTGGTGATCTGGTGAAGGACTTAGCACTGAGACGGGTGAACCAAAAACGCGCACATCTCGTGAATCGTTAGCAAACAGCCTCCTGTCTTAAGCTTGGCCTCGATGTCGTTTGGAACGTCCGGAAGCAGACCCTCAGACGACGGTTTGAAGGTTTTAGATATCCCTGTCTCGTTTCAATCAAATCGACAGGGGGCGTAATGCGTGCCCAAAATACCATTTCCGACATCCGGAAGTGGTATCCGAATCCTGGAACGGCCACGAAAGAATGGGCGCTTGTTACGTCGCGGAGGTGGGGTATATGCGATCCCTTCGGCATGCAGCAGACCGCTGGGTGACGCTTGACCCCCATCAGCTTTCGACGCGGACACGGGCGTGCGTGGCGCTGCGGCGCGGCTGTCGCATTAATTGAGCATGTATGTGGCGGGGCATGGTCAAAAAAAATGTACTCGGAGATCTCCTCGCCTGAGAGATAGTTCGTGAAGCTTGGGATAGGGGGAACGTCTCCGCCGCTGAAATCCCGTTAACAGATGCATTTGTGGAGTTATATGGTGAAAGAACTGACTGTCCCGGTTGTTCGTAGTCAGCTGCTTCCGTCAACGGGGCTTGCCGAGCACAGAATAGATCACTCGTCCCCTGTTGACCGGAACCCGCCGAAGGCGGCGTCATGGTGGCTTGGGCAAAGTGGTCCGACCGCCGCCGTTTTCTTGACACCTGTTCCTCTCCGTCTGGATCTGTACTGGTGTTCTCGGTCTGCCTCTGCAGGAACACATCAGCATCATTATTGCCCGCATCATCATCGCGCCTTCTCTTTCCCTGAAAGCGCAATCAGGCGAGCATTAGCCCGGAATTAATCGATCTGCGTACCAGAGTGACGGAATGGGAGGACCCCCCGTTGTCCTTCGGGCCTTTTGGGCTGACACGACCGATGTTGACCAATGTGGCTGATACGCAATTAGATTAATTCACTTCGATTGGAGGAAGCGACCACGCACCTGCAGAAGCGACAGCTTCTGGATGGGTCCCGACCGTCTTATCCCGCTTGTCCAGTGTATCCCTATGCGATTCTCCGATCCTCTCAGCAGAGCCTTGAGCGGCTACCGAGGTATTCATTACTCGTCAATCGATCCCAGCACAGCGAGGTCTCACCTCCCTCCTCGGTACCGTTGTCTTCGCCGTCCAGCTGAAAAAGGAATATCAATAGGACGACAACGAGAGGGGAGGCCAGAAACGTACCGGAAACATAGCCTTCTTATCCTGGGTGAACACCTTGTTGCTCTTGCTCGTCGACGCTCGGACGCGCTGGACGAGAAAATGCCTCGTGATGTTGGGCTGGGCCTGGACTGAACGGTCCTCTACAATATAAAGGCAGTTAGGAACCGGCTACGGTACGACGCCGACTTACTCTTTCGACCGGAAAACATGTCTGGCCGTTGTTGCCTTGGGGGGTCCTTCGGGGAGATAGATGAGAGGGGAGACCGAAGATAAGGAAGAAGGAACAGCCGCCCAAGAACGATTTTCCCTTCCAGAACCTTATGAGACCTCCTGGTTATGTCCGCGTACGGCGCGGATTACTAAAAAAAGTTGAGAAGCCGGCAAGCGGTGGCAGCCGACCAGTGCACGTTGCGCCCTTTTGACCTGGATATAAATGGGTAGAAATCTTCCTGTCACACAGTCGAAGGCACTGTGGCACATCGGTGATTCTTCCGGTGAGCTCAACATACAGCGCGCCGAATGTATCGAACAAGTTTGTGATTTCCGTCGGAGCACTGAAGCGCTGGCGCTCAGTGAGAGCTCGAGGTTATGGGGGCGGCGTACAGGTTGAATTACGAAAGTCGGGAAGCCGTCCATGCCAGTAGTGGAGGCCGACCAGGGGCATGTAGCGCGGGCTCGATGTGAATAGAAATCTTCGATCTTCCTGTCAAACCCGAAGGTAATGTGACGCATCGGTGGTTCTTCCTAGGGCTCTAACCCGTAACCGTAGGCGTAGACCAGTGGTAGATTATAGTCAAGGCAAAGGGGTTATGGAGACACCATAAATGCAAGAAAGGCACGATTCCGTCGGTGAGTCTGTAAATCGGGGGGTTCCAGCTGAGGATCGAGACGTCACACAGGCTTCGAGAGCGCAATTTGAACGCGATTTTACGTGCCGAGTTGATCGTTGGGCGTTTAATCAGGCGACGGATTCCGCGATTAGCGCGCAAGTGTGCGCGTCAGTGGGTAAAATGGTGTGTTAAGTGGTTTGAATTCAGCTTGGAGTTGAAGCCCGCGACGCGCTACTCGAGCTTGGAGTATCGTCTTGACTCGCGTAGAATGAATGGAAGATGGCATAGATATTGCGTACTGGCGACGAAGTCTCACCGTGAATCGATGCGTGTTAGGGTGGGCGGAGGGAGTGACGAGAGCATCGGGTAGATGGCGGGGAGGATGCTCGACGCGACGAGCGGTGAGGGTAAAAGGGTTGACGAGCCTTGGAGCGGCGAGCGAGGGTGTCGCGGTGGAGGCCCACGACGATCGAAGGCGGGAGGCGAGGCACGACGAGGTGGCGACGACGAGGATGGTGCAGCGCAGCCGGCAGAGGAAGGCAGAAGGGAGGAGCGAGTGGCGTTGGCCTCGAGGCCAAGGACGCATCGATGCGAAGTGGAGTGTATCTGGGCAAGCATTAGCGCTTGTACAAGTCCGTGTCATATGAAGGGTCGGAACGAGAAGAGAACGAATTTAAAAGGGAGGGAGAGAGCCGGAATGAAGCGACACGAGAAAGCGCGCAAGGTAAGGGTACACACCTTGAGATATATGCCCACGCCATCTCCAGAACCCATACGTACTGTACGAGCGCGGAATGCAGCCAGCAGGTCGATGGCTAGGTAGACCTGCAAAGCGCGTTAGCACTGGAGTGGAAAAGCCAGCAAAAGGACAGGCGACGAAGGAGGGTCGCGAGAGAGCGGGAATGCACCTTTAAGATTAACTACCATCCAAAGGAACGTCGGCGCTCCATGCGAGTGGTCGAGGGCGGATTCAGTGCTAGGGAGGTCATTGGCGAAGACTTGGAAATCTCTTAGGGGCACAAAAGGATTAGCCGACTAGTCTCGAGATTGAAGAGCGGACACACCACCTTCAACGCTGTATTACTCTTGCCCCAACCACGTCAAGTTGCAGTCCGAGTCCTCGAGAACGAGAGGAACGCGAAAGGTGGTCCAAAGTTTGGGACAGGTGCGAGTTTCAGTGTAAGGATCATCTGGAGCGGGTGCACGAGTGCGATTTCACGGCCATGGACTAGTCTAGTCGAGGGTCGAGATGTCGGTGATGATGGCAAGAGGAAAGCCATCGGGCGTTTGATCCGTCTACACAGCCACTCCCCTCTTCCTTCCCGTCACAACAACGCGCGTCGTGGCAATTTGCTGACGAGTCCGGATCCGACTAGCCTATCGTAAACTCTTCGTGTGTCTGATGGCACTCATCGTACGGGTCGTTTTCTATGCACCTCACGGACCACCAACCGACAACCCTTGATAAATGGGTCTTTGTGCGCGTCATCACTTGTATTATCAACTTTGCTTTCATGCTCTTCCTTTCCTAATCTGCTGGCATCTAAGTAACGACCGTACCTTCTCTACATTTGTGATGCCCTTTTTATCCTCCACGGCCAAGACTAGGTTAGTCGGGCCGCAACTCTTTTGTGAAACGGCCGATGCCTCACCCCGACGCCCCATCTTGTCTGCCTTATTTTACGAGCTGCGAGCTTCAATCTGTCGTTGCTGGCGACGTTTTCACTTCAAATAAATTCATTTCAACTCAGCCTCGATCCTTTCTCACTCTGGTAATTGCCCAAGATAGCTCTAGATCTCTCGGTCAATCGGTTTCCTTTGCCAGATACTCTATCTCAGATTGAGGTCCTGGCTCATTGCGTTCGTCTACAGATTTCATTTACTCAAACCTCCAGCTCCCACCGACACAACGGTATCAATCTTTCTGCAAGACTCGGACCCGACATTTCTTGAGTATTTCCATCATGGATGATCTTTTGCTCCTTCTGCTTCGGAGCGAGCTCATATTCCTTTCACCTGAATTAATTTCTTCCAGTTAAACCCTGCATGGCTTCGCTAGCCGTTGAAGACATCCGTCCTTCAACAACAGAGGTACGGGCTTCATTTGGTAAAGTGTTTGTCCAGCAGAGGCTAGGTCTATCCTGCTTCGATTCCGTTAATCTACATTCATTTACATCCTTGAAGTTAGCAAGAGCGGGCGTTTACTGCTAGACTGTGTCCCTGGCGCAAACCGAGCGCGCACGGTCATTAACGGCCGTGAGCCCCAGTTATCGAGACGAATCTCAATGAAAGAATTCTGGTCCGTTTCGTTTCCTTCCACAGGACCTTTGGAGTCTCACATGTGTAGTGAGAACGCGTATATGTGACGAACGGCCTGCAGAAAGACGGAACGTACGTCTCTTCCTTCTACCTTTTCTACATCCCACTTTTCTGATCGCAATCATCCATCTCCTACATAGATTCATACATTGGTATACATTTTCAATTTATTCTAGTATCTGCCTGTCGAATCCATGGGCAAGAACGACCTCCCCTGCCAGATACATGACGCGACGGCGCGGCGGGTATCTTGCAGTGCCCCATCCCGTTGGACGAGATGCTGCTGACTAATCTGGAGGCTGGCGACGACGCAGTGCAGTGAGTTCCCTTGCTACGTATTTTAGTTCTTCCTTTTTATTCCGTTGGGTTTTGGTTTCTTCATTTCTTTCCCTCTGCTGGGGGGAAGAATTCCCTTGATTGTCGTTGCTCGGTCTTATCTTCACGCATGCCGTCGGTGACACTAGCTTCTCACTTTTCCTTAATTTTCGGGCTATACTCAGCACCGCAACACACATAGGTCTCCCAATCTTCTCCAAATTGGTAACTTCCTCTCCCGAACTGCCACAAATGCAAGGCGGAACACGTCGTGATGTTCTCGGATGTGTATGGAACACCAGCGAAGGTGCTATTAGGGACATAAGATAGGTGAGTTAGTGTATTCTGCGCTATTTATTATTTTTTCACGCCCCTTTTTGCCTTCTCGTGTCGAGGATTATCTCCTGAAAGTCAATATTTTCAACCCTTTTCCCTTCACTTGCTTGGGTTATTGTTTTGTCATTATTCTCATTCCAATCGGCGCTTTTGCGTGCTGTATTTTCCATGGCGACGTGTCGCTCCTTTTTTCTTTCTTCCTGCCGTTATGGCGGTACGCTGAATACTACTTATTGTTCTCTCCTCACTCTGTGATGTGAATTGGTTGCACTCCTCCTGCCCGTGCATAGTTTTCATTTTCGTTCTTGTTCCTGTTCTTGTTCTCGCCCTCGGTGCTTTCTTATTTCAATCATCATTTCCTTCTCCTTTGACGTAGCCAAAGTATTGATCTTTTCTCAATGTCACCCATTCGTTCCTCCATATTGAGTGGGTTTTTTTTATTACTGCACCGCGTATCATCCTCAAACCGACGGTCTCACGGAACGAACCAACCAAACACTCGAAGCTTACCTCAGGACGTACTGCTCATACCAGCAGGACGACTGGGTCGATAATCGATTACCTCGCCCTTGCAGAGTTTTCTTTCAACAATGCTAAGAATGCTTCAACCCAACAAACCCCGTTCTACGCCAACTTCGGTTATGATCCCACCTTTTCTCCTGTTATCTCGGAATGCACTCCCAATCCCGCTGCCTCCGATTTCGCCATGCGACTCGAGACGATTCATGCCGAGTTACGTGCCGAGCTTGCCCACACCAATGATTACATGGCAAAATATTATAATCAACATCACCTCACCGCTTCTCAGTTCGAAATTGGTTCCCTCGTATGGCTCATGCGTCGCAACATTAAAAGCACGCGCACTACACCAAAACTCGAATAGACTATCGCCGCCTGGGTCCGTTCAAAGGTTCTCGAACGCCACGGCCTTTCATCTTATTTACTCCAACTCCCCGCTTCCATGTCACGTCTTCATCCCGTTTTCCACGCGTCACTCCAGGAGAAATATATCCCTCCTTCCATTCCTGACCGCGAATCGCCCACGATCCCACATGTCGAGCTCGAGACTCTAGACAACTCCAGAGATATCGAAGCCGTTCTAAATTCACGCAAAGTTGGACGCCCTTACGACTATTTTATCCACTGGCGCAACCTTCCCATTTCGGAACACAGTTGGATTCCTATGTCCAAAATTCCTACAACTCTCAACGATAAGCTTGAACAGTTCCATCGCCGTAATCTCAGGCTTCCTCGCCCTCCACGATTTAATTTCGACCGTGTTATTACGCCCATTACAACAACTTCTACGCCTCCCACAGTTCAACCTGTTAGCACTCCTACGCCTCCTCCGGAACCTCGTTCTCCTTCCTATGAGCCTCCGACCCAGACGACTATGCGTTCAGGACGCGTTGCTGGACCACCAGCATCAGAGGGTTACGCCCGCTCCATCCTCAAGAAGGGGATGATGCGAGAAACCCTCGCTCGCACGCTATTGTTCCGTCTCCACGAACATCGCCCTCGGTGTATCCTCGCGCACCAAGTCCTTTTCTCTTTATTCGAGAGTTTGCGCAGGAGCCACTGGAGCCATTTGATGGCCGTTTTGCAGTGCGCAAATGGGTGGCTCCACCCACAAAAAAAATGACGTCGTATGGCTCCACAAACTACCGAAAAAGGCAAGTG
This sequence comes from Mycena vulgaris, assembly GCA_029204335.1. Lineage (NCBI taxonomy): Eukaryota > Fungi > Basidiomycota > Agaricomycetes > Agaricales > Mycenaceae > Mycena > Mycena vulgaris. The sequence goes on along the minus strand of JARGYA010000274.1, from coordinate 168,535 downwards.
GCGTAAGTGGCTTCTAGGAACTTGTCTTGCAAGCGCTCTACGGTTTTGCAGTTAGGTGTTAGTTTACCACCGAAGGATGAACCCATGACCGGAGAAGTGATGGAAGGTGATTGTGTGGAAGGGCAAATTGCGGCATTAGGTCCGAATCAGAGGGAGCCGGCTCGGCGAACAGTCCGGTATTGGTAGGATTGTTGTGTTCGGCGGGGATGGCGGAGTTTAAGAAGGCTTCGGCGGACGAACGGACGGAGCTTAAGAGGGTGATTGTGACGTTATCTTCTAGTCTTGTTACCTCCCTCTTCCTGTCCACGTTGTTTCCGCCTCCCTCCGTCTACGCCAGTTTCCTCGCAAAAATTGCACAAATACGGCCGATTTTCAGGTTCGCGCCTGCTTTCTGGTCCCCCCATTTGTTCTGATCTGTAGGCTAGAGAAATTACAGAGAATCCAGCATGCAGACGACGCAGCGGGCGATCCCGGGCTTCAGTCCCTACATCCAGCCGATTTTCGAGTCACTCCGGAATCCATTCCAATCCCCATACTGTCACATAACCTACGTTTTGGCAATCGCCGAATTCTATCCACACATGATGAAGGCGAACGAAACGACGAACTCTGTTGTCCAAGACGTCGCTAAATCTCTTATCATGTTCTATGCGAGGCCGGTAGAAAATTCTCGCCGCGCGGAATTGGAAGCAAGGCTTTTCCGTCAGCCCTGTCGATGTCTGTCCCTATTCCCCCAACTGTACCACATACATCGATACCCCCATCCTGGTTTCGGAATCCGAACAGGGACCCTTAAAATTACGGGCCTGGGCACCTTCGTCACTCTCCTGTCTGAGTTGACCGACCGCGTAATTTCTGTCACCCAAGTATCGAACAGTGGGGACGTTCGCGCGTGGCGCCGCCGGATGGCGCATCTCGTCGAAAAACAGGGCGCGGGCCTCGCTCAGTCATTCACCAACTGGCTCGGCCAGGACGACTCGGAGGACGCACAAATCTTCGCATTGTACGGCACGCTGCTCGAGTTATCCCCCAAATTTATGGAGGAGGTAGAGGCTTCGGACGGCCTGCGCTCGGCGTGGGTGGACCGAATGCATAAACTCGTGGCTGCCGAGCGTCTGACAAAAGCCCAAACGCGCTCCCCTCGGATAGACCTGATTTTCCACGGCGCTGGATGTACTGCCGGGGTTGCTGTGAATACCTTCAACTGCCTTACCGCCTCCAAATCCTTGTATGAGCCCCGATTCCGTGCTTGCTTCCCCCAAGCGCAACTCATTTACGACGACATATGCGATCTGCTGTCGATGACCTCGAAAGCCAATGAAAGCATACAGAATGGGACACTGCAGGATGTTATGCGGATGGCGTTCTTTGCCGTGAACGTCTATAATCTGCTCGGTTCCAAACGTGGCCCGATATCACCTTTGATAACGCAGGCGATCGAGCGTCTTCCACCACCGCCTAATGGGTGGATCTTGTTCCATCCATATTTCCACGTTTTGGATCGCTGCAGCAACCACCTTCGCCACAGCACGTTGGACACCTACTCTCCGAAAGAGAGCTTCCTAGTGGCCTACAAGGACAGAGTCAGCAAGGGAGAAAGGATGCTCGCCTGTTCGGGCTGCAAAGCCAGCCACTATTGTTCCAGGGAATGTCAAACGCAAAGCTGGAAGGCTGAAACAATGCCGCACCGGAAGTTTTGCCCGATATTGAAGAAGATATTCCAAGTGCACGAAGCCCGGACTAAATATTCTGGAGCTTACGACAGCGGCATAGAAAATGCGTATCGTGCGGCGGGCCTCAGTGACGCCGAGATCGGCGAGGCCATTGAGTATGTTGTGATGCTGATGGAGCATTTTTCAGAGTATAAAGATTGATCGGTGACTGACGCTGTGCATTTCTTGGAACTGGACTGCATTTCTTGTTGAATATGTTGCCCCCAAACTCCAGCTGCCACTGGTCGACTTCTGAACACTGTCATTGCTTGACTGCTTGGTCTAGTGTACTCGATTATAAAATTGTAGGGCCTCATCAATTCTCTCAAAATTCTCTGCGCTTCAGAGCCGTCAATTTCTTGAAGTTGAATTCTTGACTCGGAGTTTTCCTGCGACATCAGCGTTTGGTTCCAAATAAGCGCCTTCGGCGCTTATAAAAATTCTGCAAATGTTGTGGTCGCACTTCGCGCTGCATCCGTAAACGGCAAGTCCAATCACCGAATCCAGGTGATCTAAGCACGACCGTACGCGTCTTGCTTCCGACCACCACGTCCTGCCGCCCCTCGTCCCACCCCCCTCGTTGAAGAAGGGCTTTGTTCCCGGAGAGCGGCTCGGAAATGGAGAGGTGGACCGGCTGGTAAGATGGACTGCTAGAAAGGAAGACCGGAAGAGAACAAGAGTAGGATTGGAGAAGGAGGGGAGGGTTAGTTCCGTGAATAGGACGAGAGAATCAAAAATAACAGCAATAATCTCCGTGGCGCGTAGACAGGAAGATTATGTGAAGGTTAGTTGACGGCGCGAAGACGGCAACGTGTGACTTCGAGTCCTGAGCACTGCACGAAGCAGAAACTCGAGAAAGGTCGAGAAAACGTCGAAAATCCCACGTGAAGCGAGTAGAAGCAAGATGATGAGTGTGGCCGAGAAAACCGGCCTAGTAGAGCAAGGAGCCGGCCCAGGAGAGTCCTAGAACCCTAAGAGACAGATGGGAAGCAAATACGGGTGTGGATGACGCGACTTGAAGCTGAGACTAATGCCACGATGGCGGTAGAAGGCAAGCAAGAAGGTGGGTCCATGTTTACAGTACAAACAAGTTTACATGATTGATCACCCAGCGCGCCCGTTCTCGCCAGGTTTTTTTCCTCCAATAACTTCAACACACTCTTCTACGACGTCAGCTACGCTATCGCCAAGAGTGCGACCGGACCATACACCAAGGTTCAGGCGCCCAACGCGCCGCTTCTCGTCTCAGGGAAATGCGGGACTGCTGGTCCGGGCAGGGCCGCCGTCACCAACGTTCTGGGTGAGTCTCCTCGTCACTTGTAAGGGGCCGCAGGAATCTGACAATCCGGAAAACCAAGACAACCATGTCAACGCCGTCTTCCACAGCGATATCAACGGCAAGAACGCACCAGGCGGTCGGCAAATGGGGCAAATTGCCGACCTCACGTTGAGCAATGGAGTTGCTACTGTGAATTTCTGAAGCAGAGGACGGAAGTGAAGAAATCAATACTTAGAAGATTGCATGTGCACGATGTGCGAATATGTTATGTATTAATTTTTTACCCGAATTCGAGGCCTCTACACAGCCAAGTTATATGTGGTGCATTGTATTCTGTACCCCACTGCACCATGAATGTTTTGAAACTTTTCGACGTCGGACACTGATTCGAGCAAGGACTGGATGAACTTATATTTGGCCATGGAGGCCGTTCACACGAATAGCCGCTGGTATCTCGGGAGGCATGAATACCATGCAAGGTCTGGAGAGATTACAATTAGCATACCACGATGTAAGATGAAAATGCGAACCAAAATTATCCGTCATATCGCACTCGCACTTGGTCGCGCTATACGGAGCACCTTGGGGACAGTGTTGGAAGGGTTTGTGTCGGTCGCCTGCGAAGACATCAGGTTTAGGTGAGGGAAGAGCCCGGAAGATCCGAGCGACACACCGATATTGTCGAAGAAGTGCTGCGATCATAATGTTGGTATCATATACAGGTGGAGGGAGCAAGAGGTACATACGATCTGGTTTTTGCGGGAAAAAAGTGCCACGGCGATGGAGTGGACGGTGTTGTCGGCCCAGCGCTCGTAATAAAAGCCCTGGAGATAGGCACGCTCAAGAACGGACAGAAAATGCCAATTAAAACCCAACTCGCACCCTTCGCATCAAGGTAGTCGAAGAATTTGGTGTATGCCTCTCCACGCCACAAGTGGAGGTCGGAAATCTCAAAGTTGGACCAGACTGAGAGGACAGGCAGGTGAGTATCTTGCGACGCGGGGATGGACGGACGGATGCACAAGCGCAATGACTATAGCTTTCCCCTCCGTCGTCACTCAAGAAGGCCAATGCGTTGTCGGGCGACACGAGTTCCGAGTTCACCCGGATAAACCCTTTCACCGCATCCCACAAGCCGGGGATAGGGGATATTCTGGGAGCGCAAGTGTGAATCTGTATTTCTTGTCCTGGTCGTACATGACGAGGAAAGGGTCGTCGTTGATTGTGCAAAAGAATGGAACGTCGAATCTGCAGGGGCAGGTCCTGCGACCACATAGCCCGTGCCAATTTCCTTCTGTCGAGTCGATACTGGATGTGGTTCCTGTGAAGTCAGGTGAATATCGATATTGTTAGGACACTTGGAGGGCAACAACATGCGCCACAAAATTTGTGCCACTGCTTCCCGCTGTTACGACCAGAGGGCTTCCCTTATTTCTTTCTCTCTTCCTTCTCTTTCCTTCCCTCTTTCCTCCTCTCAAGACACACATGCAGAGTGGGCATAACCAATCAATATCCCTTTTATGTTCCCTCAAACCAGATCTAAACTACACTAGCCGCGGCGATATCCGCATATTATGAGGGCTCCTGCTCCCCCTGCTCGACACTCCACCTCGACTCGCATACATCGGCGTCGTCTCACCCGCGTCCTCATCCTCGAAGCCCCCATCGTCAAACTCCTCCTCCTCCAACAGCTGATACAGCCTCACGCTCTCCCCTCCCACCCCCGCGCTCCCCGGCTCGCTCGCCCCGATCACAAACGCGCCAAAAAGCGGCGTGCGCACCGAATTCAGTGAGCCGCGGCCAGCGTTGTCTCTCCTCCCATGGCCGCGCGTCCACGGCGACGTCCCCCATCCCCGAACGAAACCTGCGACTCCGCGCGCGATTCGGATTCAGAGACCATAAGCGAGGTTGAGGACGTGGACGCCGAGGAAAGGTGACAATAAAGTCGCAGAGGAGGGAGACGGTGTTGGAGGGGGAGGTGGTGTTGAAGCCTTTGAAGAGGATGAGGGAGGCGACGACGGTTGCGGTGCAGAAACCGGCATAACTGGGTGGGTGCTAGCGGTGGAGAGAAGGGAGGGAGGGAAACATGCACTACACTACATGTATGTGGACAAAATGATTGACCGGTGGGTTTTCGGCCATTTCTTGGCAACCAGGCCATATTTCTTTCGATGTCACATTGTTGAGAAAGTCGAGCCCGAGGTTTCAGCAATATTGATGGGATCAGAATATAGTGATGCGCCATCAGAATGGGCCAATTACGGATTTTTCGATTTTTCTGGCTCAATCAGTAGTTTGTTTGCCGAGAGTCCGAATCGGCCAGATTGTAGCCTGGGATATCTTGAACAATTCCACAAGTTGAGCCAAAAAAAAATATGCAGGCAATAACGTGCTAGGGCGGCTGCAAGGTGGTCATTTTGGCCTAATTTTCGATTTTTCACGTAAAAATGCTAAAAATGGACAACTTGGACCCCCTGCTGTGAGCTCAAAACATCTTCAATCTGGGGCAACCAAAGCATGAATCAAGTTCATTTTCTGAGTACTTTCAGGCTGCGTACACCATTTTTAGGTTCAAGATGATTCCCCAGACACGGTTTTTGGATCACACCCAAGTCTTTTATTCCGAGAGAACAAAGGAGGGATAGTATGGATTAACCTGTGCACACCCCCATGAAATTGAGAAAGGCTCCTCCTAGCATTTTATTTGGAGTGATTTGGCTGAGAGATGGCCGAGAACCCATCGGTCAATCATTTTGTCCACATAGTGTAGATCGGGTTGACCCTGACAGTTAAATCCAGGCACGGTAAGCGAAAGAACGCTGAGAGTAGAGCACGCACAGATTCACCGAGAACAAATCCAGGGCCTTATTCGCGTAATTCAGCTGCACCATAATGCACACCGCAGCAATCCCTAGGAACAGATACGTGCTCGGGTACACAATTGGTTCTCCCCTGCAAAGGCGAGCTTGAGCGTGACGGTGAAGCCCTTGACGAACATGACGGAGACGCCGCCGACGAACGACGCGATGGAGATGTAGACGAGCGGGGTTGGTGCGCCCGTGCCTCGGGGCGACGCCGTAGGCCATGATGAGTAAGAAGACGCAGACGGTGAGGCAGTAGAGGAGGAGGCCTGCGCGGTGGGGGAGCAGAGTCAGCTTGTAAGCAAGGAAATGGAATGGAATGGGAAGGAGGGGGTGTGCCCACCGGGCTCGACGGCGTACTCGAGGAACTGCGTGACAGTTTCGAGGTCATGATCCTCCGGCGCGTGGAGGACAATGATTGACGATCCGAGGATGCAGAGCCCGCATCCTACGCGCCCGAGGTGGCCGAGTCGCTCGTTGAGCAGGAATAATGCGAATATGGTCTGAAAGAAGTGAGTAAGTGGACAAAAAATCAACAAGAATGTTATGGGGGGCGTAGGCGACGATGACGCTGAGTGCGCCGAGCGGGGTGACCATAACCGGAGGCGCAAATGTATATGCGCCGAACTTTGCGACTGAGGTGAGTGTAACTAGGGGTTTTATATCGCGGGGATCGCACCTTCGCCCACAACCACTGTAATCATTAGTTCGCGATCGTACGACTACGAAACCCTGCACTCACATGCGCCCATCCCAGCCCACCACATCGAGTTCCGCAAGAAAGCCATGTTGTCCGTCGACGCCGTGCCGTCCGCAGACGCGGTGAGGCCCTATATCGACTCAGTCATGATGCGCTGGCGCTGCGCGGATACAGTGCAAGACACACACCATTTTTGTGATAACGCTGCTCGTCCCGATGGCGAATGAGCCAACCATGGCCATTGCGAGACCGATGTACTTGGTATCTACCATTTCATCTGCGCTCCTAGGCAGGAAAGAGCGGCAGGCGGGGGGACATGGTAATCGAGGTCGAAGATGGGAAATTTGATCGAGTGATCGTGATGGGCATCGTTGAAAAGGGTTATTATGATTATGGAGTCAATTGAGTTTAGCGCTTTGGATGAATGGGTGAAACTGGCCTTGCATTTGCCGTCCAAAATGATAATAATGGACATGAACGCCGACAAGGACCTAGGACTTTTTCACGAGCGTGGGTCACGGGGCTTGTGTCTGGGATTGTCCGGCTCAAGTGCCGTTTCTCTTTTTGTTTTCCCTACAACTTCTGATTGCTCTGCATGTGGCTCCGGGATGCTCTTCGGTTTCACTTTCCAATCATCTTCTTTCCTCGGAGATTAATTTCAGCCCCAAATTATAACCTAGTCTCTCATAGACCGAGGCTACAACATTTTCTTGCTCGCACCTCGCAATGGGGCTGGGTGAAAGTGCCGCGACCGCCGCAGCATTGACGCGCACTGACGCGCATTGACGCGCACTGACGCGCATTGACGCAGCACTGACGCGGCGGTGGCTGTGTTATTGCTGCGGCGTGAGTGGTAAGTGCCGCGCAGCCTTTATTTCCTTCCACATCGGTTTCTGTATCCCAATTCGACATGAATCAAAGTGGTGCCACCCATAACTACCATCCCAGACACCCCTCCCCCAAAGCTCAGCCCCAGCACCCAATTGTTCGTGGAGTTACAGCCTGAACTTTCAGAAGTGGTTAAAAACCACTTTTTGCAACGCCTATCGTCATTTTGGATCCCCCAACCACGGTTCAAATCCCCGCATAGACACCAATGAGTTCCCCTACCTCGTACCTACCTCCCCATATCTTTTTCAGCTTTCTTGGATGGAGACTCACTCAGATCGATGCCGCGCAAGTCTAGGGTTCAATTTCTGAAAAATCCTGTACGAACTTTCCCACGCCTCGCCTTTCTCCGGCATCTCGGCACTTCACTGCCGGTGCAGCGGCAGTGCTGCCAGTGGCTGCCCCTCGGCTCAAACGCTGATTGCTGCGCTGGCTACGCGCCTCTCGTCGCCGCCCCTAACCTGCCCGTCGCCGCCCGCCCGTCGCTAGGCCGACCTCCGCCGCTCTCTCATCTCGTCCCCACCCCGCACTCAGCGCCCTCCGTCGTCAGCGCCATCCTCGGTGCCCCATGGACCCACTGTGCGCAGCGGCCTTCGTCCTCACCCCCATCCCTATTCCTCCTGGGCCTGTCCCGCTCCTTTCCCGTTCTTTTAGGGTGGATTTTGGCCGCGATCACCAAAGATGACTCGCGCCTCTCGCGCGGATCGTCCTCGGCGCACGGGTTCCCTACCGCTCTGTTGCAGGGCTTCAGCGTACGCGTCACACACTCGTCCCCTGAACTCGTTCGAGGGCCGGCGCCGCACTCCGTGTGTCGCGCTTTCGATTGGTGTACATTTTTGTGGATGAGGACAATAGCCTCCCAAATCCTTCCCTCAACGCGCGCCCATCCCTCCCTCGCCCTCCCTCTCCTTCCCATCCTTATTCTCCGATGTGCATGAACCCCCTACTCACCTTTTTAAATCTCTACAGGACATCGCAACCGCGGTACTTCCATGATCGCTGCGAACAATTGTTTATTGCGCGCGCCCGACCCACAACATAGCCCCCAACTAGGAATCGATGAGATGCGGTCCTCATGCGGATCCGGCGAGAAGGTAGAGGCGGATGTTGTGCGCCGAATGGAGATTCGCACAGCGCCCGCTTGCTGGTGCGGCGGTACTCTCGGTGAGTCGTCTTCCCCATCCCCTTTCCTTCTTAGACCTTCCTATGCCTGCGCTGCACACGCAGCGCAGATCGGCATTCTTCCTCTCCGCGTTAGCCGTTCTCTGCCAATGCGCAGCACAGACATCGGCTCCCCGCCCACCCTCGGCTCCCTGGCTTCTCGCACCTCACCCGCAGACTGTACGCCCTGCCCAGTGCCGCGCAGCCGCTTGCCTCTACCATCATCCGACGTGGCTCCCCCTTCGACCCTCGATCCCAGCAAGCACCACTCGCGTGCACTCGCCCTTTCCGCGTCGCCGCCCGCTCTCGCCCCCCGCGCTCCATGACCCCAGCCACTGCAGTACCCCCCTCCGCACTGCACGGCCGCCCCGCCTTGGCCTCGCCGCCGCAGCCTACGCCCTTCTCTGCACCCTGGGCCGCCTCGTTCCCACCCGCACTGCCGCGTTCCTCATCGGCGGGGACAACTCAGGTGCATGTCGGCGGACGATGAGTCGTGTGCATGTCGGGGAGCCGCACGTCTCCCGCCCTCACCCCGCGCACTGCCTGCGACTGCATTCGAATTTCGCCGCCGCTGGGGCGAGGGCGACCGTCCATCCGCGACGATTTCTTTTTTGGGGACCCCGGACATTTGCAATTACTCCTTCATACGTTTTTATACCGTGTTTTTTACTCTTCTTGTTCCTTCATATACTGTACTCTACTTAAAGTCTGCAATACTATTCACTTTCTGCCTCCCAACACGCAATAGATTAATATTGTTCTTTTCTTTTGGTCGCGACCGAATGACCCCCACCCCTGCCCCTGAAGCACCGATGAAAATATCCTGGTATGCGCCGTTTTCTCATTTCTCCGAGAATCGTGAACGCTCACAATTGCAGCCTATAGTTTCCTTACACTGGTCCAACTCAATCGCTCACCTCGGCTGGAGTTGCGGCTGAGAATCCCTGGAAATCCCGGGCAACCTCACTCCCACAATCCTTCGGAGTCTTTCCCTCAACCGATCCAACGTGCACCATCGATGTCCCCACTTGCGGCCCTCAATCCCCAGACTCAGATCTGGATACATTAGCCCTCCCATTCTCTGTCGCCGATCCTTCCGGTGACTTACTCTTGAACGCCATTGTCTTGGCGGATTCTTGAGATGAGTGAGCGAAATCTCCCATTTCCCTATACAAACAAAACTTGCGGGTTCTCTACTCCAATCAACTGTGCCGCCGTCACGGTCGAAACCTGGAAGTCTCTGTGCATCAACTCAAAACCTCTTCCGCAGGATCCCAGCATGCTACCCAACATGCAGCTAGACATTGTGCGTTCGCGTCTTGTTTATTTTACGCGACAAATGGAACGAACGATGAGCTCCAGCTTTTTTCTCTCTCTTTTGATAGCTTTTGAGGTATACTGTATGCTGTCAGCTACCGGTAAGTGAGTAGAATAAGCGACCAAGTACAGACCGAACAAAATTTTCAACTGAAATAGCCGTACTGTGCTCAAACACAATTTCCGTTATCGCTATCCCCTTTTCACACTCTTTGGTCGGCGACTGAAAGAAATGAACATTTAGCCGGACGTAACAGCCTGAGACGTGGTTTGAACACTTAGTGAAGTGAACACCTTAGGTAACATGGACTGAACACTCGGTCGAAATGATGCAGTAGGTCATCTAGCTCAGGTTAGGTCTGTGTCATCAGCCCAGGTCAGCTAGACCGAGGTCAGTCTGGTCGCCTACATTGAACTCTGTTGATTCTACAGTGAGCTCCACAAACTCAGTCTAGGTGATCCAGCTCAGCTGGATTGACGGCGTGCTGGGCTACCCACACCTTCTGTGAGCCATCTCAGTTACCCAAACTCAGCTTCACAGACCCCAACTTAGGGCAGTCTAGGGAAGGGTGGAACACAGTGGGTATACGTAGGGTATTATTTGCGGAGCCAGGTCCCCGTGGTCAAATATTAATATGGTTTTTTAAGAAGAACGAAAGTAAAACAATGATAATAATACCTAGCTTTCCAAGCTCCATCATCAATAGTAAGACTCCCATCATCACGGTCATCTTCCTACTAACATATTCGTTTCTGATTGTGATAGAGTTGGATTTAGTGGTCAAGGAAGTACGAACATCGAAGGTCCAGCCACTAAAGACGGCTAATTTTCATTCGACGAGGAAGACAGCTATTTATCAGTACCCGGCAAGTCCGCCCCTCCATTCAGCAACTGGGCTCCCTAGCCAGAGTATGCACCTGTTCCCCGAGTTTGATCCAACGCGTTGCGCATATTCACCTCTTCTATCAACAAGCACGACAGGAGCCCCAGAGCAGAGATCCCCAGCATTGTTACAGTATACCAGATGATCCTGACTCCCTTCGCAAAAGCAACGCGCATTTGATCCCTCAGCTCCCCAAGCATACTGAGAATAATCGAGTAGCTCAACTGTACATTGCTGATAACTATGTCGAGAAACTCGGCCGGAAGACGAGCCTTCAGGGAGTTTTGCAGTATTGTTCCCCCGAAAACTATACCCCAAGTCTATCTTGTGGATGAGACCGTTCAAAAGAAATGAGTAGGGCAAAGGGAATTTGACGCAGCACTGACATTTGACGCATGAAACCTCAGTCTGCGTCAGTTCGATATTGCATCAGTGTTGAACTTGCCTTACCAGCTCTCCTTGATCCCCGCCCTTTGGAGCCAATCTGCGCTGTTCAAGCCCTTGGTTTTTGTCCCATTCCTCAATGTTTCTGGAATTCTCCATGCTCATCGCCAAGACATATACCACATAATAACATGAACTCGATATATATTCTGTTTGGTCAAGGCCCCCCGGCCCGCACCCATGCCCAACCAACATGCCCAGAACAGTGATAGATACAGGATTATAATAATAACTTGCAGAGGAATAGCAGGTATTCAAGAAATCACTTTCATTCATGACCACCCGCAATTGATGCAATACTGTACATCCCTGTAGTGAAGCAACGGCTGGGGGACCGTGACATTTCCGTTGCCTTTTTCTCAGGCAACGGATGGGACCGTGAGCGTGACCGTTGCAAAATTTTGCAACCATTAGGTGCGGTGAAATACATCTTCAACCGTTATTACCCTGCTATATTGAGTTCGAATGAGCTTTCGCAGCTAACTGGACCTTACCCTCGCACCATAACCGAATTTGCTAGCTGAGATTTTGGCGGCATGTTTCTCATGCATGTCACGGTAACTCTGAGGCGACGGTCCTCATCCTGACCGTGACCGCCCCAAAAATTTGCAACGCAACGGCCCTCATCGTGACCGTGACCGTTGCTTCAATACAAGGACGTACAAGTAGTGCTGTTCAAAGTTGTCCCTATTTGACTTCCTGTTTGCGCTCCTGATTGCTTCCTTTTTGTACTATTGGCAGTAAAATGGGCAAAAAGGGACGAAGTAGGAACTCAACCAGGAGCTAAAAAGGAGCATCTTTGAAACCCTAGGGCTGGGATTTTTGAACCAGGAAGCAAGTAGGAGAGTGTTCCTACTTGAAGCGACACTTCGGCATGTGTCGGCGACCTCTCGACAAGTTCAAACTCAGCTCAGTGACATCAGGCGGCTCACGCGCCGCCACTGCTCCGCGTGTGCGTGTCCCTCACAGTGCAGCGGCGGCCGCCTCCGGTCAAGCAAACATAGAGTAATAGATGAAATGTGTTCCGTACTACCCTGTGGGAGGCTAAATCGCGGGGTCGTGGGGTATCGTGTTATCGGACTCGGACTGGGTCCCGGCATAGCTCGGCATACAACAATGTTCTGACTCAAGTCTGAAGAGAATACGGAGCAGTAGATCGAAAAGTTAGGGTCCACAATCCATGAAGTGTGCCGTGCGGCGAGAGAAAAGGAACTCTCAGGGCAAAGGCTCAAAGGCAAGGTGTGCCGAAGCGGAGATTGATTGGGGTTGAGTAGGAAACCGAGCAGGAAAACGCAAAAAGGGACCAAGTAGGGACAACTTTGCAAAAAGGGACACCTGTATCTCCTGGTTGCAAAGTCTTCCCTATTTGATCCCTTTTTATATCTCCTGGTTGTTCTCCTGGAAGCAAACAGGAAACGAACCGGGAGCGCAAACAGGAGCTAAAAAGGGAAACTTTGAGCGGCACTAATGATGGCAAAGGTAGAATATTAACAGTATACAGAAGGAACTTAAGAGCCGTAGTTTCATAGTCTTGACCAATAGTATGGGCCCTGGGGAGTTCCTAGAAGGCAACAAGCCAACAGGCTTGCGTGCCATTGTATTTGTAGCCCGACAACATAAAGACATCCAACAGGTATTGACCATTTGTGTACCGAATTATGAGAGAAATCAACCCAGGCATGGAGGGGAGACTCACTTAACACACAGGGCACTGTAGAACGGATATACCATCTGCTAATCCCGTGGAATATGCGCAAGCCGCTTTAAAATTTTGGCCCTAACCGAGCGGGTGGAATGGTTTGCCAAGCCAACAAATTGGCTTGCAAAAATGCTGGGCGTGGCACCCAAATCCACGCCCACGCCCGAAACAAGCCAATCCGCGCGGGCGCAAGCCACTTTTCCAAAAAGCGAACTCTCTGATTGTGGACATAGTCTGAGAATAGGCATGGGGAAAATGCAGGCTTAATTCGGTGACCTTGGACGGAAGCGTTGGAACGTGGTTGAGAACAAAATCCCGAATTGAGGTGATGCAAACATGTACATACAAAATCAGGGCATCTGCTTAATGTACGAGTATGCCAAGTCCTCCTTCATGGTCATCGGATGCACCAATGACGAACCGAGTGTCTTCTGCCACCTATGACGAGTCTCACATGTCGGCCTATAAGTTATTTGACCACTTTTAGGTATTGGTTTTCCATGTCACGGTGGGATCTCGGGAGGGCAATCCAGCTATGACCGCAGAAAATGCCGTAAAAAATCTCATATATACTCCGGCTAATTTGATGAAAGATGTAACATTCCCAACGCAGCGGCAGTGGATGCATTTCTGAATACCCATACATATTATCACGTATTTAAACATGCAATTGAACACTTGCACATCGTGCATTACCTGGAGCACCGAGGCGCCACAGAAGGATGGGAAACGGAGAACCATAAACGTATCAGCGGCAATTTGATGCAATGTTTTCCGCTAATGCAAATCCGATGCCACGCCGCGAGGAATGTAATTCTCTGGGCATGCCGTATACTCAGCGTTCGCAGCGAGCAGCTCTCCCAGCAGGTCCTCATCGCGCGTCGACATTGGTGACCCAAGGTCCGGTACGCATCCCATCAAAAAGCGCCAACGGAGAGCATAAAGGGCCAAGAAACAATAACCATGGTCCAAGGTCCAGTTCCTTCAATCTTTCGGTAGACGTTGAAACCTCTCCTATCATTACCATGTTCTTCTCCGCTTCTCTCCTCAGCTACGCACTTCTTGCGTCTACCGTATTCGCCGTCCCGACCTCGCGTCTGGACGGCGACATTGCGCGTCGCGTTGGTCGTCTCGTTAGCCCTTTCCGCCCCGCAGACGGGGTATCCGAAAAGCGGCTTAGCGCTCGGAAAAACGGAGACAGCAGTGGCAACAGCGGAGGCGGCGGCGGGAACGGCGGCAACACCAGCAAAACTACTACCGTCACGGCCACTAGCAGTCCCCCGTCCTCGACAGATTCAGCGGTTCTAACAAGTAGCAACTGGGCGGGTGCGGGCATGGAATCTCCAGCAAACACCTACCAGTCGGTGACAGGTCAATTAATCGCAATTTTTTGCGTTGTCGTTCACACTGCTCATTTATGTTGCAGGAACTCTCGTTGTCCCCCATCTCCGGCCTGCAACTGGGGGGGCGAGCACTGGCTTCTACGGGGGCTCTTCTTGGGTTGGACTGGATGGCATGACCTGCAAAACTAGCCTTATGGCGACCGGGATTGATTTCACCTATTTCAATGAGACCGTTTTCGCCAATGGTATGTATGGTTGATTTGGGCTGCATTGATGAGTCTGATGTATTCATTGAATTGCAGCCTGGACCGAGGTCTATCCCAATCCCGGCGTCAGTATGGCGATGACCGTCAACGCGGGCGACACCATAAAATTGACGGTCACCGCAACCTCGACCACCACCGGAACCGCGGTCGTGGAGAACCTCTCCAACGGGCAGAGCAGTACCGTCAGTCTCACGACCCCCTCGCCGATGTGTCTCGAAAACGCGGAATGGATCGTCGAGGACTTCCAGGAAAGCACCTTCCTCATCCCATTCGCGAATTTCGGCAGCATCACCTTCACCGACGCGTCTGCGACCACGCGGTCCGGCAGCACGGTGGGGCCGTCCGGGTCCGGGTCTCATCTCATCAACATGGTGCAGAGTAGTCTTCAGTTCGCATCCGCGAGGTCTGCCGCATCCAGCGTCACGGTCGACTACCTTACAAGTATTCCCTTTTAGTTTTCTTTTCTTCTTTCAGTAGCATCATTAAAACAATACAGTTTCATTTGCCATCTGGAGTACGCAACAACTTGAATAGAGTTCCTGAGAGGATGGTTTCCGAATGGTATTCAGCAACGTGCCCCTTTCATACAGGTGTGTACAGGTCTAACTGGCGAACACGATTTAGGGTCATTGCATGTGCATGGCAGAACTTCGTTAATTTTACTCCAGTTTAACAAAATTTTCATTTAGACCTGGTTGAGGTTTTTTCAAACAGAGGCGGTCATTCGTTACCGCCTCTGCTAGCTTGCGTCTCTAGATTTTCTTTTTCTACAGGAATTAAAACTATAGACGGGGATAACCGTCTACACGATGCTGCCTCCGGTAACTAAATTCCAGTGATTGAATGACTTAAGGGCGGTCAGTGTTTCAAGTTGGAAAATATATAGCAAGAGCCAGGACTCATGAACTCACTTTGTTGAAAATATTTCCTCAATCGTCGAGTTTCTTTAGTAGATTTGCGCAAGGAAAACAGATACTTCTTCCGGCCTTCCTTCTGCCCCTTTGTTCACATTGACTCACAGGACATATTCAATGATAACATCGTGTCTTGCGGCCAAGGAACAATTGACTAAAGCCTTGGCTGTTATTATCTTCTGGGGGCGTGCTAGCACTATGAAAGGATTATTCAAGCTTCGACCTTACCCCCACCTCATACCCCCTGTGCCCATCAACCAGCATATATTGAGTATCGTGTGAGTGCATAACTCCGAAATCAAAACCACCCAGAGTCTCCTTTGAACGTTCCTCAGGAGAAATAGAGGCATGGTTCCAGGTTATTCCAGAACACTATTATAATTGTTCCACCATCGTGAATATTATAGGGCTTAGTAGCCATTACTATGTTTGTTGTATCAGTCGGTGTCTTTTTCCAGAGGTTACTCCATGTCCAGAAAACCTCATCGTTGCACACACCTGCGACATGTATAAAACTGATATTCAAATATTTGGATACAAAGGGTACCTCCTACCCTCCCCCCCCCATTTCTGCGACATGCCAAATTCACCCCAATCTCCGCCCGATGTGGCTGAAAGACGTGGGCGTTTTCGTCCGTTTCAACTACAAAGATCGATTCCCTATACTGAAATGTACCTACTCCCGAATTTCCAGCCCAAGCGCACGATTATTGGGTCCACAGCAACTGCATTTCTGATGGTGTCTGAAAATCTGCCTTACCTTGGTACAAACAACCAAAAGAAAAGGCGGCGACTTTGGGATTTTGTGATACAAATCTCACCTTTACTACTTCCATTTCGAGGTCCTATGTGCATTTTTGTAAATAATTGGTGTTCCTTGGAGTGGGACTGTGTTCATTCGCGTCGTGCTATCGTTTTTCCACTGCGAGCAATTTACTCCGATTGAAATAGGACGGTCCCAACAATGGAGCCGCGGAGTCTGATGCGGGGGAAAAGAGCTAGCTGATGCTGTGTACAAAACTTTTTTGCGAGGGTATTTCAAGCTCAACTGAAGTGGTTGCAAGGATTTCGTTTCAATGCAGTCCCGAAGTGAGGAGAGCAAGAAGTGCACATATCTCGGCAAGCATTTGTGCCTTGTACATAAGTGTTCCGGCACCACATAGGTGCGAAGGCGGAAAGCGAGGAAGCGGACAACCCTGGTAAAGGTACCAAAATTGCAGCCTCTTTATATTGAACGAGGTGGTCCAGTCCCCCAGTTGAACCAAATGTGGAATGTTTGCAGGCAGAAGGTGTTTAGAAGCTTTGAGCTGCGGAAGAAGCCAGTTGTCTGATTGAACTGCGGAATACGCCGCAGTGTGAACATTCACCCACAAAAAGCAGGACATCTAGACAGCAGTTGCAACAGCAGCTGGAGAAGAATCACCCGTGACTCAGGTAGTATTCAATACGATCGAGGTACGAGATTAGATAGTATTGAAGCGGCTGTCTACGGGAGACTAATAAATGGTGGTCCGGAAGGCAGTGTAAACGGTGTAAAACTTTGAACCACTCAAGCACATAATGCCCAATACTGTACTATTTCGACCAAATGTTCACTGTTTTGAGAAATTTTGGTCCCCGAGATAGCTGAGAAAATCACTTTTGGATTATGGTGATTTTTAAAGACCTTGAAACAATTGGATGTCACCCGTCACCTGAACATCTGGTCGAAATAGTACAGTAGTATTAGTATGAGCTTGAAGGGGATAAGGGTAAACAGATCCAAATGAAAGAGGCAGAGAATCTTGAGAGAACGGAGAATGTGTTCGGGACCAATTTCCCGCGCGTGCTCCACAGATCAAAGGCACTGCGCGTGGGTTCTCATATATTGCGGCTGTTAAAATGACACATAAGTTGAAAACACATTTTTCATGGCCAGTGTCCTTTCAACTTTGATTGCCAGATTATACAAGGGTTCGGCAAGATGAGGCGATATGACGGTTCATGGAGACACAGTTCGGGATTGGCATGTTCGAACAGAGTCGGCAGGGACACAGTGAGATATACCGCTTCCATACCTCACCCTTCCTCCCTGACCGCTGGACACGCTTAACAACACAACGTGGAGCGCGGTGCCACGCAACTTTGTCGCGATTTCAATTCAAGGTTCTCGTTTGTTCATGTAAGTGAGAGACTCACCAAGATCCACAGCAATGACCAGCACCGGGACCTATGAGGGGCTAGGATCAGTAAATCTAACTCGACGAAGAACCGCGAGCAATGATAATCACAGGCTGGCAACTGCGATCGAAACAACAGCAATTAGCTCAGTAGAATTAAAGGAAGCAAACACGTACACCGGGGCCGCCTTTGCCAAGTGCACGATCAGTGATTTATCGTGATCAATGTAAACTGTTAAACATACACTCGACCAGGCGCGCACCGAGTGACGGAGAGGAAGCGACGCCCTGTGCGAGGGCGAGAAGGAGGATAGCACTAGAGATGAGCTTGTATAACATTCTGCGCGTGGGGTATTTGTGACCCCGCGCTGAATCGCCGCCCTTTATAGGAAAGCGGGCGTCTATCCACGTAATCATCGTCGTAGTGTAATATAACCATAAACGAGACGGCTCCGTGCGAGTGATTAGCATCTCGCGCATCTTACTGAAACAGCCGGGGTCTGCCGGGGTATCTACAGCTTCCGTGATGCCGTGCCATCTACCATGTCGTCACTGTGATCATTCTACAGCTACACTCGCCGGAACCAGCGGTTTTTTCTTGGCGCGAATGGGACAGAATGCAGGCACCTGGGGCCATATCGATCTGGTCGGCCCTTGATGCACTTGTTCACCCCAATTTGCGGACGGAGACAGATAAGGATTCCTTACGTTGTGCCCCCGCAGATGTATAGATTAGTACCAGTGTCCCTGACGCTCAATCAGCTTGTGAGGGGGAATCGTTACTGCCCAAACAACTTATCGAATTACTCTAAAGGATTGTGCGGTGCGAGCTGTGGCACTCCCCCCCCTCATGTTATACTTCATCGAAAGCAGAGACAACCGTTAAATCTGAGCAGGTCCAGCAAGTTGATCTTGAAGGATAATCCCACGTACGCGTATATAGGCATCATTGAATCAGACGGACTGCATCGCCCAACTCGCGATCTTTGAATCTA
This sequence comes from Mycena vulgaris, assembly GCA_029204335.1. Taxonomy (NCBI): domain Eukaryota; kingdom Fungi; phylum Basidiomycota; class Agaricomycetes; order Agaricales; family Mycenaceae; genus Mycena; species Mycena vulgaris. Next base: position 149,913 of record JARGYA010000274.1, on the reverse strand, counting down.
ACTTGAAGTTCGAGCTACGATGAAACATAGGTATGACGACGGCTGTCTGGCCGTCGAACAGAACGAAAGAAGACCTAAATATATATATCGCGGGGATCACCGATTTCCCCGCAAAACAATCTCGCTGGTTATCGTTAGCGCGGAAGGCGCCACAGACCTAAATTTGAGCCGGGAACTCCGAAGTCGCCGACGTTTGTTGCGCGGGAATAAATGTGCACTTAGACTGCAATAGGTTCGCAAGAGTTTGGGTTTAGCAGTTAAGCAGGATAAGTACCTTGGATTGTTTCCTGTGATACAGCATGAAAGAGAAATGTCGCATAGCAAAAGAATGCCCCAGGGCGACAAAGCGCAGGACACGAATGGTATAGCTGCATTAGACACTAGAGAAATAGTTCTGTTCAGAAGTAGGCTGACTTGAAGACGCTAGACGAGTATCGGGTTTTGCTGGCCTATACAGTATTGCATTGATTCAAACGCCCTTTGCTCTAGGTCAAGCAGTGGAATTCAACTCTTTGCAGAGTGACATGGCGAGCATATTGCGAAGCAAGACTATCGTGGGATACAGGCTTTGGAAGGATATCATCTCCCGGGTGGGTTGTATTCACAGTTCATTGTGTGGCCCCCATTTGATGTCTGCTTAAGTTCTGGGCATTTAACACCCCGCGAGTGCGAGTCGGGATGTAGCCTTGTACACAGTTCGTGAGATAACACGACAGCCTCCGGCAACATCGACTCCTCGTGAAACCCTTAATAAACGCGATGAGAAATCTGTGCCAGACATTGTACTCACTCTCAAGAAATCAGTATGGTATCTCATGCAACGTAATTGTCAAGAGGGTCTTGTGGATCCGGTTTATAACAGTACATCACCTGAATTCCGACTGGTTGACTGACTCTCGCAGATTGAAGACGCTCGTGCCGCCATGGACTTATATCAGTCGCACGGCAAGTGGGAGGCCGAAATGAGGAGAGACGAATGGGCATATTCCATTCCCGCGGCTGATTTCTCCAGATAAGACTCGTAGTACTATTCGTGGAGTTCGCCAGCTCAAACGAGTCTTACCGTATACATTGTACTTGTGGTTTAGTGCACTGAGAACGTGATCCCAGCTCGAAGACTCGGGGTACAGGTGATTCCTTCACGCATAAAGCACCGCGAATTTGAGTAATGGAGACCCTGAGATAACCAAGTTGAGAGGAGATGTTGAAATCAACAAGCGCCCGCTTGCCGATATTAGTGTATCTCCGACAACTATACATTTGCCGCTCGGTTTTGTGGTACAAAACGGATGGCTGTGTCCTGGCGCATAACCACCGGTGGCCACACATATGGTTAGTTCATATGGACGCCGTTGTCGGAGCGCATGAAGGTCGTCAGATTGCTCGCGACGCCGGCTTTGCACCAGCCACACATCAAGGCCGGCGAGGTATGCGGTAAGGTGCACGTGAGCGCCGTAGGCAGGGATGATTTCTGTGCCTGGGCTGACGTTTGACGGGGAAAGCGGAGGCGATGGTGGTGGGCCGCGGCAGACGGGTGTGCGGAATTGTGCTTTGTCGTTGGTCGACATCGGTGCAAGCGGAGGCCCGGAGGTGATCGCGAAGGGAGCCTGGAACAGTGCGGCGGGGGAGCACGAAAGACGGGCGAGTGGAACAAAAGTACCTGCAATGACACAATATGCGATTGTGTGGTTATGTGGGTCCAAACGAACTGGTTCGGGCCGGAGTTACCTACCGTCGCAAACGAATCCGGATAGACACCAAGGGTTGCAATAAATGTCGGCCCAGGGCTGTAAAAAAAAGGGTGAAGATATGAATATGGACATTAAGAAGTGATTGCCTGGCAGTAGGCGAGAAAGCCGTGTTAAGCTCTGTGAAAAAAAATGCGACGGCCGTTGTGAAGGTTAAACAGAACCAGTGATAGAAGGCGAGCACGAAACAAGCAAAGAGAACAAATGATATTCTGTGCGGTGTAAATGTTGCACGTCCTGATGCGACGGAAGTTTGTCAGGCACAATTCTGTCTTGATTTTGTTCACTGCACAGAAGCAAATTGGATTGTGGATGGGGAAGGGATAAATGGACGATGTACCAACGACAGCGCAACATCTCGAAGATAGCTGGGACACCGTCAAGGTCTGCTGAGAGGGAACATGCAGCTTATCTTCGTATTGCATTCGCATTAACCCATAAATTACCCCGCCCAGTAGGCGGGTCTTTGGCGCCCTAAACCGGCCGCGGAGATATCCGGATATTCGTGGGTCGTATGCTCGTCCTCGTCGACCGAGCGCTAGGCAGCAGCTGCGCTCCCCGTCTAAACTCGTTCTCCTCCTCGTCCTCTTCCAACAACTCCAGCTGTACGTTCCCAGTCCCCAAACCGATGCCGCCCTCGCGCGGGAATGCGCCAAATAACGGGGTACGCAGGCCAGTTAGACTCGCTCTTCGCGCATGTCCAGTTGTGTGGCCCGGTACGCGCGCGCGCCGAGTCCACGGAGAACCACCGTCCAGCGGCAGCGCCGGGGCGGAATCGGGCACGGCGAGAGAGTCGGCAAGGGAGTCGGGATCGAGCATGGCGAGGTTGAGGATGTGTACGCCGAGGAAGGTGACGATGAAGCCGGTGAGGAGGGAGAGAGTGTCGGTCACGGAGGTGGTGTTGAGGCCTTTGAAGAGGATGAGAGAGGCGACGACTGTTGCGGTGCAGAAGCCGACGTAGCTGTGAAAAAATCTAAAAGAGTTCAAAGGGAACAACTGAGTGGACATACTAGATCGGGTTAACGCTGAACACGTATTAGCGGTGGTAACTCGAGGGAATCGTCGTACTCACAGATTAACAGAAAACAGATCCAGCGCCTTATTGGCATAGTTCAGTTGAATGAAGATGCAAACCACAGAGATGACCCCAAACAAGTACGTGCTCGGGTAGATAAATTGATTGTGCCCCGCGAACGTGAGCTTCAGCGCGACGCCGAAGCCCTTGACGAACATGACGGACACGGAGCCCACTAGAGATGCAATCGATATATAAACCAAGGGGTTCGTGCGCCCATGTGTAGGGGCGACGGCGTACGCCATGAAAAGGGAGAAGACGCATACTGTGAAGCAGTACAGGAGGAAGCCTTTCGGGCGATAACGAGTTTAAGTGATGAAGAACGCGGAGAGAATAAAGGCAGATTGTGCACCTGGCTCGACAGCGTATTCGAGAAATTCGGTTACTGTTTCGAGGTCTTGATCCCCTGGCGCGTGAAGCACTATTATTGATGATCCGAGAATACACATTGCGCATCCGACGCGTCCGAGGTGGCCAAGTCGCTCGTTGAGCAGGAAGGAAGCGAATATGGCTCTGAAGCACGATAATAAATCTGAACTCAAGTCGAAACGGGGATATACGCACCCAACGATTACGCTGAGAGCGCCCAGCGGGGTCACCATAATTGGAGGGGCGAACGTATATGCCCCGAAATTCGCGACTGAGAGTAATCGCATGAGCGACCGATACGGGTAATTTAGCTGAAATTTTGGCCCTACCTTCCCCAACAACCACTGCACAGATAATCAGCCAGTGATCATACCAGAAGGTATGATGGACTCACATGCGCTCGTCCCAGCCCACCACATGGAATTTCTTAAGAAAGACATGTTCTCGGTCGCAGATGTACCGTCGGCGCTGGCAGTTAGACCCTATATCTTCCATGAGTTTCCTCCGCAGTGGTGTAACTACGCGACACGACACCATTTTGGTGATGACGCTGCTCGTGCCGATGGCGAACGAGCCCACGATGGCCATCGCGAGGCCGATATATTTAGTTTCGAGCATTGAATGAAAGTGATGTTCGCCCACTTCCCGCTTGTAAGGTAAGAAATGAGCGGCAGCGCGGTGGTAGTTAGAGTTAGAGAGATATTGATGCAGTGATCGGGAATCCGATCAGAGCAAACACGCCATATCAATGCCACAGCATTGTCTCTTCGCTTTCCCTATCATGGTGTCGAGATCTCGAGAACGACGGCTGGGATTCCTCGCGTTCACTCCTGGCTCATCCAACACACAAAGTTTGCCTGGATATCACTTCGAATCCTTTTGAATCATCATGATGATTCGTCCTCGAGCCGAGATGGCTCCAAGCTGCGCCGAAGCAGAAGTACACGAGTACACTATTCTCTCCCAAAATCGCAATGCCATCTTTCCACCGGACGATCACATTCAAATTGTCTTTCTTACGCTGGGATGCTGCTACACCAACCGTACTTTCCACGGACCTCTACCGGTATTCGCGCAACCTCGGAATTTCCGTTCAACGGTTTCAAACGCGATTTATGTGAGACGCGAGTTTGGAGTAGGTTCAGACAGAGCCGGTGCATTCGAAGTAGGGGCCAGTAATTTCGAGGTAAGCTCGAAAGACCATCCGGCGAGTTGATTGCGATGGGTCCGTGCCTCGGTAGCTCCAGATCACGAACGTTTTCGACGAGAATTGAATAGCTTGAAAACCGGTGACCGGTGCCAGGTAGCAACAATAGGAAACTCCGAGTGCTGATCATTTTCGAGTGTACTGGCCAGATGAATAGATGAATGCTGGCGCAAAAGAAATTTGGGTCTTCGCTGATGTCACGTCTCGGAGGCGGAAACGGAGATGCAGTTTCAGGTCGGATGCACTGAATGAAAATGGTAAAACGGTGCAGTGGATGCATAGATTAAGGAACGAGTGCGGAGTGTCGTAAAGGTAACGATGAGCATTGAGGGATTGCAAGCCGCGGGCAGGAAGAATCTTTTTTGGAAGGTGTGCTGGATCCCCGTATAGGCGACCTGGATCGACATGGATTGAGCATGCTGATCGTAATAGATATATGAAGAGAGGTAGATATGTTTGCAACAAGGATTGAATATGCAGTCGCGGGAATAATCCGCGTCGAAGTTCCAGAAATGGGTGTTAGATTCGAGTGTCTGGAGAGACGTGCATATATCGTACCGCTCACGAGAAACGATTGACGATGGCCCTCTGAATTTCATTCTGTGGAGGTCGATTCCGTATGTTGGCATGAAATCAGAATAGCTTGAACGCCTGAGACAGACGCGAGGTGTACGTATACGCAGCAATAGAAAGCTCCGAGTGCCCGTCATTTTCGGGGTGTCCTGGCGATAACATAACCATATGACTTTGAAAAAAGGTATGGATGTCGGTAATACAAAGCGGGGTAGAGTCCGAGTTAAGCGTCGGTGGGGTGAGCTACACTCGGCGGGATTGTCGCGATGCCGAGGAACTCCGGTGACTATAGGGCCTGACGTTGGAATGTAGATCATCTTGGCGCTCCGTCCCGGAGGCGTAGTAGTACTTAGTTTGGTGAACTAAGAAGGACAAGGATTAGGACGAGGAATGTGGATTGAGCTGGGTTACTAGTAGGGCATCCAAGTCGAGAGCAAGTGCGGGCGACCTGAAGTCGTTTGCCGCGCCCAATCTTCCTCAGTCCTCGCCAATCCTCGAGGCGACTGTGTCCGAATCCGACTGTTGATAGTCCGTGCGTGAGAACATTCATTGTGGCAGTTGTGATCTTATGTAAAGTGACGTCTTGCTTGTGTGATCCCAGTCCTGCCGACCGACTTCCGACGCACTGACCACCTCATGAACGACTCGTTGCCCACGACGCCCTCGGCGCCGACGACTACGTTGCCGAGCACGGACGCCGCGATGGACGCGTAGACGACGTATTCTACTGCTGTAGGACGAGAAGAAGCGATGGAGGCTGAGCCGATATCGGCAATGCGCAAGAAAGAGACGACGGCGGCCGTGAAGACGGCGCGTTCAGTTGGGTACAAGGTGAAGGCGCTCCGTTCGTGGCTCCAGCTTCCGCCCGAGGTTGTACGGTGCGTTAATGCTTTTCGCAGATTAATAGCAACATTCCACCTCCACCTCCTCGACGCGCACTCGCCGCTCCCCGCTACTTCGGACGTATCCACGCCCGCTTCGCGCTCAGCATCCGCGACGCGCGAGGAAGGCCGCGACGGACGCGATGAGAGGCAAGAAGGAGGAAGACAGGAAGCAAGACCGCACCGCCATGTGCTGTGGCCGGAACACATGATATATGTCGAGGCGCGGGATACGCGCGCGCGCTGATGTGTGTGTCTCCGCAGTGGGGGTTGGCTGCTTAGTCTCGTTTCTCATACTTCTTTCCCACTTTTTTTTTTCTCTTTTGTTTCTTCGGGAACGATTTCATCTTCCTTTTACAAGTCGAAATAATTTCGCTAACGATACCTTTTTGCCTTCGCAGTGGAATACCATACATTCTGGAACACCGCCATCACCCTCTTCGACCCCTACAACGCCTATGCGCACTTCGCCTGGGCCACCGCGCACATGCCTCCCACCAACGGTAACTAGGGGTTAGGGCGGCGCAGGCGCCCTCGCCGCCGCCGCCGCCGCGACGCGCGTCTCGCCCTACAGACACTTCCGCGCCATCTTCAACTACTCCTGCTTACCATGCCGCGTCAACGCCCCGCGCTCCTCTACCGGTCTCGGCTGCGCGCGCCGCCAGGCGGGGTCGCTCAGACTTGGGACCGTGATGATTTTTCGGGAGCATACGCATGGGCTTGGGGATCAGGATCGGGATCGGGAGCGGGATCGGGATCGGGATCGGGATAGAGAGAGGGAGAGGACGAGGGGAGCAAGCAAAGGTGGTGCGGGGTCTGTTTGGTGGATGGGGAGCTGGCGAAGAGGGCGCGGGGGGAGGCGGTCAGGGTTGCGAGGGAGGAGTTGGCGAGGGCGGAGAGCGCGTCGGCGCATGCGGGGAATGTCGCGGCGCAGCATGGTGCGGCCTCGGGCGGGGGTGGGGTAGGGAGAGCCGTTGGTGGGGCGGGGATCATGGGGGGATTGGGCATTGGGGGATGGCGATGGGCGTGAGGATGGGATGGGCGTCGCCGCGGCCCAGGCGCTCGTCGAAGCCGCGTGCTCGGCGGTCGAGCAAGCTCACGCGCGCGCCCAGCGCGCCGAGGACGACGCGTATGGGTAGGCCTTCGGCTCCGGCGCGCACCCCTCCTATCCATCCTACACCCCCTCGTACGATCAACACACCTACGGACGCACCTCCGGCACGCTCAACCCCCTCGCTCTCGGTATGGGACTCGGGATGGCCAACGTCGCGGGTGTGGTGGAGAACGAGGATGATACGGTTTTCCCCGGGGTGGGCGCTACGTGCCGCAGCTGTAGGGCGGAGTGGCTTTGGCGGTACGCGTTGCTTGCGGCGAGGGTCGTGAGGGATCCAGTGGGCGTTAGTATGGGGGCGCCGGTGTCGGTGGGGAGCAGCGATTTCTTGGATATGACGCCGGGTGCTCCGTCTGCGCGCGGAGAAGGGGAAGGTGGCGAACAAGAACGCGAAGACGAGCGGGATTTCCCGCTGCTGCACACTCCCCGGTGTCTTCCGCCCCGAGGACAACGTCGTCAAGGGCGCGGTGAGCGCGTTCGTCGAGCTCGGCGAGGGCAGTGTGCCCCATGTGCTCGTTATCGCGGGCGAGCGCGGGTGGCTCGAGCGCAGACGCGGTGGACGGATATGCTGAGACAGGCGATGGTGGCGAAGCGGTGGGGCGCGGGCGAGGCGACGACACGCGGCGGACACGACTACTCGCAGACGGTGCTTGCCACGAGGGGCAAGGAGCGTTCTCTGCGGGCGGATCGGGACCGGCAGCGCTCGCGCGCGAGGAGCGCGTCGCTCGAGAGCATCGACCCCTACCGGCCCCTGACGAAACAGGAGGAGGACCAGCGGTACGCGAACACCGCCGCCAACGCCGCCGCGCGCGGGGTACACCAATGTCACGACCGATGACGTGTACTACGACGACGACGAGTACGACGAGGAGGATTCGGATCTGGAGGACGACGAGGAGGATGAGGAGGTTGCCGTCGCGCTGGAGATGACGGTCAAGGAGATGGCGCTGGGGCGAGGGGAGGATGTTGGATAGGGCGTGGGTGGCGCCCGCCGATATCTATTATGGGGGCAAAGTTGCGGGCATGGGTGGGTTTTTTTGTTTGCGCCGCTTGAGTCGTATGCTGACAGATTGCAGGAAGCCCCGAAACGGCAGTACGGGCGATGCATCCTGTCGTGGTCGATCTCACCGCCGTCGTCGCCCCCTCACTCCGCCCCGACCTCTTCAGCCGTTCTCCCCACCAGCACCGCGGGTCCTGCACCACCAGAACGCCACCCCGGCCCACCCACTCCCTCGCCCTCGACGTACGCGCTCGCCGAGGCAACGCACCACGCCTATATGAAGACGATGCGCCTCATCCTCCTCCCGCGCTCAACAACGTCGTGCGGCGGATCGTCATCGACTGCGCGCTCGAGGCCGCCGACCCGACGCGAATGTCCCCGGTAATCTCAGCGCCGTTAGGAAACCTCTCTACCCTGCGATGCGCGCGGCGAGGATGAGCCTCGCGGACGTGGTGCAGCAGCTGCGCGAGGAGGAGGGGGTATGGTTTAATGGGATGGATTGGGGGGGGATGGAACGCGAGGACGCAGGAGAGGGAGGATGAGGAACAGGAGCAGGAGCGGGAGAGGGCGAGGAGGCATCGCGGGGAGGGGAGCGATGATTCGTCTGCGGGGACGCCGCGCACGAGTGATACGAGCCCCGTGCTTTCGACTTCGACGCTGGGGACGACGCTGGGGACGACGCCTAGCCCGCTCCGCTTGGGGAGCGCGACCGGAAGGACAAGGCATTGCGCGTGGACGTGGAGGAGCGCGAGCGGGAAGTCAAGATGACGATCCCTGTGTCGCCGGTGCTTAACCCTCCACGACTTTTCCGCCCTATTCCGTACATCCCTGAGACGATCGCGCATCTTCCACATTATACTCTCGACGCGATAAGACTTGTAAGTTCTTTCCAGATTTTGAGATAGCCTCGCTGACTTGTACTGCAGGTGTGGCGCGAGGCGTGCGCGCCGCTGTATCATTGCAGGTGCAGCGTCTGTGAGCGGACGATGGCGGCGCAGCAGGGGAACACGAGCAGCAAGACCGCGATAATCGTCCCTGCACCCGCCTCTCCCGTAAAAGAAAGCAGCGCGAGCGCGAGAAGGACTCCGACGGTCCTTTGGTCATGCACATCCCCAGCGAGGACGACGCCTCTGTGCCCGACGCCGACAGCGTCATCAAGCTCGTCGAGGACGATAGTGGCGTTTACGACGCGGAGCAGCGACGGCGGCGGGAAGGGCCTCGAGCTGTATTGGCTGCAGGTCGAGGAGGAGGATGGTCCGGGCGCGTGGGAGCGCGAGATGGAGCTCGTGGATGAGATGGCAAATGGGAAGTGGAAAGACGGTGCCGACTCGGAGGGTGCTTTCTTACTCGATGGAGAGGAGTATGAAGACGAGGAGGCGGATGGGGAGGCGTTTGCGCTGCTTCCGGCCCCGGCGGTGTGGGGCACGGGCCGCAAACGCTCGGTGGACGAGCTCGAGGAGGACGATGCCTACGCGCAATCGCACGACTCGCGTGGGGGGACGCTGCCCAAGCGCGCGCGCACAGGGGAACGCGTCTCGAGCCCACGCCTCGCTAAGCGGTGCTCGCACAGCGCGGAGCTCGACGTGGATGATCGGGACGCGGAGACAGGGTGCGCGGGGGTCAGCCCCCAAGTGTGCGCGCATGGAGTTCGTTGGGAGCCCGCCTAGCTCGACGAGCACACCTGGTACCACCACCGCAAGCGATACGGACTCATACGACCCTGATCGGCCGCCGTACGACAGTGCTCACTGACAAGTAGCCGTCACAAATTGCAGCAAAGAAAAGCCGTCCGCGGACAGGCGCATGGACGCACGCACTTTGTTTCTTCAAGTTCCTTTCAGCTATACTAGCAGTAACCCGTGCTTCGCTACGGTCGGAGCATTATGACAACGCACTATTGATCAGAATACGTATAGCAGTTACCCGGCCTAAGTAATCTACGGACCATCCGATAAATAATCAATAATCTGGCCTCGTGCAGTAGAGCTGAATTGATGATACTGAAGACACCGCTCAACCCTCTGGACTCTTCATGATTGGGACAGTTGAAATCCTCCTGTGCCATGCTACGGGGCCGAGAAAGAATTACAGAACATCTTAATAGACCATGGACAGCGGAAACAATTGATCAATTTCTCACTGACCACGCCGCCCCTCCCCAACCTTCGGTTGGTTCCTCACGGCCTCATAATCTGTTGGCCAGCGACGTCCTGGAAATAACCTGTGAGGACTCAGAGGAGTTACTAACTTCATGTGAATTTATTGTTACACTCGATACATACGTGATTTGAGTCAAGTCAACTGGTGAAGCTGTCACAGTCAAGACTTCGCGTCCAACTCTACAAGAGAGCGGATTGGGGAATGCGAGTGGTTGTCTCGAAAAGATGATCGAATAAAAGACTAAAGAATACAGGCAATAACTACACTGCTTAAATACTGTTCTATGAACCGTGTGAACTACGATATATTTATACTGTTCTATGAACCGTGTGAACTACGATATATTTATACTGTTCTATGAACCGTGTGAACTACAATATATTTATACTATACAATAGCCCGTAGTCGTGTGTGGGGCTACACCTGTCATAAGTTAGGAAAACCTTTTGTCGAACGTCCCGTAGCAACATGTCCTATTATCCCCGGGCGTTTCATCTATAAATATCCCTGACATCATCGTTCCGTTCCAATCCGTTCCGGTGTCACGTGTTCTTTGGTGTTTATGTTTCAGCGCTTAGATTCGGCGTTGTCACGTGGAGATTGGTATCAAAGCGTGACAGAAGCTCAGCATGGTACTATCCAAGCATCAGAGTTCTATAACTCCCGTGATATCTGTGCTGATATCGGGGTTCATTCATCTTGTATTCGAGGTCAAGTGCTCGATCTAGAGCTCGAGTTGGATCTGCCTAGCTGAAGTGTGAGCTCAAACGATTTAGATGAGTTGGAGAGGCCCATACCGCAATCTGGGTTAGACTCCAACCACCGCTCCCCTCTTCAACTCTCCTGTGTAAATATTGAGCTCGAGATCAAACATTCTCAGGTCCTCGTGTATGTAATAAGTGTTCGGCAAGTTCTCGCTGCCGCCATGCCCGTCGAGCGGCAGAACAGCGTGAATTTATTGATTTCGAACCTCGAGGCTGGAAAGCTGCTGAATAATAAATGGGAGCAACTTAAAGGATCCTCGCATTGTTCCGATTCTCCTTAGATCCTCTGTCTCTGCGCTTGTTTTGACCCAGTGAGCGTCGTTCACATTCGCTCTGACACTGTCAACTGGTAAGAAGTAAGTATTTGTAAATGGAACACATACCCGTTGACGGTTTTTCGTCGCAATTGCCGGATTTTTGACAGCTGGTTTGAGTATCGATGCCTTGCTCATGGAGGCGTGATGGCTGTTAGCTATTGCCTTCATAAACCCACATGGAAGCGTTGGTGACCTTGAGCAGGAATGGCTCTGGTCTCATCTGAGAGGGAGACTTGGCCGCAGTCAGGTTGTCGAACGGGTACCAAGTGAACAGTTAAAAATAGAAACTCAACACTCGAGTGGAGTAGCTGTTGAAAATCCAACATCTGGGTGAAACTGCGGGGTCAATGACATCATTCGGAGCCCCGGGAGCCAATACGAATGACCCAGAGTCAAATGGTCTTGTCTCGCGGGGACAAAGGGAGCTCAATCAAGGGGGTGTCGGGATTAAAATTTCGGATATAGGGGGGGGGGGGGTCCCGAGGAGGGCTGAAAAAAAACTTTTATCATGTAGTATAAGGGAGTTCCAAAACTGCAATATATACCTCCTGGAGCACCACAGGATGCCAGGAGGATGAATTCTGGGTCTCAGAAGTCAAATATGGTGTGGGTATCCCGATTTGGACAGCGGATCATGCTTACACATCATCAATTGGCGCGAACAATATGTCCTGGTTTCCTCTAAGGGTGGTCAGCAGTCAAAAACATGTTCACAATATATATGGGAGTATATGGGAGAACAGATTCATATACCATTTGACATCTGTGTGTGAGTGGGTCAGAGATATGGTCAAAGCGGCACTCCGGAGACCCTCAGTCAATGTTGAAATTGAATGGTTGGAGCTCCAAAAATATAATTTACTCATATAGGGGGTGGTATCGATGTAATTTATACCTTAAAGGTCTTCTTAGTCACAGTTGAATCGATAGAGATGGGCCGCAACATCTTTGGTTTGGATTTGGATGCTGTCAATGTGGTGGCTGTGAGCCCGCACATGACTCGGAAGCGCGGCACGCTGCTAGGGGTGGGAACCTCCTTCCTTATATAGGGGGGGAGGGGGGGGGGGGGGGTCTGGCCGAGGGTCGAAAAAAACTTTTCGACCCTATATCCGTTTTTCGAATCCCGACACCCCCTTGAGCTCAATTGTAATATAGATCTTCTACTTGCAATTTCCTTCTTCTCCGTGTATTTCCCTCTCGCCTGCCTGCTTTCCCTGCTGCTCCTGATATTCAAAGAATCACAATACCAATATGATATGATATGTACACTCGTTCGTGTAAATTGTACGTTTTCATGCCCGCTATCTATATTGATAGTGGGTTTTGTACTCTCACAATTCATCGTTTTTTCTGCCTATAAAAGAAATCCGGATTCCCTTATAAGGAGCGAAAAATGGTATCATCTTACCAATCTATCGGTGCCATTGCGGCGCCGTTGGCGGCGCCTGATCTTTCATTTCTCTCGCCGTCCTAAGTTCCTTGCGTTCCCCCTTCCTCCCATGTCGCTCCTTATTGAAGGGGTGTTCGTTTCCTCCGTGTTGCACAGTGATTCCCCTGGTAGCTTCAGTTTCACAGCACATAACTCACAGAGTCATTCTCTAAATGCAGCTACTATCCATCTTGAAAGTTGCGCCACTATCGCCGCTTCATATGTCACTAGCAGTTACCCGTGTCTTCGCCACGGACAATTCAAGAGTATTATGCCCTGAATTTTTAACATAAAGACACCAACCTTCTGTGACTTTCCGTCCTTCAGAAGGCCACCTTTATTACCACCAAGTTTCCGCTTTTCAAGTCCTTGTGGAACCATCAGGTTGCCATAATCATCTGTCTTTAGTTGTGCCATATATTGGGGCTGAAGCATCGTTTAGGACTTGCTGCTTATAGGACGCTGCAAAAACATACTTCAAACGATGTATTCTTGTGAATAATTCAAGCTGACGCTGCCAACTGCTAAAGTCTATTGTTTCTGGGCATCTCTGGGGAGGCAGAATTGAAGCAGAAAGCTGTACCGACGGAATAGGCTAAGCGTGCTTCGCCACGGAATCGACAGCATGTTCATATTCAGCATATTTTCAGATCATGTCGTCCATTTCACTGCATCTGCATGCCATTATAGGAGATCTTCACCAGTCTCTTTGTGCCAATCTGGGATTTTCCCTTGCAAGTGTTCCATTAGGATTTGGGACCTGATTACTCGACACACTTATATCAGCAAGTAAGGTACTGCATAAGCCTTTATTTATGCACTCCTATGTGGCCAGGCAACAAGTTGAACTGGCGGCATCTCGGGCAAGTTAGAAGTTTTGCAAAAGGTCTTGCAAAAGGTCGCACTCTTCAATTATTTTTCAACTTCGCTCTAACTGTGACAGATCCAGTGACAGATCCGGGGCAATTCAACTTGTGCTTCCAACCAACACCATCGGTGCTGTTCAACTCTTGCTGATTTTGGGCTGGATTGCCTAGTTAGTCCCATTGAAATTCAAATGGTAAATATGCTCTGTGCCTCTGGGTCCATAGTACACACTCCTCTGCATGCACTCTTTCTGTGGCTCAACCAGTTACATGAATATAGTGGTAGAGTCAGATACCCAGTCAGCAAAATGCCCGTGGTCTTCATACCACAGTTGAACGGCCACATACTGCCTCCATGCACCTTCATTTCAGCCTCTTTCCACTTCGAAACCCTCCCTCATCATTTCAACTCCAAAACTGAGTTTTCCTCTGTCGGCGCCTTCATTTGGTTCAAGGCACCTGCATTTATAAACTGATCATCTGTGAATATTTTATTTGAGTTTGGCGGCTCTCACGCTAATGGCTTCATTCCGACCCCACCCGCCTCTGTACCGATCACTAGTGACTAACCTTCATCAAATTGAAGTCATGGTGTTCTTTCTTCGTTCTCCAAAGCTGAGGAAACATGAATTCCACCGTTTGCTGATGCTCAGGCATGCCGAGATTTGCCGCGCTTTGCCGCTGGTAGTAACTGACCATACCGACATCAAAGTAGGCTAGCCGACTCACCGCAACAGAGCCCGGCAGATTTCGGCATAATGACGATGATCATAAATTCCGAGTTCCACTTCTGAATGCCAATTTGCCGCCAGGATTCCGGTCAACAGATCTCAGCTGACTCGCTATCGTGACATTATAAATAGTCCTTCAACATTTCGGTGGAGCTTGAACACGGCGGTGGAGCAGTTACCTCATTTTTCTGCGCAAATCCAGCATCTCGACAGTGAACTGTGGAGCTAATGCTTCTTCATTCCCACAGGCACCACTTTTGTCTCGACAAACCACGGCTTTTCTTATATAGATGCTCTCGAGAGTCAAATGTGGCGAAGACGAGCTCCGTGGATTGGCAATCCTCGGAGAGATGAACACAAAGAATATTGACAATCATGCTCCGCACGAGGTTAGAAATGAGGAGGCCCGGCTGAAAGAACTTGCCGCTGCTACACTGCTAAGAGCGAAAGTAGGGCTTCGCTGGTATTTGGATTTGACAGGAGATACATTCGACTAGAATAAGTACATCAATATCAAAGACTGATAAGTGACCATATTCTGTTCTAGTGTTTTGCTGGCTTGGCTTGGCCCGGAAGCCATGGCTTTGGCTCGGCTGCGTCTAGCTCTGGCTTGCCATTCTTCAAGCCAGAGCCAGAGCCAGCAATCCTGGCTTGATCTGGCTTGACCCTGGCTCAAGCCATGGCTTCGGAGCTAAATTCCGCACTTGACACGTTCGCGACATGGTTGTAAAGTGGTACAGAATGAAAAAAAATTAATATGTCTCGGCGGGAACCTCGTCGGCACTATCATCCAACAAATAATCCCAGCCATCATCCTCCTCGTTCTCCGGGTCGATCTGCCCTACATCATCCTCGTCTGTTATAGCGCCCTTTCGGAATAGTAAATTACGGCGAAGCATGCACTTCAAGACTTGCAGTGCCTCGATTACATCCCCCTTCAAGCGATTACGTCGCTTGCTTATGGTGATGACGGCCGAGGAGAATGCACGCTCGCTCGAAACGGAAGACACCATAATTGCGAGGTAGTCACGCGACAGGGAAGCCCAGACAGGGTATCGATCTGCATTCAACTATTCAAGTGCGGTGCCAGCAACGCAAACGAACGACAACGCGGAAGTTGACGTACACCCCACCACGCAATTGGAGACATGCCCTCGGGAACGGCCTTGCACACATTCAAATAAAGCTTGAACTCGTCAAGCCATGGCTGCGCCGGATCAGCGTGATTAAGGGACTATCCGCTGCAGAGCAGTCATCTGAGGCGAATGTGAACGATCGACAAAGTGCAGTGCTGGTATTGGATTTTTTGGGCACCCTGGGGCGATTCACAGTCGAGCCCTGTAGTTTTCACGTCTGGCAGGTCGCGCGAATGATCCATGGTGGAGGAGAGCAATGTCTGGTCACATTTTGTCACATTTTATGGAATTTGGCCCACCAAGAGGTCATGACACAGTAGTAAGCTTAATGAATGAGTCAGTCGGGAGTCGGGGGACCAGTCAAAACACGCTCAAGTTCTGCAAAATCACAGACCGGGAGAGCAAGATGATGACGAGCGAGGGACACGTACATGGTTGCAAACATCACCACACTTACGGCCCGAACGCCCCGCGCCTGGATTCAGCGTGGTTCAACTTGAGTTCAATCACGCAAATTGGAATTAGGTCGAGAAAAGTGAAAAATAACCCCACCAAGCCATGGCTTTCGTGGCCTGGCTTGGCTCGAGAAATCTGAAGCCAGAAGCCAGGGCCAGCCCAAGCCAGGGCCACCCTGTGGCCTGGCTTGCCGAAGCCATGGCTTGGCTGGCCTGGCTTCTGGCTTGAAGCCAGAGCCAGCAAAACACTATTCTGTTCGTAAGACGGACGCAGTGAGTCATCATAATTGGCTCACTCGGAGAAATGAAAGGGCTCAAGGAGGGCCTCGATTTCTCCGAGTGAGCTCATACAGCTGACCGATGTGCCAGCAGTCGTGGGATCCAGAGCTGCCGGTGTCCACAAGAACGTACCGCGGCGTGCAGCTTCTTGAGCACGTCCGAGCTGTGCAGCTCGATGGATGTGTGCCGGATGATCTCCGACATCTTGTCGATGCTGCACGCGTGCGTTCTGTAAGAGTCGTGTACGGACGCGAAGGTCAGCCCTTGGACCTACGGGGCGCATTGGAACACATTCAGAACGTCGAGCAGCCACGTACTCGGCACTCAATAGCAGTCAGCGTCATGTATGTTGCGTCTAGGTTATGAATGAAGTTCGGCGGGAACACCGAGGACTGCTTCAAAGAGTTGACTGCAAAAACATAAGCTGCCCGCACAAAGCACAAAAAAAAAAGGTAGCGCACCTTCAGCAGGGGACCCAGGGTCGGAGATGCGCACGCAGAGATTCAGCCACGTCTGGATGTCCTTTGCGCCCGAGAAGAGATCCCCGATGACCGCACGCACCTGCAACGAAGTGAGCAAACACAGATAGCCGATTATAAGATTCGAGGGCACCTTCTTCGCGAGATACGCCGCCGCAAGCCAGCACTCCTCCTCGGGCAGGTCCTTCCGGTCCTTGAGATGCTTCTTGATCTGGTCGCGTGCGCCAATGAACGTCACGCCATACACGGTCGTCATTACTATCTGCTTCACGACCTTGCGAGACACCTTCCCCACGAGCAGCTTCACGAAGCGCTCCCCGCGCGCGGCCTCCTCCTCGAGGATCTTCGCCACCATCCCGCTGACGAACGTGTACACGTCCGACGGGCGGTCGCCCGCACTCAGGTTCACCTGCTTCGCGCCCTGGTGGTCCCCGCCGAGCGCCACATAGTGCTGCAGCCCGTTGCACGTCCCGTCCTGGGGCACGGGCAGCGCGCAGTCGTACTCGTGTGGATTCCCGCTCTTGATCACCGAGTACACCTCCATGCACGTCATGAGGCACTGCCACAGGTCGTCCGCCTTCTGCCACCACCCGCGCCCCGTGAGCGGGTTCAGCGCTGAATCGTAGATGTCCTCCATGTGCGTGTCCGTAAACTCCGCGCGCTTGTCAAAGTTACGAGGACTAAACTTTGTTTATACTCGTTTTTATATTCCTTCTCCAACCCAGAAAGTGTGACTGATTGGCCAACAATTAAATTGTCCTTCACCGAGGTTTCTCCGAAGACCATTACCTTTTTACTGACCGCCGTTGGGCAAAATGTAAGGTAGTCAAGGTTACTGATGACTTTTGAAGGCGGCACGGCCTGGCGATCATGGCCATCACATCAGTGTCACATCAGCGTCACATCAAGGTCCTTGGGGCTTCGGTCTCCTTGCCGGACGTTTGCGTAAGTCTGCGGCATGAGTCGAGTCGTTCTGTCAACTGCCTCCGGAAAAATCTGTGCCGGAAGCTTGCATCATCACCGGCACGGAGCCGAACCGGGCCTGATCATTATGAGTCAATTCCTCTGAGAACTATAAGTTACGAGGATTAAACTTGTTGATACTCGTTTTTATATTCCTTCGCTCACCCAGAAAGTGGGTGACTTTCCATAAGCATAAAATATTCTGGGGGATTATTTGAAGGGTTCCAACGATGTCGGCATGCTCGTTTACTCAGAAATTCTATCCGTTGCTGGTTCCCACAAGCAAAGATAATATATACTTTGCAATATACTCAGCAGAATTACACATGTTTGTACCTGACTGTCTTTGGCAAACAATAGGCTTGTGGTGTTGCGAGGGAGCTGTACAACCATGTCAGAGTAAGTTGGAAACGAAAGGGCCAGTTCCGCGCAGCCCTGAATAGATACACCGCTCTAGGACACTCATCCGCCAAAAGGGTAAGCTCGCGCGGACCGGTCATCGGCGCGGTTTTGGTGCGGCAATGTCGTTATGCCGCTGACTGGAAAGGATCGGATCGAACAATAGAAATCATCGCCTAGAAACAAGGCAAGCTTGCCTGTGTAGCATGCGGCAGATGTTGAATGCTCAGATAGAAGAGGAAAGGAATGAGCTGGTGGCAGTGTTGTGACCCTTTGTGACACACAGCCGAAAAAGGCGAAGTGACTGGAGGAGGTCGGACGAACATGTTTATTCAATGAGAAATCCTTTATATATAATCTGTTGGGGGCTACCCCCCCCCCCCTACAGATTCAAATAGATTACGAGGACTAAAACTTTGTTTTATACTCATTTTTATATTCGTTCCCCAAGCCAGAAAGCGTGACATTTGGGGGAACAATTAAATGGCGCTTTTCCCGACGTTTCTCCGATGACCATCAGCTTTTTACTGACCGGGCATCGCAAAAATGTGATGCATCTAACGCGAATCTAAGGCTACTGACATTTGCACAGCTCGGGCATCAATCTATCATGACAGCACCACATCAGTGTCACATCAGCGCCCAAAGCACAGCACTGCAATGTCCGTTTAGATGACTACTTCCACTGTTCCCATTTACCGTGCTCGATGCCATGGACTAATCCTAGCTGGGCTTTTAATTTATCCTGAGTCTTATCCAATCCCTACATCTCATCTCCAAGTGATTCTACCTTCAACTGAGTCATTGCTCTTGAGATATCACATCGACCTCCCTCCCATCTCGCTGCGTAACTATCCTCCGGCGCCGTTAGATGGGTACCGTTCGACACAGCCTTTGCCCAGCTGTTCCGAGGTTTGCCATGCCGTGCGCTTGCATCAGCGCCGCACATCTGAGTCAGTCTCGGTACCGCGTGCCTGCTCCTATCTCTTTTGCACCACCACTTGCAATGTGCTCAACACACCGAATCTTCTGGCTTCTCAGCCTAGTTTCTGCAGCTGGGAAACTTGCTTTAAAATCACATGCCTCTTGACGCTTCGGCATCCCCGACATGATCCCCGCCCGTTCGGACTATGAATACGACCCGGAACAGGTTGTCCGAAAGGGCGACCCGGACCGGGTTGCCCAGGAAGGCTATGATTATGACCCATGGGTTCCCCGAGCGGGCTAGGTGTTTTGTTTTCGCTCAATTGCGCCCATTGCCCCCGAAGGCGGTACACAAACTCCCTGTGAAAGATGTCAATTTGACTTTGCACAGCCAGCCTATGACGGCCATGAATTCGGTTGTGAGTCGCTGGCACACGAAGGCCATTCCGACGCTGTCCCCGGAAATTCTTGCTGCGGAATTGAGGTCAATATAGTAAATTTAGCGTACAGATTTATTCATATCGGTACAAGCATTCGCCCGGATGGCCCCTGGTGGATCAACTCGGATTGCACCGTCCCAGATGATGTGCTGCTGTTCCCGTTATTAGAACCCCTATGTCGGTTTTATTCCTGCTGAAGTGCTGGACCACTGAATTACTTCGCCACACTGAGAAATGTTGTACTGCATTTTGTCACGAGGTTGATATCTGCATGGCAAGTCATTGCCTTCCAGGCAGAATACAACACATTCCTGAAAGTGCATCTAAAATGTGTTTTGATTCGTCTCAAAACCATTCAGGGACCGCTGGCAGCGAAAAGACCATATGGTATGTTCCTTTTGCGGAGGCTGGGTAATGGCCCTGCCATGAACACCATCGCCCGCGGTGGGCAGAAGCCTGGAGACGTCCCCAGTGGGCGGTTTTGGCAAAAGGAGAGGAGGCTTAGTCATACTTTACTTTGACGGGTATGGCACAGCCACTCATGTATGATGTAACCGCCATTCCTCTTAATGAACAAGGACTGTTCCCATTGCAGGTACTCTGGGTCGGAGGTGGTCAACTGCTTCAATAAGTTCCACTGTCTCAAATATCTCGAAAATGCTTAGGGGATGACAGTGAAGGATAGAATCTTTACTGATTTATCCGGTCAAACGTTCGCAATGCCGCCATCAGAATGCAGCTGTTGAGATGCAGTGGGTTCCAAATTACTACACGTGCTGGACCTTATTGTTGGAGTTGTGCAGACTGGATCCACTTTGCCCATAGAGTGAAGACTTTTTCGATTTAAACGGAAAGACAGAGGTCCTCCTGCTCAGGGGAATCATGTACTTTGGGAAATTCCACTTTACTTCAAGGGTCATTGGCTCAGATGAACGGATGTGATTTCGTGATGGAATTTGAACTGGTCGAGCGTGTATTGATGAAAATTATTTGGAGAGCCCCCCGGTAATTTCCTTGAGTCGTGCAGAGGACAGATCCCAGCGGCGCTTGTGTTTGCTGAGGGGTAAATTGTGCAATGAATCAGGTAGCTATAATATCTCTGATCTTCTTCAATTAGGATACTGATTAATTTTGAGGTTGAATCCGCAAGGTAAGGCACGAGCCTCGAGCCTCGAGCTCTTACCTCCATTCTTTGTATTTTTTTTGACATCTTATTTCCCCTACATTAACAGCGTCAAAATTAATTTCGGCTTCTGAGGTGGATCAAGGCACCAGGTAACAGTCCTCGTACCTGCCATGCACAGCAATGGCCCCACAGCCCAAGTTCGCCTTGTCGTATCCGTACCAATTGGACAGGTGGATCTTGAGCCAACGCAAGCCGCGCTCACCAAGCGGCTTCTTCTCCGAGAAGATGAGCGGCCCGCACGGGAGATCGTCCTCGATGTGATTCAGATGCGATGGGATCGGGTACGCATGCCCGCGGGGAAGTTGACATTACACGGGAGGTAGAACGTGTCGTTGAAGAGCGAGCACGAGATCTCGATCTTGTAGTTGACGCTGCAGCGGTCGCTGTGATTCGACACCTTGGACTGGTTGTACGAGCGCAGACGCGGGAGATAGATGTTGTGCTGTAGGAGGTCCGTGTCGGAGTCTGGCGGCGTCTCGGGCTCGGGCTCATCGTACATGGCGGGCGGCATCTTGCCGAGCCGCTTGCCCGAGTTCCACACCTCCAGCACGACGTCGAAGATGCGCCGGTTGATCCGCCCCGGCGTAGTGCCGAGCACGTCGAGGCTGGCGTACACGAACTCGATGTATTCTTGCTTGCGAGGCATGCTTGAGGTAAGAGCGTTACTCAATGGAGTCTTTGAGCCGCATGACGTGCACTGTGGGGAAAGGGCCAGTCAGCGGCGCGTGTCAGAATAGGCGGCAGACGAACGGACACCTCGAGTGCAGGTACCCGCCCTTGTTGTATTTGATCCAGGGCTTGGGCTTGACGAGCATGGACAAGTGGCGCGGGTGGACCACCACGGGGTCCCATCAAGAGCCGCTGGGACACCACAGGTTCATGTGGAACACGCCGAGCTTCTGTCCGCGCTGGTACTCGTAGCTCTGGTAGAACGCCGGTTGCTCCTCCGCGCTGCGTTTCGGGGCGTGAGCATGTGATGCACGTTGGACGGAAACACAGGCACTGACATGGGTTTTTCAATGAGCTTGTCTCACATAAGGAGCTCGAGCACGCCGAGTTTATCCGCGATGATGAGGCCAAGTCTGCATCGGGTGCTTGAGCGTCGAGCCGTCGAGATATCTGCGTAGTTCTGCAGTGTCGATGGGTTGCTCCGGCGTCGAGGCGTCGGGAGTCGCTGCAGAGCGGGGTGTCGAGGCGAGGCGGGGAGGTCGTCGTCGTCGTAGGAGGTGACGAGAAGAAGCTTCCGGGCCGAATAACGCCGGGTCACGTGATCACCATCGGGGATCGCTGTAGCCACTTGCGACGCGAGTTGTGAAGGACACAACGACGCGACGCAATCCGTTGAGGCATCAGCTCGGCTGGAGGTGGTATTGAAGGTGAGTCTTGGGGCACACATCTGGAGTAAAGAAATAGGGACAAAAAAGGTATTTACCACCGCACTTTGCAACGTCCTGGCTGGGAAGCCTGACAGAAGACTCCAGCCAGGCAACAATTGCAAGCGAGGCTGGTGAGTGGAGGGGACAAGGTGGTTGGTTTAAGACCAACCTCGCCAAAGTGAGTACAAACATGTAGCCCCTGCTTTATACAAACACGTCGCGTTGATGATCCTGTGACCGAGTCGCGCCCACGGTTGCTAAATTTCCCCGATGACCCGGTTACAGCCGGAGCTTGTGTCGAATGGAAATTTGATTCGACACAAGCTCCGTGCCGGATCGGACCGCCATCACGTGGCCATTTACGCTCCTTTCTCACTAGTCTCAGAACCCGACACCTCGCCCTCCCCACAATCACCACCAACTCAAAATATCTGCCTCTCAATTGAATGGAATCAAATCCCACGACTGGAGCAGCGGCAATCCCCATGACTGTGGAGACTTTTCTGCTTTAGTTAATTAATTGCCGTTCAAGAGTCAAGACTGCCGCACTTCGAACAAGCAGCTTTTACCTTTCCTCTTCAATAAACCCATGACCCAGCCCCTGGTTTTTACAGCCTGAAATCCGAAAACTTTTCTCCCACAACACGCTTCTTTTATTCAGGTCCCCGCAAAGTTTCTTTCGGCTGGTACCATCTTTGCATTCTATAACACACAAAATATCCTATTTCACATGGCCCGAGCTACTGGGTTCAGGTCGATTTAATCCAGTACTTCAAAGCTCATCCTATTTCAACTTCTTCCAGTACCAACGCTACCTGCTGTCCACTACTGCTCACCTACCACCTTGCAAAAACGCGCCCAATGACTCTTGAGTACCAATTCAGAGGTACACCGCACTTGAATTTTCTCCATCCGGGTAAGTGCATGTCCACAACTCTGCAGAGATCTTAATTGACCCGGAAAAGTTCCTGAGATTCCTGCCCCTCCAATCTCAGCACCACCGACACCAAATGTATGGTGCTGGATATGTGCATCTCTATCTCATCCATTTAGTACCCACCCCTGATTGTCCGTCAGGCATTACTATAATCATTTACCACGCAGAAAGTGCCCGCGCAATCGATGTTGACTTGGAGGGCGCCGAGCCTACTCAGTGATGACAACATAGGATTATTAACTTGTACAATTAAAGCGGTGACCTTTATTATCCCACACTTCACCCTGCACTTCTAAACCAATTCAACCAAACTCTATTGCACCTTTTGAAGGAAAAGACCCTTTAAATTGTTAGCGAACAGGTATTGCTTCACCAAGAACCTTGCCCGTCTACTGCCATGTCTAAGTCTTTCAGCTCCCCCTTCCACCGTGACCACCTTATCCGTACCAAGCAATATGCTGCTAGTCCAATGTTTCCCACCTCGTTCACATTCGCCAAAATGGGACGAGCACCAAGCTAACAGAAATTATCCCCGGTCCCATCGACCCCGATGGCCCAGCTCCACCCGACGGTATCATCATCGTGATTGGCACCGTGTCTGACACAAATCCGTGGCTTTCGCCCCTTGGAAACTACAACCCGACCTCTACGTTCAAAAAACCCATACAGGAAGCGAAATATGTCTTCATGATCGACAAACCTAGTACTCGAGTTCTTAACCTTCACCGATCAATTTGACAGAAACCGACAGAAACCGACCCAACATTTGATCCAGACTACCCAGTCGCTATGGCCGCCCTCGACAAAGTCCAGACCAGCATACAGTATCTCGAACGGGCATTAACAAATGGTTTATTGTTGATGATGAATCCAAACGTGTGTTTCGCTTCGCTACCCCTGTATTCGAAGTTTTAGCTTTCGCGCGTTGGCCACTGTCTCACTGTATTTGGTCGGCAGGACGGGACCACCGGTGAACACATACTATATTGTCCTCCCCGATGTTTACTAATCTCTTATCAGAGCCCACTACGGACATTACGACCTGGCACGTACCTATCGAACACCGTGAAAATTTGGAAGGCATTAAAAAGGACTACATCATTCGGGATTTTGTCGTCTTTGACATAGACCACTCCCGCATCGACCCGCTTGACATCGCAAGGAAACTAAAGGGCGCGTTAGTGGAGTGCTCGTTTAAACTTATCCACTACTGCTTCGGCGGTGACGCCTCTTTCGTTGGTACAGTCATCCATCCTCATGCTTCATATGTACCCGAGCTAACGACTATTTACAGCCGAAATCGAGCAAGTGGTTATTTTGCGTTATGCTGCCACGCAACTTCCGAGCCCGTACAAGAAAGCCCCGAGCAAGCCATACCGTCCTGCCGCTATGTCACCGGCAGAAGTCCATGCCCAGCAACAGCTTGCTGTCAAACATTTCTCTTTGCCATACTCAGCAGCAGGACCATCAAACCTTCCGGCCCCGACTCAAAGTAAGAAGCAACTTCCTGCACTATGTCCTCCACTCACTCGTAGTTAATAGAAGACGTGAACAAACGCAAGGCGAGCTCCGAGCCCGAAGGCAGCGATGCTAAGCGTGCTAAAGACGGGGAGAACGAAGACGAGGGGAACGGTGGTGCTCCGGTTGTTTGAAGTCAATGTTATCGTCTAGTTATTGTACCACTAGTGTATCATGTTGCCGCTGAATTTTCTGCCTCTCACCACACACCAAAGTTTAAGCCATAAAATTCTATTTGTGACCCGCCGCTTGCCGGCCACTCACACTCATAATACAGAAGAACCCACCTGAGAGGCCCATTAGTCATGGTGTCGGTGCTCGCTTAGGTGATCCTCATGCATCACTTCCGTCCATAAACATAGTCCACCTAATCCACGACAGACTCTCGACCAGAACCGTCAATTTTCCAACGGTATTGCACGCACCATACCGAGAGACTTCCTTGTAGCTTGGCTCTTTAATGCTTCGTGACCGTGAGAGATCTACGACTGATTCGCGACAAACCGACTGGCTCTTTCATGGTTATGCCAGTCTCGCCGTCTGTCGAGCTTCAATTCGTTTAGATTGACGGTGCGTGTTTCTCCGTGGCACGCATTATCAGGATTCACAGCAATACAAAGGTACTTAGCCCATGCAACTCGTCCTGTTCCACATTGCCCCGTACATGTCCAACCACAGTCAGGTCGTTGGCAGCAGTCAGAACTCTCAGTCTGCGTTGGAACCTGACGCATCGGTCTCCAGACTTTCGTCCGTCTCCTCGCTTCCATCGGAAAGCTCCGTGTCGGAGAACTCTGCCGTACCCCTCTCCGTCAAGAGCTGAACAACCTCCCGGTTAGGACAGTGTTCGAGGAAGAGTCGACACATTTCCGTGTTCCCGAGAACTGACACGACGTGAAACGCCGGTCGATCCTCCGGACGCCCATCACTGACATATTTCCTGAGAAGGAGCCGCACAGTGTCCATGTTACCACAGGCAGACGCCAGCTCCAGCGCGCTTCCACGGGTGTTGGGTGGATCGACATGGGCGCCATGCTCCAGAAGAAGTTCGATGACACTAGCTGAGGCAAAGAGTGATGCGGCCCGTAATGCGGTCCCATATTTTCCGCCTTGAGCATTGACATCTGCGCCATGTTGCAAGAGAAGTTGGATGGCCCTGATCTCAGCTCCGCTCCTACAAGCCGCCTGCAACGGATTTCCGTATCTTCCTCCGCGACCATTGACATCTGCACCCTTCTCCAGCAAGAAGCCTATGATCTCTGTAGTTTCGTAGTCTGATGCCGCCGCGGCCTGTAATATGCTTCCGCACATTCCGCCTGGTATGTTTACGTCTGCACCGTGACCTAAGAGAGACTGCACGACCTGTGTGTCCCCCTGCTTAGAGGCGTTGTACAGCGCGGTCCTGCCCTTGGTATCTTGTGCATTGGCGTTCGCGTTGTGCTCCAGGAGAAGTTGCACGATAACTCGGTAGCCTTCTCGGGCGGCCGCGTGCAGCGGGGTTCTGCCCTCTGCATCTTGTGCATTGGTGTTTGCGCCGTGTTCTAGGAGAAGTCGCACGATCAGTGCATAGCCTTCCCTGGAGGCGGCGTGCAACTGGGTCCTGCCTTTTGCATCTTGGGCATTGGGCTTTGCACCGCGGTCAAGAAGAAGCTGCGCAATATCGCCCCTCGACACAGCGTGCAATGCAGTCTCGCCTCCGACTGTGTCTTGTGCGTTCACGTCCGCGCCGTGATCTAGGAGAAGCTGAACGAGATCTTGTTGATAGCCATTCCTGCAGGCGGCATGTAACACGGTCTCCCCCTCCGCATCTCGTACATTGGCGTGGGCACCGTGTTCCAGTAGAAGCCGCATAGTCCCGGTGTGACCTGCGTAGGATGCCACACTCAGTGCCCCTCCGTGTTTGCCCCCATGTTGGTTGATATCAGCCCCATCTGCGAGTAGAACGGGGATGATATCGGTGTATCCTCCCTCCGAACACCCATACAAGGGCGATGGCATATCGGGGCCATAAGACAGTAAGTGGTATAAAGCACGATATTGTGCACTGCCGTACTCGAGAAGACGTTGGGCCTCCGGGATCAGGGCGGCCTGATTGTCGCAATTATGAAAATGGTGGTACCAATTCTTTGCAGCATAAATCGCCAATCGATACGGATCGGTGACTGCCCGAGCCCAGTGGACTGCAGGTATGTAATCCAGATCGACAGAGAACAGTGGGACTTCTGGATGGTCGGCAAAATAGAGCAGGCGGCCTAGGCATGACCGTGCGAGGAACATGTGTGACGAAGGTGCGCTGAGGTCGTGATCGAACTTCTCTGTAAAGCGGTCCGATAGCATATAGTCCCTGACTGAGTTATGAGCCAGTGCAATGCGTCGTTCTTTTGTCCAGTCATGGATGTAAACCGTGACCAACCCCTCCAGCCACTCCGGGATGGCAACTGAATTCTCGTCACATAGACTAGGGTCGTATTTGGGGTGTAATGGGTCGGCGTAGTCGAAGGCAATGGCATCCGCAAGCTCAATCAGAGCATTATATCGCCCAGCAGAAAACATGAGCCATCGGAGAACGCCTGTGGCATAGATGTGGTATTTTTGGTCAATTGCGCCCATGAAACGGTCGTAGACGCCGAAGAGATCTTCTGGAAGATTTAGTAGCGTCTTGTCCAGTTCATTCTGGTGTTTACAACGAGAAAGCTCGACAAGAAGACACGCCGCCAAACGGAACCTGGACATGCAATGAGCGGATCGAATGATAAAATGACTAAATTAGCCCACATTCCGCTGCTTTTACGGACAACCCTGTTGATGATCTCGCTTGCACGATCAGCCCACCGAGTAAACCTGCGATTCTCGTGGATTTCGCTGGAAACAAAGAGTTGAATATCTTGCTGTATCACGTCAGGCTGGAGGAAAATATATGGCAGATTTTGAAAGCAGTCTGTGAACATATCGCGAGCCTGGCTGGTAATCAAGAGATGCAGTGGGCTTTGGCTCCAGGCCCGCAGATTCGAGATGACGTTCATAAGTTTATCGAGCTCTGTATCGGGTTGGCACTCATCCAGTGCATCCAGGACGATGTACGTGTGTTCGAACTCCAACAGCAGCTCTCCCAGGACGTGCTCTAGCTCGGCATATGTCGGCAAGGTCTGTCCTTTCGAATTCGAAGACGTGTACACCTTGTCGAGAGCTTCGTATGGATGGGGGGATTGGGCAGAGAGCTGAAGAATAATGGTGCGAAGCATTCGGTGCACGCCTTGGGTCTGGTCGCTGAAGTCGAAGTAAAAATATGCCACAGCGGTCGCCCCTGCGGCTGGTTTCGGTTTTTTGAAGAGTTCACTAATCACCGTCGAGCTGTTCGTTGGAACTTTGAGCAAATCCTCGTTAAACGATGGCGGCAACACCGACCTAAGTACAGTCTTCCCTGTACCCGCTAATGTGTGAGATTTAGATCCGGCACCTTGAGCAACTCGTTTGGCGTACGCACATTGCCCTTGAATCCATAGCACACCCGCTGTGCTTTCCCATCCAGTGAACTCCTCGCACTCTAACAGCCAGCTTCCTGTGTTTCGGTGACGAAGCGCTACCGTTGCCGCGTGCTTGTTCAAAATATCAGGAGAAAATTGAAGCCATCTCTGAAGCTTGTTCTCCAACCTAAACTGCATCTCAGCGGTGCGCAAAGTTGGATTTCCCCAAATTGACGGACTTTGCGCGCTCGAGAGCCTCGTTAATTCGGCCTTCGACACTGGCAGCGGCATCGCTGGATGAAAGCTTAGCAAACAAGTATCTGCGCGTATCGATTCATGACACACGAGAGTGTTTGTCTCTGGGTTGTGAGTTGATCAGCGACACGGCTGAAGCCAGCTTCCATGCGGTCATTTCCTAGACGCGATTCTTCACTGCATCGATCTTCATTTAATACTAGGACGACACTTAAGCACAAGAACCCACCGGGTGAGCAAACCGATGACCTCATTGAGAGCGTCTCGGCGAATACAGAGCTGTTTCCTAATACCTTCCAGTTCTTTCCCCTGAAATATGACTTTCCCGAGATCCCGGAGCTTCGGGAGCCTTCCCGGGAACGCGACGGGGATACTGTTCTCGAACTGAGACATGAGTTCTTTGCAAAGTGCACCCTCCTTTGTAACCCGGTCAGCAACGGCGGGGTCTAGGTCTGGAGGTAACTTGGAGTGGAGAGAAGCCAAGCTCGTCACCAGCAGTTTCAGCTCTTGCTCCATCTCTTTCCACTCTTTTGAGGCGCTTCCACCGTTGTGGATGAATGCAACGATATTGACCACGATCTTGATCGTCTCAGTGATGTCGCCAAAGGATCCATACGAGAAGCCGATAGTGGCCATGAGAGGGAGTGCGGCTGGACGGTGTAGCCCAAGGTGGGTGGAGGAGGTAATGCGGAAGCCACGCAGATCATTTACAGGTGGGTATTTTTAGTGTTGTGCCTGCCAGCAAGCTGACTGTCGTCCAACAGTCTGGTAAATGGTCTGTTGTGGTTCGAACCGGAGATTAAATATGTCCGAGGAGATTCATAGACAAGGGTATCAGGGTAGTCCGGGCCAGTTTGCGAGAGCACAGGATACGCTGGCGTCGTCGCGAGGGTTTCGAGTAGTGTTGCCGCGGCTCGGCTACGGCTGGCGCGGCTCGGCTTTTGATGGCTCCGGAGTCATCACCGCCTAAAGCCGAGCCGTTTATAGACGGCTGCGTCGCGATGTGGATGCGATAGGCCCCCGGTCACTCACCCTTAGGTCGGTCCTTTTTTCTCCGACTAAAACCACTGATTTACTCTATTTTGGGCCGCAGAGGTTTGACTATCGGACCGGCCTGTTAAAAAAAGTCCCATTTTTTCTCCCAATTCCAAATTTTCGCTCAGAGACCGCCGCAGGCTCTACTCCTGCGCACCCTGGGATACCTCCAAAAAATCATTTGCAATGCCTCCAACACATGCAGCACCAAAGTCACTTTTTGCCCCTCAAATTGGCCACCAGCCCCTATAGGGTACGCAAATTTTGGTCATGCTGGGCGATATGCGGTGAGATTTCGCAGACATTTGGTGTCGCCTTCGAGCATCGAACGTGACAAGGAGCCACCGTTCGGACTCGTCATTCTGTGATAGTCGAGGAGGTTCAACGGCTCGGGAGCTTTGTCGGACGGGGCATGGCGTTTCCTTGAAGGATCTCCGGCAATCAAAGGTGCCGGAGCCGGTGTTTGGCAAAAGGTTTGGCAAACGCTTCCTCTTCCTTCACCGTGGGTTTTTATTTCAATGTACTGGGTCCCGTGCCGGGAAAACGCGAAAAAGAATACGAAAACGGAAAGAATGAGAGAAAGTTTGAAGAATTCAAGTAAACCTCGCACCGAGTCGCACGAAATGTATGCACATACTACAAAATGCCATTTTGGATGCCGCGTTAACCACCATTAGTCGGGAAAGTCCATTTCATACCTCCATCCACCCCTCTACATCTCTCGGTGCGCTTGCATCTTCTGCACGGAACGGTGCAGACAATCTTATAAACCGAGATGCCACTATTTCCGAGACACTCCGGCTTGCTGCATCGACGGTATGAACGCATACCACGCTGTCGGTCATCCTCTGCAACGACACGACGGCGGGCACGTTTCTGTGATTTCTCTGTCCTACATCTGTTGTCAGGCCGCCGATAAAAGAATCAACATTTAATTCTTACAATCCCGCCGCATTCTCGAGTTCTGGACCAGCGAAGTTATGAATGATTGAAGTAAGCCATTAAAAATTTTGCGAGCCAGCTGAAATATTACTTGTAACTCTGGGGTTGCTCAAGATTTGGGGTGATCTGAGGACCGGGCGGGATCGGCGCGGCAGATACTTCTCGGGTTTGGATTGGCTGCCTGTTCAACTGTTGTGGAGCCGCGGACGTGGATGCAAAGCTCGAATTTCCCTCGGTGATGGTGGTAATTCGTTCCGTTTGCAACGGTTCACCGGGGGCCGGGTGGGATGGAGTAATACGAGTCGAGAAACAGCAAATACAGTCGAATCTCTCATATGGAAATCAGCTCATATGGGATATCCAGTCAAAAACCGTGATATGGAATAGCCATTGAGGGTATCCCAAATGCAGTTTACCACTGTAAATTCGAGCTCATATGGAATATATGCCATATGGAATCACTCTGGGGCTGAATTTGGCTAGTGTCTCAACTTTATTCCATATGAGAGATTCGACTGTACGACAGAGATTGAACTTGGCAAAGAAGGATCATCGGGAGAAGTTCCGATAACCCCACGTTGAGATTGTGAAGTTGACATGACCCCTATGAGAGACGCGGGGAAAGGGGCATTGGATGACTGGAATATTTCGTCTTCACCACGTGCTCCAACCCCCTCAGCATCAATTTCACCGACGACGCGGTTCCTCCCAGTCTAGAGGCAGCGCCACAGCTCTACATCGCCAACCCCCTCTCATTTCTTCGCAAGTATCGCGAGATGAAAGCCAACGGACAACACAAGCGGCAGCTGCGTGCGGCCTGGGATCACGTCGTTGCCAGCGAGGCAACTGCGCTGCAGACGATAGTCAGATTTTTTGACTGGCTCGACGATCTCAAGCCTCAACCGACCACGGATATATTGACCCTCTTTAACAAGTCGCAAACGATCCAACAAAAAATCTGCGATACCGTTTCCCAGATGGCCCAGGCCCAAGACAAAAGCGAAGAAATCAAAAGGCTCATTCGTCAGATTGAGTTTGGCCAGGCGGTGAGTCTTCCTTTGATCTCATATCCTGCCTCTTACCCAACAGCGCAGGATATTGACGTATACTCCAAGTTTGAACAGTCGGTCGAAACAAAAATTTGGAAGCATGACCCCACCGACTATCATAACACTCTTTGCGCCGCACCAAGGTGAGTTGAATCC
This sequence comes from Mycena vulgaris, assembly GCA_029204335.1. Taxonomy (NCBI): domain Eukaryota; kingdom Fungi; phylum Basidiomycota; class Agaricomycetes; order Agaricales; family Mycenaceae; genus Mycena; species Mycena vulgaris. The sequence continues at coordinate 118,692 of JARGYA010000274.1, read as the reverse complement.
CGTCCTACCATGACGCGATTTACGGATGTGGCAGATGCCATTCGATATGCCACGAGCCTCGTGATCTCGAATTTTCCTTGGATCCTGCAAAGTTGCGGTATTGTTGGGCAATGTGGGGTTTGAAGGCCACGCTGTTCTTTCGTAACAAGTGCAGAGTTTGCCAGCATCCTGTGGAACAGCACGCTTATTGGCGCGCAGTCTGGAAGGAGCATGATGAGACGCAGATCAGCGTTGATGAGGGCATGAAGAGCGCGAAGGAGGGCAAGGCGAAGGACGAGGCTGCCCTGGAGGCTATGCAGCAAGCGCTCGCCGATGTCGACAGGGTCGTGGAAAGGAAAATGGTCGAACTCGCTGACCTCGCGGAAGAATACGGCAAGATGTCGCTCTCTGGCAGTTTTTTGGCACACCTCGAGCGTGGCATCACGCTCTTGGAGATGCACCTCGCTTCGTTGCGCGAGTCAAACACTGACAGCGAGCAGATGAAACGGCTGGAGGGGAATGTGGCGGAGCTGAAGCGCAAGCTTGATGTGCTGAAGGAGGCAAACAGCCTCAAGCAGAAGGAGAAAAATTTGGGGAAGAAGAGGTGGGACAAGGGCTGGGAATTAGCAAATCATGCAATCAAGTGGACGACCGGCGCTGATTCCACTGCTCTAGTCCCTTTTGACAGACACTTCATCGGATCTAACTCTATCTAACTCGTACCTCATTCAATGAAGTCTGTTGCCAAGTTACCACGCTTGATACCCGGTAGCCTGAGTTATTATGGAACCATCACAGATGCATGCGCAAACAATCACTTTAGCGAGACGCGTCGAGACGTGTTTCTCATCTTTCGTCAAGCGCAGAATTAATTGAGTGGCTCAAGACATCCAATAAAGTCTCACCTTGTACACCAGTAATATTTTTGTTTCCCAGAACCTTGAATCTGATGTTTTGGGCGTGAGACGGGTGAAAACCGGCCAAAGATATTCATTCAAGGCATCCACTCGGTTTTAGCTACAAAATATGAGCAAGAGGTGTTTTTATCGAGTGAAATCCATGATGGGATCTCCATATTTGCCCCCAGGATTCAGCTGCCTTCACGACGTGTCCAAGTCGCGTCGATGGACCGCGCACGTGAGTTCCCAAAACAGATGCTTATATAATAACGCAGGCTACCGGTTATCAGGCGCGGTAACCTACAGACTGCCCGTGGGCGTAATACACACGGTTTGATGCCCTACGAGAATCATTTGTTTTTCATTTCGATTCCGTGACTAGAACCACCAGCAAGTGGATTCGAAGTAGTCTCTTAAAAACAGATGCTACAGCATTTTAACTCGTACCTCGTTGATATGACTGGTATTAGCCCAGCCGTGAAATCTCGCATTTTTGTGATTTCTTGTCAAATACAAGAAGTCCCCTGCCTGGTGGCATACCAATTAGAGTCAGAGCGAGCTCCGCACTGCTGACTGCGTAGCAAGGACGCGAGAGAGCCATATAGGCATTAAGGTTATAGTACGACTTGGTCCTTCAAATATCGAGGATCAGTATAGTAAGCTTAAGGATGCCTCGAAGTTGGTCTGATTCAGTCCATAACTCATATCTGAGGGCGGATTGCACTGCAAAAGCTAGTTACCATACCCAGGAGATTAAACACAAAAGCCTAAGACTACTAGTTGGAACACAGTATACCAGATGCAGAGACGGAACCAGTCCGAGGACTGCTATTGAGCCATCCTGGAAAGGACTGGCACGAGCACGGACTAGACTGCAGGACCAGGGACAGTCCGAGGACTCCCAGTAGACCTACACTAGGGCAAAGCATCGCCCGAGGACCACTATGTCTGCCACAAAGTACGAGTAGATACTGGTCCGAGGACTGAGGATCAGTCCGAGGGCAACCCCAGACTTGAAACGACAGCACAGCTGAACTATTTATAGTTCGAGGACTGGTGCGCCGGACCAATACCAATGCTCGGAAGAAACCGAGCTGAGCCTAGACCATCATAGAGCCCATGTGATGTGCGCGTCGTGTCTGAGGACCCTAACAAGTACCATGAAAGTCCTAAACAGGCAATGGGTGAATACTTCAGCTCTGACACAGCTAAAGCAACTTCACGGAGTAGATACCAACGGCCGAACCGTCTCCGTCGGCCAAGATAATGACATAGCATGAGCTATTTACAGCCATGCCGAGGCAGAGCAAGCGCGAGGACGTGGACGGCAAAGCACGGCCGTCCGAGGACTCGCTAAATGTACACCAAAAGAGGTGCCAGGCACCAGTTGTCTGCAGCCGGACCTCCCCAAAATAGAGCGGCATTGCCGCATTTTTCTCTCTCAGTTTCAAATTACTCTTTTTCATTTTCCAATTACTCTTTTCATTTTCCAATTTCTCTGTTCCTGTCACATATCCTCGGACTGTCACATAGTAGCCAAATTAGTATAAAAGACCAGCCAGAACGCGATGTTCAGGCAGCACATTGCAGCCCAGTTTGCCTAGACTCGTGTCGAAAGCTTATTCCCAAAGGCCTTTGTGACTCTGTATCGTCTGCGGAGATTTGTTGTAATAAGCACATCTGTTGTTGTAGCTTCATTAACAAGAAATTTCGATTGTTGGCTACATCTAAGCTTTAAGGTTCATCTAAGCCATTCCTACTAGTGCATACAGTTGCCTAGTCATTGTCCCCTCGCTTGCAGATGGTTGTGCATTGAGTATTGTCCTATCAGTGCATACAGTTGCCCGATCATTGTCCCCTCGCTTGCAGACGGTTGTGCATCGAGTATTGTCCTATCAGTGCATGCAGTTGCCTGATCATTGTCCCCTCGAACTGCAGACGGTTGTGCAGCGAGTATTGTCCTACTAGCGCATACAGTTGCCTAGTCATTGTCCCCTCGAACTGCAGACGGCTGTGCAGCGAGTATTGTTGAGCCGAGCCCATACAGTTGGTGTCCTCGGATTCATTTACACCCTTTAAAACCATATCCTGGTATCTCTGAGGCCTATCTTTAGGTAGTTCTAAACTATCTGTAGTTCCGAGGACGTCCTAATAAGACTCCCTACGAACGGTTTCTTCAACATTATCTGGGAGGATTCAATCTTAGTTGTATATTTCGGCGTAGACCTGAACTCAAATCATTAGCACTGTGTATTGATTGTGTGGTGTGTGTGTGTTGGTTGTTTGAGTGGTGTTCATAGCATCCCTTGAGTCAGTCAGATAGGTCACAGCCGTACGCAGATGCACCGTTTCATCGTTATGTTGTAGATTTGAAGAGCGGCAAGGGAAGTGGTCATCAAGACTCGGCATGATTGCCGGGTTTCCCGCATGGCATCCCCCTCCAGCTTCAATCCAATCAAAGGAAGTATGTAAGCATGACACTAGGCTGCAATGTGGTCAGCGACACTGAATTTGGCAAGTTCCCATCGTGATATTTTTTCAGCGCAGTATCACATTGTGTTTTTTCTCTGATGGGTCGTACCATTGTCATTTTCCTCCAGGCAAACCGCCTGATGGGGATTTTTGGCTCGTCCTCGCAATACAATGACACAAAAACCTGAAAAATACAGACTCATTGTTACATTTTATTTTTGAGACAGTATGTGTGCCATACATTTGTCCTGGTAGTATTTGCGACATGGAATCGGTTTATTGAAAGAGTTTGTGCAGTCCCCGCCGAATGCCAACAGGACTGCGGGAGTGAGTCGAGGATGGAAGGAGGCAAGAAGGTGAAATTCCTTGCTCCCGACCATCACCATCCACTCAAGTTGGGCGCTATTTTCCCGTCAACATTTCGACGCCGTAGCCTGCTTTTCGCCTTTTCCAGGGCTGTGGACCATGAGGCTTGATTCATGATGAATTACCCCCTAGCTCCTGAGGCCTGAGTGCTACCTACATCCTCTCCTCGGCCATTCCCGCTGCCGGCCTGTGTAGCGCCCTTGTGCGCTACGAGTCACATTTCAGCTTGTCCCGACATACTCGGCCATACCATCCATTCCGCCCTGCTGCTCTACTACACACGCCAGCCAAACCTACGCGCTGCATGCCACACACTACACTCCTACACGCTACACGCCTCATCCACACGCTACATCCTTTGTAGCTCACTTCCAGCTCTCCCGTGACCACCCGCCCAACATCTGCCTCCTTCCCGATGCACCACGTCAAACACCGACGCCGGTTCCTCGCGATTTTTTCCGAAACACCCCCGCCCTCCTGCGTTTCCCGACGCGCCCTGCCACCGGCCCCACGTCCACGCGACACATTTGGTTGCGCGCACGTGGCACCGCCTTTTCGATGCCACGTCACATGACCTCGATCTTCACGCTTTCCCACCCTCCTCTGCCGCCCGTCCTATGCTACGCTGCGGCCTGTTGTACGCGATGATACCGCTGTGCCACTCTGCCCCCCGGCTCTCTTTCCCCTACCTCCATAACACCTCTTCCTCGCTCCTCGTCGCATACACCCTGCCGTCCGCCACGGTCAGCGCCCTCTTGCATTAGCCTAACCCACTCCACTCTCCCAAGCCATCGCCAACCCAGCGCAAATGTAGGCGACTACCTAACCACCCTCCCTCTTTTCTGTCAAGGTCAGTCCATTCCTCCTTCCCTTCCCTTCCTTTCCCCCTTTAACCCGACATTCACGAGCGCGAAGCTAACTACACCTTTCTTCTTTTCAGTCTTCATCTTCCGCCCACGCTGCGACCCCGCGGATGTGGGCGAGCTCTGCATCCTCGTCCCCCTTTTGTTGGAACGTGGAGAACTCGAAGCGCTACCATCCTCGACGCGATTGATTTATGGAGACACAGGTACATATCGTCCGCTTCCCTTTTCTTTTCTTTTCCCGTCCCTTCTCGTCCTCCCTTCCTTACTTTCCTCTATGCATAATTGATGATTTCCTCAGTAATCTATCGTGCACTCATCTGCGCCGCCGTTTGCGGAATGCGAGCAATGGGACAACCCCACGTGCTACCGTCCACTCCCCGTAACTCCTCCGCGCTGCATCCGCACGCCCCGCGACTGCCACAAGCGCTCTCCGCTCTCCCTCGCACCCAGTCCCCGGTCTCGATGCAGTGCGACTACGGTGTTACTGTACACGCGTAACCCCGTCGGGTACATTCGTTATGCCCTTCCGGGCACGTTCCTCAAAGGTGGTGGCCCGCGCGGGGGTAGCGTGATCCAGGTGGTACATACTACCGATGCGGCGACGAAACTCACGGTGCTTCGAGTAGCAAGTTGAGTCCAGGGAAGGTTGTATGTGTTTTCGTGCTTTACTTCACTAGAATATGTGCTGATGACGTTTCTCTTCGTAGTTGTGCAACAAATGCGGCCTCTTCGAGCGTTCCCACTCGCGTCCCGTCCCAAGGAGTTCCCGTACAAGCGTGGCTCCCTTGCGTGGAGTATGCTCCACATGCGGTGGCTGCAGCAGGTGAGATTCATCTCTTGCTCTTTTTCGATTTTTGTCGAGTTTACACATCGTGGTCAGATGCGGTCAGATGCACGCAGTAGCAAGCTCGAGAGGACGGCCGATGCTACTCTGGGTAGCGAGCGCGACACTCCTCGCATCGGGGGGCGCTTTAGTCGTTCGAGGGCTTGATGCCAACCGGCAGTGCATCAGTGCCCATCCATTCAAAACAGCAACCGAGTGCACTACACTCCCGGTGAACGTATGCTGGAGCACTGTGGGCCCGGGCTTACAGTTGTTCACTGCGGCAGCTGCATACCTATTGCGCACTGCCAGTACCCATAGCGTGCCCGAACGGTGTGTCGTGGATGAGCATGTTTGTCTGTGGGGTGGTGCATGCATTGCGGGCCGTCGTCCAATCTGCGCGAACTAGACCTGTTCATATCGTATCTCGTTTACTGAATTTACTGATATATCGCTGACGCAATGTCAACTTTTGGCGCGTAACGTCACATGGCACCTGCCTGTGACTGAGACGCGAAGAGAGGATAGACCTATAAATTAATACCCCTTCCCTTTGTATGGTTATCTTGGAATTGGTATTGAATGAGACCTTCAAAAAACGGGATAAATATACGTCAGATTTGCCTGCTGCACTGCGCCTTCACCGAAGTAACGCCGGTGCCGAGCACCTTAAGTGAGTCTTGGCATGTAGAAAAGGTCCTCGAATAAAATACGGCCAACTATGGAGAACTACGTAAAGCGCCTCCTACTACGAAGCACTACGTAGAGGCCCAAAACTACGGTGAACTACATCAGCAAACCCTGGGGTTGCTGGGCAGCGCTGCGTAGCACTACGGCAGTGCTGTGTAGTGCTGTAGTGCGGTAGTGGGGGGTACCCTCTGCGTAGCACCGCGTAGTGCCGTGTAGTGGACCCCTTGCTGTGTAGTGCCGTGTAGTGGTCACGTGCATCACTGCGTAGAGTGAGGGTTGCTGTGTAATGCTGTGTAGTGCTGTGTAGTACTCTGTGGCGAGCCTGTGGTGGACTCAATATCCCCCGAATAGTATCAAATGTCACGCTCAATGCTTTCATGAAAGTCAAGAAAATGGAATTGCATTGCTACTATGTACTACATGATCAACCTAATCATCTGCATCGCGAATAAGTTCGGCGACACTTTACCTGGTCGAAAAAGTCAGCAAGCGGTGCAAGCAGTTTAGAACTCACCTTGCGCAACGTAATACGGGGACGAAACCAGCGCACACCGATCCTCCTGGTGCCTGCACTTTTGCCTTCACAAGTTCCGCGCGGAGATGCAGTGCATGACAGTCTACATGAGAGTCAGTCATGGCCAAGTTAATGAAAGCAGCACACTGTGGGGCGCGAACGACTGGAAGAACGAGGCGAAGACAAACAGAAGTATAACGCTCGAGAGTAATCAGCGAAGAAATGGGCTGGACGGTCGTGCGCACTAGTTCCGCTATTCCATGCCATCGACGCGCAGATGGTCGTGATGCTTGATGTACATGTATACAGCGCGTTGGGACGAGGTCGCTCGCGTGGACTCCAGCTCCGCACGGGGAACCTGCTGAACCATTTCAGGTAAATGGAAAACGGCGAAGTCGCTTGGTTGCGCGGGAACGAGGTCTGATCGGTGCCTCCCGTCGTGAGAGCTGTGGAAATTCAGTGGAAAACAATGTACATCTACGCAAGAGAACACTGAACTGGGCGTCAACATCTAGAACTTGAGTTCCGTCTCGTCGTCATCATCGTCTCGAAGCGGGGGGAGGACACTGCGACATCTTTCCATCAGTAAAGAGAGCACAGAGAGAGAGAGAAAGTCCACACTGATGATCAGAGAGCGTGTCGTTAGCTTGATGGACTGTGAGTGGAGTGGAGGTATGCACAGAATCCATTAGTTTGATACAGACAGGAAAGGTGCGCACAAACCGAATCTCTCGGGGTTCCTCGCGAACTTGATTGCGGGTAAAGTCGGGGTGCATGCAGAAACCATTAACATGATACAGACAGAAGGAGAGAAGGCGTGCGCACCGAATTATATGCTTTATGGGCACTGCTCGCACGGCTACCCGAAGCGCAGTCGGGGCGGCAGGCATGCACGCCCCTGCGCGCGATGATACAGACGTTGGGGGTGTGCAACTGGTGCATACCGGGTCGGCGTGGCTGAGAAGCGTTCCTCACTCGTGCGTGCGACACCAACTAACAATTGGGTTCGGAGCTGAGGAAATGAGAATCGGACGTGGTGGGGGCAGGAATCATCAGTGATTTAGATGGAACAAATGTCCTCATCGCGCACCGTGTTTCACCATCTTGACTCTTGAAGACGTGACTTGGACACGACGCACAACTTGCGGCCGCGGCGACCGCAAGGAGGACCAAGTGACACGGCGGCACCGGATATCGAGCGCAGTCGAGGGCACATCTTGTTTGGCAATACGCCAGACAGATTGTGCGTAGGCGGAGGTGGTGGGTCGAGAGAAAGAACGTCGAACCACGACCAAATATTTGGTTTGTTCTATTCCCATCACGTGGGCCTCCCTCCGAAAACCTCTGACTCTCAACTACTCCGAGTCGCTCCGATTCAAATCGCAACTTCTTCTCTCGCTTCTCTCGCCTACAACACGGTCGGAAGGGCACTCCGCACCCCGCTCGCAACGATCCCCGGCGCCTCTTTGTCTGCACCGCGCCCGTCAGCCGCACCGGCAACGCCTCGGGAAGCGGATCGCTGCACAGTTCTTGAGCGTGCTGGAGCGCGAACGTGGACGTGGATGTGCTGGAAAAGTGCGGGGCGCCACCTGAGGTGAATTACAATGCCCCAAGAAATTACAGTACATTTTCTCTTGATTTCTTTTCTTTAACTTGGCACTGACTGAGTACTCACCATCCAGAACGTCGCCTCTCCGCATCCTCTGCGAGGTCGGCGGCGCTGCGAACTGGACCTTCTGCTAACATTCTCAGCAGAGGCGCGCTAGTACGTGCCATTATATTTTGGAGTTCTTCTGATACTGACTGGCCGACTTGCAGCTCACTTGGCCATGCACAGCGGTGGGGCTTCCTGTCCATCCCCACGCCGCCCGCGGCCACGCCATTTCGACGAGGTTCTAGCCAATAAGCTCGCGTCCTTGTGCCACCCCTCGAGTGTCGGCCCCCATCGTAACTGACTCCCCACTTCGACTACGCGCTCGGCGGCACCGCGCTCATGGACATGGGCTGTGTGTCTCCTCCTCCTTTCCTCGCGTCCCACCCTGACGAGTCACTTCAGGCTACACCATCAACACCATGCGCTTCTTCGCCTGCGCCGCTCCCACCGCCATGCAGTCTGCTACGCACATCCTCGCCGCGCCGCGGCAGGAGACGCTGCGCGCAGGAGACGCGGGAGGGAGAGGGCGGAGACGCTGCGCCCGGGGGCGGGGGTGGGGGCATCGAGTTCTGGGTCTTCGAGTTCCACGCTGATGCCCGCACCGACACCGACGCCGAAAACACCGACACCGACGCCGACGCCGACGCCGAAACCCGTCCTGCCGCCCATCTCCACTTCCACCGCGCCGAAAACGAACACGAAAACAGATTCAGAGGCAGAGACGGGGTCCAAAGCGGGGCTGGTGCAGACTCAGATGCAACCACAAACGCAACCGCAAACGCCCAGCCTAATCTCAGAAACACATACCCAGAACCCAATCTCAGACACATATACCCCGCGCCCGACCCCGAGCCCACCTTCCGCCGCACCACGCATGCCCGCCCGTGCGGCGACGCTGCCGCCCATCTCAACGACAGTGGAGGTCCCCACCGCGCCGATGCCGGCACCGTACTGCGCTGCGGCGAGCGAGGGCGCGGGCGCCGCCGCTCGCCTCTCCATTTGTAGTTGGCCAGATTCTATACCAAACACCCCCGACATCCCGCAACACATCCGTCATATACGAGACGCTGGCCCCGACTCCCACGACCGCAATCTATTTAACTTCCGGATCGACGAGCGCCGCTCTCACGCATCCGGGGCGGGTATGGCCGCGTGCAGCTCGGGGATGCGCAGAAGGAGGCCGAGCGTGGGCGGGACGCCGAAGTCGCACTGGATCGTGCCGGTCGCGCTGCCCGGGAGCGTGAAGGTCGCGGTGGTGATGCAGTCGACCTGCGCCAGCCCGCCTCCCTCCCCATCCCCATCCCCATCCTGCTCCTCCCGCTCTCGAACCCCCATATCCGTATCAGCCCCTCCGCTCCGAGTCCGCCGGCCCGCATTCTTGTCTCCTGTCCCGTCTGAGACCCGCACAGGTACAGGCACGTCTAGGACCTGTGCGCGTCTGCCCTCGTTCTCGTTCTCGTTCTCATTTAGCATCCCCCCGCGAACCGGCCCCAGGGCGTCGACTTCGTCGTCCCACGCGCCGCTGCGCGCGGTCGCGAACGAATCGACGGACGTGGCGGAGGCGAAGGAGGCGACGGAGGCGCGGCGCGGGTCGGGCGCGGCAGCGCTCAGGGGGGTGTGCGGGGTGTGCCGCTGCAGGGACGATGAAGATGTTGATGTCGATGGAGACGCGCTCGCCGGCGCGTGCATATGCGACGCGGAGGGGGGACGAGGGAATGGGACCACGTGTGAGCGTCGCACGACAGTGGGTGCAACTCGGACACGCTCCCTCACCCGCATCCGGCCCCCGTGTACTGCCCCTCGCTCAGGGCCAAGGGGTTGTGTATTCCGCCCGCGCCTTCGCGCCCGTGGCGGTGCAATAAGTCTCGTCATGCGCGGCGCGCACGTCTTCTGAATCTAAGATGAGCGTTCAGCGCAACGCTCATCTACCACGACATGTGATCCTCGGGATTCCGTGCGGAAGAGTCCTGCAACCCAGGACGTGATTTGGAGGGTGCGTTGAGTCTAGTTGGAGCTCGTTACTATTGTATATCTGCTGCCATCCTGACTTTATCCCTAGCTTACTGGTATGGACAACATGTAATGTGATACACTTGAATACATGACCTTTCTTGTATGAATAATGAAATGAAGTCGCACTGCGGCACCGGGCAGATGTCCATGTATTTGTATTTGTAGGGTTAGGGTTAGTTGAATGTGAATAATCCTTACGCACGGGCTGGGGGTACGGAGGAGCCAGTAGAGAGTCTACACTACGAAGCATTCTGCGGTGACCCGGCTACTACGGAGCACTATGTAGTGGGCCCGCCACTACACAGTGAGCCGCCACTACGCACCACTACACAGCGCTACACAGCGCTACGTAATGACGTCGGCTACTACCGGCACTACAGCACTACGGCAAAATCCCGGTTTTGCTGATGTACGGGCAATTACGGTCATGATTGCGCCTTTTTCGGCTTTTTTGGTTTGGCAACGCTAGCCGACAAGCTCACATTATATTGTCCAGGACTCATCCAGGACGGCCTGTACTGGTACGAGGATGCATAAATGACGAGCTTCAGACCAATGCTCTGTATGTTCTTGAACTATCACCACAATGCCTGTCCATCACCCGGGCCTCCATGACGACTGCCGTACAATGCGGTCTAAATTTAATACACGTGTGCACCCGACAGGCGCTGATAAAACTTCTGAGTCCTCGTGAGTAGGGCTGCCCACCGTCCCCGTCTTTACGGGTGGAACGGGTGCCGTAAACGGCATGCCGTCCCGTACCGTCGAGCCTCGGCCAAAACACATTGACGGGACGGGGACGGCGGTCGTTGACGGCCGTAGACGGGTCGGACGCCCGAAATGTATTTTCTTGTCTTCAAAATGCACATAGTGAGCAGTAATTTGGTGCTCAGCAAATGCTCTAATGTACCGAATGAATTTACGCAGCTGAACATCCTTGTTCTGAGTCGGAATCAGGCTGTAGCAGCCGTAACTTCTCACGTGCTTCGCATCAATTTAATTCCAACCCAGTTGAATCTGCTGGTTTTGGCCAACTGAGTGTGAATGAACTCTCTCAATGGTGACAAGCGACTCACAGAAGTAAACTGTGCCTCCAGTGACAGAAATTGTGGGTCAGACATGAATTTTGGCCTGCCTCGAGGTCACTGCCGTCCCGTCCCCGTTTACGGCCGCCTTTTTGCCGTCCCGTCCCGTCTCGGGTCGAAAATCTCGGAAAGACGGCCGCCTTTTTGACGGCCGTACCCGTTGACGGGACGGTGGGCAGCCCTACTCGTGAGTCTCTTGTCTGGCCTGGTCACCTCAGTGCTGATCATCCTCATCCTTGTCCACACTTTCTCTCGGAATGGCGCCGCTGCGCCGATTTCACTCCCTCTGAACACTCGAGCCCGCATTGCCAGTGAGAATCGGCTTCATACAGCTTTGGCGCTGATCTGAATGCCGTACTACATCAATAAAATCTCAATTGCTATGGGCAGTTACATAGACCCACATAGACCTTCATAGACGCCATAGCAACGTTGCTATGGCCTCTATGGCCTCTGTGGTGTCTATGGGCGTCTATGTGTCAGCCCATAGCAATTTGGGTTTTCCTGATGTAACACAGCATTTCAGGACACTTCTTAAATGCCGCCTGTTATCCTTCTTTCCCCTGTCTCACGTCCATCTACACAAGCCCAACGATGCTCATCTTCCTCATCCTGGTCCATCTATTCACCAAGAATGGAAGTGCCGCGCCTGTTACACTCCCTCTGCCATCTGGACCCTCGATCCTCCGCCGACTTCTGCGATGACATCAACAACTGCCGAAAGCTCTTTGACATCGTCTGGGGCTGCCTGGTGACGATTTATGCTTGCACTTGGGTAGCGGTGCATCCGAATGTGCCATCACCCAACCAAAGCTGGCTGGCATTTTTTTGGCAAAGGCTGAAGATGATGCTGATTGGGATCATTGCCCCCGAAGTCATGGTAGGGTTCGCTGCTAGGCAGTTCTTTGCAGCACGGAAGTTATCGAAGGGTAAGTAGGCTGATTGCCTAGATTTGAAAACATCTGAAACCTGTTTCTCATAGACTTTGGATTTTCAAGGAGCCACGGCTACTTTATGTGCATGGGCGGATTTGTTTCATCAACGGGGTATCCTGTTGCAATACCCGAGCAGCTGAAAGATGCGGATCTCGGACCAGAACTTTTGGAAGCCATCCAAAATGTTGACGCAGAGGACATCAAGGACAAGAGCAAAGGTGATGCTCTCTCCAAAGGTGTCGCACTTGCACAAGGAATCTGGTTCATTACGCAATGCTTCGCACGCGTGCACCAAGGCCTCATGGTGACCGAAATCGAGGTTGCCACCCTGGCGTTTGCTGTGGTGAGTATATTCATCTGGCTGCTTTGGTGGAATAAGCCACTTGACGTTCAGAGGCCAATGGTTGTCGGGCTGCCCAAACCCCTGGACGTGCAGCCCATAACTCCGGCTCAGATATCGCGATCAAATCGATTCATACTTTCCGTCCTCGGTTACACTGAAGGCGATTAACGTCCGCTCTCGTCCACCTCAGTACCCTCATTCTGGTCTCCATCCGTGAGCTTTAACCTTCTACTTGGGACGTTAGGAATTACCGCTCTTGCGGGTTCCGTGTTTGGTGCCATTCACTGTGCCGCATGGAACACCAATTTCCCACCGCCACAGAGATGTGGGTATGGCGGTCTGGCTCCCTGGTGATTGCTGCATCTCCTGTTTTCGTACGGCCCAGACCCTCATGACAGGGATCCCAAATTGGGATTTCATGAGGGGCTGTGTATGAGACTAGTGTGCAGCGATGCAAATGCACCGTCACGATGTGTGTCTCAAGCGTGCGCCTGGCATTTACTGCTGCCTTATGTGAAAATTAGTTCCAATTTCAGACCAATTTTGTCGTGATTCATAACTCGGCCGTTCAAATACAACCTTGGCTGTGCACACAGGGCCACATTGGGCAATCTTAGCTGTGATTTGGCCGAAATAGTACTCATGCATCGGGCTCCAGTCATCAGTGTTAAATCCAAATGATCATATGATGAGCCAATGAATGTCCAAGCTCCACGTACATTGGCGATGAGAGGATCATGCCACGGTGTTAAGAGTATGACTGTTGACTGCTATCTGCACCAACTTCGAAGTAAACATGATTTTGGGTATCTGACGATGTAACCAATGGTTACTCGACTTCTGATGGGCCTCGGGGATAAAAGGAGTTGTCTGACAGCACCGTTGACAGCATACATTGAGGATGCTATCTGCGCCAACTTCGGAGTAAACACTATTTTGGGTATCTGAGGCTGTTACCAATGATTACTCAACTTCTGATGCGCTCGGGTATAAAAGGATCTGCCTCAGCACGGTTAAAATCTGCTCCCATCAGACCAAATGCCTTCTCAGCCCATTGTGACCGAAACCCGGTTGAACAACATTCTAAAATGCTTCACTATAGCAGTGGATAGCTTGGAGGTCCTGGCGAAAACCTTCAAGAGTCCATTCATGGAACCTATCTCCAACACTGCCAAGTCTCTCCTAATTTCTGTGCAGGTACATTTCTACTATGGATCATAAAATGTATCTCACTTTGGCCAGACTATCAAGCAAAACAAGAATGATTGTACCCAATTGTTAGAGCAAACCTACGGATTGCTCTGTGCAATTATTACTCTCCATATGGAACCGGAGGCTGGTCCTGATTTGCCACCAAGCATGCTGAACCATCTTGGGAAATGTATAGAGTATGTCCCTCCCTGGAAATAAATTGTTACTGATTGCATATCTGCAGCACACTCCACAAGATCCATACATTTGTGGAGGCCCAACAGGATAAAAGCAAGATCAGGCACTTTTTCCGTCAGGGAGAAATGAGCAAACTGTTGAAGGATTGTAACATGGGTTTGCAAGAGGCTCTAGATCTTTTCAAGGTGAAGCTGTTTAATCATATGTACATGCAAGGACTCAACCAGGAAAAATAAACAGCTTCAGGATATCAATCTCCTCAATCAGGTTGGAGTCATGCAGAAATTTGCCGAAGACAAACACCAAGAGGTTCTGGATTTGATTGATGCCGTTTCTGATGGAGCTACTTCAGATAAGGGATCATTGGTGGGTGGACCTTGTATTCTGGGGGTAGCAAGAAGTGACTTTGTACAGACAACTAGTGTCTTTTCTAGCTCCAACAACAGGTATGGTCCAAACTAAGATTGATAAAGGTGGAGCTGATCCTATTCTGATCAAGCTTGACCTCAATGTCCATGCTGCCATCTAATCCAAAAATCTTCCATGGTCGAGAATCTGAACTTTCTGACATTCTCAAACTGGTCATGCAGGAGACACCCAGGATAGCGGTTTTGGGTGCAGGTGGAATGGGAAAGACAAGTCTTGCAAGAGCTGTTTTGCATCATCCAACGGTTACTGGGAAATATGCCCAGCATCGTTTCTTCGTTGCTTGTGACTCTACATCAAGTAAAGATGAACTGGTTACTCTCATTGGGGCCCATTTAGGACTGAAGCCAAAGAAGGATCTGACCAAAATGGTTTTCCATCATTTTGGTACCATTCCGGCCTGCCTCTTGGTTCTGGACAACCTGGAGACACTCTGGGAACCAACAGAGATCCGTCAAGACATTGAGGAATTTTTATCTCTGCTTACAGATGTAGCACACCTTGCATTGATTGTAAGTGCTGATATTCTCACCTTAGTACTGTAACTAACACCCTAGTAGATCACAATGCGAGGGACGGAAAGACCAGGCTCTGTGCGCTGGACTCGGCCTTTCTTGCCAGCTTTGAAACCCTTGACACAGGATGCTGCCCGGCAGACGTTCATTGACATTGCAGATGATTGGCACAACAGTGATGACATCGACAAAGTTCTCCTCCTGACTGACAACATGCCACTTGCAATTGATCTCATGGCCCACCTGGTTGAGTCCGAGGGTTGCCACAATGTCTTGGCCCGTTGGGAGGAAGAGAAGACCTCTGTGATGTCGGATGGCTATGACAAGCGGTCAAATCTTGATCTATCAATTTCAATGTCCCTATCAAGTCCCCGAATCACATCTGTGCCCCATTGCCAGGAGCTGTTGAGCCTCCTCTCAATGCTCCCTGATGGCCTTTCAGATATAGAGCTGGTACAAAGCAAGCTTCCAATAAAAGACATCCTTAGCTGTAAAGCAGCCCTACTGTCCACCTCGCTGGCCTATAGTGATGACCATAGACGGTTCAAGACTTTGGTACCCATTCGGGAGTACATGGCAAGATCTTACCCCCCAAGGATTACCTTGTTCAGGCTCTTCTCAATTATTTTCATTGGCTTTTGGAACTTGAGTACAAATATCATGGGACTGTCTCAGCTTCTGAGATGACCCTCCGGATCACATCAAACTTCTCAAATATCCAGAGTCTCCTTCTCAACAGGCTCCAGCACCGGAACCCTGCAGCTGTTGATACAATATATTGCATCATATATCTCAATTGGTTCAGCAGACTTACTGGAAATGGCCACCAGAGTCCTTTGATGGACCGTATTACCCATATTCAACCTCTCCCAAGTGGACTGGAGGTCTTTTTGATTACAGAGATTATTTCTTCTTGGCCACTTCATCCAATTCCTAATCCCGCAGTACTGGTTGAGCAAGCAATAAAACAATTTCCTCACTTTGATGAGTCTGATGTCAAATGTAAGTCCTCAAACAATGTCCTTTCTTTATGATTGAACTGGTTCAACAGGTCGATTTTACAATATTTTAGGAGCCTATTATCATTACTCCATGGGTGATATTCCTACAGCTACAAATTACTATCAGACTGGACTCTCCTTGGCAACTTCAACTGGGAACACCCGAAGACAGTGTCAATCATCAATTGGTCTAGCAAATCTCCAGTGGCAAATGGGTGATCCAGCTGCAGGCCAAATGTATGCATCTGAGGCACAGAGACTAGCAAAGATCTCTGCAGATTTATTTAATGAGGCACGTGCACTAGACATTGAAGCACAATGCAGGTATACACTTGGAAACTACAAATATGCGGCCTCTCTTTGTGTCAGGACAAGAGATCTCCTAGTTCACTGTGGGATGTTTTGTAGTGGCTTGGACAGTAATATTATGAATACACAGGCAGAGATCTACAAGCTGAAGTCAGAATATGTGGAGGCCCGAAATATCCACAGGCAAATTCTGCATGGAGCCCCTGTTGAACTAGCGCCATACCTTCATGCCTGCACTGTGCTTAATATTTCAGAAGTTGAGGTGTTTCTGGATGTCCCAATGGAGGATGTGGAAAGGAAGATTGATACAGCAAAATCAATATTCAATTCATTTGGATCTGTGGGTTATGCAATAATCTGTGATGCTATAATGGGAGCCCTCCATCTAAGAGAAGGAAATCAACCATCTGCAAAGCTGCTTTTCCAGAAGTGCCTTTCACTCTTTTGGGGCCATCACACCGAAATGGTAAACTACTGTTTAGAGAGACTTGGTGATAGAAGTCTCTGGGGTTCAACAGATTGGCCATCTTCCTGGACGATAGTATATCTTGTGCATGCCTCCAAATCACAGCAGAAGCTAGATGTTCATAAGGCTCTCCAATTCTTAGGAGACGTTTTCTGGGCTGAAGGCGATCAGGATACAGCAGTCAGCCTTTTGACAGTTGCACTAGAAGGATTCACACAGATGGATATCCACCGCAGCCGAGCAGAATGTCTGCTTCAACTTGGATACATCTCAAAGGAAAATGGGGATATGTTGAAGCCAACAGAGTATTGGAGAAGTGCAAGATCTCTGTTTGAACGGTCATCTCAAGCAAAAAAAGTTTCCCTCATTGATGAAGAACTTCGCAGCATCACGGGAGATGTGCTTGAAGAACACACACAGAGCTTGACACTTCTCTCAGACATTCATGCACCAAATGCAGCCCTCGAAACAACAACTGGAAGCCTGGTTGAAGAAATTGGAGAGACAGAGACTCCAGATCTGGGTGAGGGGAAAGAGTGTGTTCCGGCGGTAGTTTGACTCAGGTCAGGGGAATGTGTGGTTGAGATGGGTGTTTGCTCTGAACTTGTTGTTTCAATACATCACTCAGTATTCATGTTATGGTGTCAAGTATATACCCGTACTTAGTTGTTGTCGCTCACGTCTCCGCTATGCCTGCTTACTATCTTGCCTTCTTTTTGTTACATTCCTTCCTTTGTTTGCTATTTATAATGTCCAATGTCCGATATTATGCTTGAATTTATGTGCTTTGCAAAGAGGGCCGGATTCTCAAGGGTGCGATATTACCAACTCAAAAACCAGGTCTTTTATTTGAGCTCTAAAATGATAAATGACAAGGCTTGCAAGGCCCCTGTGGAAGGAACAAGGTGTCCATGGCTCCCACAATTTTGCAACCCACACTTAAAAAGAGCTTTCCTCAGCATGGCTTCGGTGGGCCTCAAACCCGCATTTCCTGAATCCAAGTTTATAAGATGTTCAATCCTAAGACAAGGATGATCTGTGTTGATCTACAAAGTCCTCAGTGTTAAATAACCCTGTGTCAGTGTGCTGTGAGGGCTTGGCTTGAATGGTCAGTGCCGCGAGCAGCGGTGGAGATGTCAGGGTTTTTGTCTAGGGGATCATGCATGGGGCATGGGGTGATAGAAAGGTGTTTCCCTTGCTCACGGCTTTGACGGGGATCGAACCGACATCTCTCTTGTAGAGATATAGAAGATCAACAGGACGAGAGTGATCTATGTAATATCGCCGACTGGGTAGTCGGCCACCTTACGTTTTATCGGTAATTACTAAATGCCTTCTTGGGATTTACTGGGGTTGTGGGTCTAGGATCCAAGGTACACACCCTAAGATTCGTTTGAGGCACCCTGACTGAATTTAGGTGGCGTCCCAGCGCTTCAGTGAATTTCTTTTTACCGGCATACACCAAACGGGGATAAGGATGGTAGTCGGCCACCTCACTGAATGAGCCGCTGAGCAAGAAACTGGCGGCAAATTGTGTACAGGTTCGAAGATCAGGTATGAATGAAGGATTATGAACAATTGGTGTGTACACAAAAGCCACAAGAAGGGTATGAAACTATTTTCTGAACAGGGGGTAGTCTATCAGGATGACAGGTGTCAACAACCCCCAAAACGACCCGAAACGGGAATTTTTTGGTCGCGCCCTTGGTACTGCTATGGGCTGTAACAGGAATTGTGCTGTCCCTGCCGTCATTTAATTGACCAGGCGTGAGGTCGAACATCATTTCGAGTTGCCGCCCAGCTGCCGAGAGTCGGATCACGGAAACTCCCCCTTTACAGCCATCGGTCGATGTCCTCCGTAACAACTGGCACTCAGCAAGTACTCAGTGACCATTACCATTTCGGTAACATATCCATGGAAGTGTACTAATATCTTTCTTTAAATTTTTGACCATAATTCATTGCTTCCTCGGTGGCCCTGCCTCCTTCATAGTTCCAATACAAACGGTCTCAAATGGTCCCATTGGAAGCCTACGAAGCTGATTATGGCTCGAAGGCACCCAATAGCACCTGTCATACATCCTATGAGCCCTAAGAGCTTCTCATCACCTATTTATACGTGCAGACATTATGTTGTGTGAAAAATGTTGACTTTTGCATTGGCTTCCAACCGTGGGAATCACAGTTGACTTCGGCTATTGTCGGCAAAAATTCGGCAAGCCGTGACCACGAACCACGAACCACAGTAAGCACGTTGCTCGAGCACGCACCTGAGCGCACTTGATATTTCATGAAAAATGCTTTTATATACCTACCTACCTGCGGCAATTACTCGTCAGGACACTGCCCGTCGGCGAAAAACAACCCCGAAATCTGATTTCGAACACGCTTGTTGAGGGCTTGAACGAGTGAGGAGAGGCAGGGAGGCGTGGGGCGCGCACCGCAGTCCAATAATTTGTGAAAGAGCTGTGCATCCGGAGACCGCGTTCGACTCGCAGCCCAGCCCTTATACAGACAGCACTTTCTTTTTAGTTCCTCGAGGTAAAGTTGACAGGATGTCGAGGAGTTGAATGGAGGAAGAAAGGCAGGGAGGCGCAGGGTGCGCACCGAGAATTCATAATGATGCAGGTCCATTGAAGCCCGGAGGCTGCGTTCGACTCACGGCCCTGCCATGTGGGTATCGCTGACTTTTTTATTTCCTGGAAGCGGAGTTAAATGTGTGCGGATATCGAGGAATGAGGAGAGGGAAGGAAGGCAGGGAGGCGCAGGGTGCGCGCCGGCGACAAATGGAGGCTGTAGAATCATATCTGTTCTTCCAGAGACCGGGTTCGACTCGCGGCCCTGCCCTGAGGAAGTTTCCAGCTTCGTTTTTGGTCGACTTGTAAATCCTTTTTCAACTGGTTGACTCCGTGCTAGCCAAGAACGAAGGGGGACAGAAAGGCTGTGAAGTTAAGAAGGAAAGGCGGGGAGGCGTAAGGGGCGCGCCGGGCTCTCTTTCCCGGGCCCAATAATGAGCATGAGTGTACCCGGAGGCCGCATTCGACTCGCGGCCCTGCCATGCATCAGATCCCACGTCATTTTTATTTTACCTCGTCGACGCAGCGGTCGTTCAGAAATTTTGAGAGTGGATATCGAGGTGTTGAATGAAATAAGGAAGCAGGGAGGCGCAGGGTGCGCACTGGAGACCAATCGAAATTTTGAGAGGCCTCTGTTCTTCCGGAGGCTGCGTTCAACTCGCGGCCCTGCCCTTACCAGGATTACACTTTCTTTTTAGTTCCTCGAGGTAAAGTTGAGCGGATATCGAGGTGTTGAATGTAGGAGGAAAGGCAGGAAGGCGCAGGGTGCGCACCGGGACCCCATAAAACTCTATCATTTCGCGGAGTCTACCCCGGAGGCCGCGTTCGACTCGCGGCCCTGCCATACGCCGGACTGATGGTGTTTTTATTTCACTCACTAATAGAGACAATTGGGAATATATTGAGGCGTTCAAGGTGTGTAGGAAGGCAGAGAGGCGCAGGGTGCGTACCGGGATCCCATAGAATTTCCATGAGCAGTCTACCCCAGAGACCGTGTTCGACTCGCGGCTCTGCCCTGGGGCGATCATGATGTGATTTTTTTGGAGTTGATTTGAGTCGGCGCTCTGCGAAAAAATTTGCATCGAAGTTGGGCACATATTGAGGTGGGAGGTGGTGGGAGGAGTGAGCGAGGGCGGCCCGGAGGGCCGAGCGAGTGACGACTGGGGGAAGTGGATGTGCGAGGGAGGCTGGGAGAGTGAAATAGTGTTGGGACCACTATGTTCAACGTTTCATCCATCAGGTGGTATTTGTTCCCGTTTGTACCACGTGATCAATTGTTCTCTTAAAACAAATTTGCTGGCTTTCCTCAAACTGGCAGTATCTAAGAAGACTCAACACATCAATTCATAGGAAACTTTGCCGTCCCAATAGCCCTTTCGAACCCCGTCCTCGCACGGAGTAGGGGTGTTTTCTCATGGACTGAGAGGGTACGCACACTGAATTTACCACAATTAAGCACGCCCGGCCTTGGGACCTGGTCAAGGGTTTAATAGGAGGTCTGGGCGGGGCCCGTGGGTGCCCTAATGTGCACGGCATTCCATGTGCTTGGTGTTAAATGCTCTATTATTTTTTTTCAAAATCTGCCGATGTGCGGCGCGGGGTATGGGGCCCATAGGGACCCATGATATATCGAGGATGAGATGTACCCGTGTTCCCGGAGGCCGTGTTTGACTCGCGGCTCTGCCATTCAGATTCGTCCTTCATCTTCCTTTTTATTTCCTGGACCTGGAGTCGACCCGCGGCTCTGCCATACCAGCTTTCGATTACTTTTTTATATTCATACTTGCGTTGGGTTGAGCCGCGCTCTGCGGAATAATCTGCACCGGAGTTGGGCACGTATCCAGGGGCTGGATGTAGGAAAGAAGGCAGGGGGGCGCAGGGTGCGCACTGGGGCTCTGTCAACTACGTAACACATAATAATTAAAGCCGAGGACTAGGAAATACCCCCTAGCCCCTGAGGCCTGAACACTACCTCCTCCACCTCCTCCCCAGCCGGCCGCTATATCCCCTCCTCGGCCATTCCCGCCGCCGGCCCGTGTAGCGCCCTTGTGCCCTCCACAACGTCAAACACCGACGCCAGTTCCTCCCGATTTTTCCGAAACACCCCCGCCCTCCTGCGTTTCTCGACGCGCCCTGCCGCCGGCCCCACGTCTAGGCTCTGGTGTCATATGTGGAACCAAAATTTGTAATTCAAAAATATTCAAAAAGTCGCTCACTGTAGTGTAGTAACTCCGCCAGGAGCTCTTAGAAATTCCGCTTTCGCCTAGTGGTTGTTGTGACCGGTTCTAGTTAGCCTAGGCATTGCTATATTATTGCCGCACGAGTTCGAACCGGGTCTCTGGTTTTTTTTTCCTCCCGAATATCTCCGCCCTCCGCGGAACGCTGTCAGCCACTGATATTCACAGCTGAGTTCCTCTTCGTCCTGACCCATCTCTTAATTATTCTGCTCTGTGTACACAAAGAGCACAATGTGAAATTCATTTGAAACTGTGCATGCTGTGTTGGAGCCTTCTCAAACGAGTCTTCAGCCTTTGGAATGATGGAGCATAAAAATCTGAAGGAAATGAACCACAGGAGACTGAGTTCTAGTTGTGCTGGACGTGAGTCCGCTGAATGGACTACCTCATGTATTTCCGCCAACAATCAACCAAATTCAATGTTTCTCTTCATTTTACAGAACATTTTGCGCATTTTTTTGTGCCTGCGGCGCGTGACCGACCACTCTGATTTCCTAGCGTCCCAGTCCAAATATCTATGCTCCAACAGTGGAAGGTATATTAAATTTTAGGGTCTTTATCTAAACATTTCCCGTGGGGTTTAACAGAGGTATTCAGCCACAATTTCTGGCCTGCGGTGCAGGGGATTGCTCAGAGGCTCCAATAAATCTTTATTTTCGACCCACAAGTGCTCAAAACAAAGAAAATTACATGAAAGGGACAAGGGGAACGAAAAATAGGGGCCTGAGAAAAAGCCAGGCCAAATGGGGCCTGGCCAGGCCCATGCGGCCTGGATTTCCTAATGCGGCCTGGGTTTCCTAATCGGGCCTGCGTTTGGTTCCACACATGACACCAGAGCCCACGTCTACGCGACGCGTTTGTTTGCGCGCACGTGGCGCCACCTTTTCGATGCCACATCAGGCTTTTGACAAAAAACTTGTGACCTTTTTGGGCTTGTGAGCTTGCTGACAAGCTCACAAGGTCAAAAAGGGTCAGAAGTGAAAAAACACCCTTCGTGAAATCGGCAATTGATGTCATGACGATCCTTGAAAAAAAAAAATTGAATTTTTTTTTGACCTTGTGGAAATTGGGACATGGTTTGTGGCCTTGCGAGCTTGCGACGTTTTTGGTGAAGCTTGTGACCTTGTTTGGCCTTGTACAAGGTCACAAGTTATTTGTCAAAAGTCTGATGCATGCCACATGACCTCGACCACGCCGTGCTCACCCTCCTCCACCGCCCGCCCTACGCGACGACACCGCCGTGCCGCTCTGCCCCCCGGCCCTCTTCCCCCTACCTCCGTAGCGCCTCTTCCTCGCTCCTCGTTGCATACACCCTGCCGTCCGCCACGGTCAGCGCCCTCTTGCATTAGCTTAACCCTCTCTACTCTGCTTCGCCTGCCTCGGTAACCGCCACCCAAGCCATCGCCCGGCCAGCGCAAACGCAGGCGACTATCTAACCACCCTCCCTCTTTTCTGTCAAAGTTAGTCCATTCCTCTCCTTCCTTTCCCTTCCCTTCCCTTCCCTTCCTTTCCCCTTTTAACCCGACATTCACGAGCGCGAAGCTAACTACACCTTTCTTCTTTTCAGTCTAAATCTTCCGCCCATGCTGCGACCCCGTGGGCAAGCTCTGCATCCTCGTCCCCCTTTTGCTGGAACGTGGAGAACTCGGAGCGCTACCATCCTCGGCGCGATTGACTTATGGAGACACAGGTACATATCGTCCGCTTCCCATTTCTTTTCTTTTCCCGTCCCTTCCCATGCTCCCGTCCTTACTCTCCTCTATGCATAATTGACGATTTCCTCAGCAATCTATCGTGCACGCACATCCACTTCACATGCGCAGCATCTGCGCCGTCGTTTGCAGAATGCGAGCAATGGGACAACACCACGCGCTACCGTCCACCTCCCCGTAGCTCCTCCGCGTCGCATCCGCACGCCACGCGACTGCTCTCCGCGATCCCTCGCACCCAGTCTCGGTCTCGATGCAGTGCGACTACGACGTTACTGTACACGCGCAGCCCCGTCCACGGCGTCGCTTTCCGCACGCCTCCGTACATCGTCGTGATCCCGCGATCACGTGTAGCACGCACGGCGTACTTGGCACGCGGCCCTCCGGAACCCCGACACTCCACCATCTCTGGAGCCCTACGGCCATCACCGCTCATCTTGAATGCCACAGGCACGCATCGCCAGCGCGCACGCTGCGCCCTTCCCCATAGCGCATGGCGGATGCGTCCCTTATGCCTTCCGGGCACGATTCTCAAGGGTGGCGGCCCGCGCGGGGGTAGCGTGATTCAGGTGATACATACCGCTGATGCGGCAACGAAACTCAGTGATCGCGTGAGGAGACGGTGCTTCGAGTAGCAATTTGAGTCCGGGGAAAGTTGTATGCGTTTTCGTGCTTTACTTCACCAGAATATGTGCTGACGGTGTTTCCCTTCGTAGTTGTGCAACAAATGCGGCCTCTTCGAGCGTTCCCACTCGCGTCCCGTCCCGAGGAGCTCCCGTACAAGCGTGGCTCCCTTGCGTTGAGCACGCTCCACGCGCGGTGGCTGCAGCAGGTGAGATTCATCTCTTGCTCTTTTTCGATTTTTGTCGAGTTTACGCATCGTGGTCAGATGCGGTCAGATGCACGCAGTAGCAGGCTCGAGAGGACGGCCCACGCTACTCTGGGTAGCGAGCGCGACACTCTTCGCATCGGGGGGCGCTTTAGTCGTTCGAGGGCTTGATCCCAACCGGCAGCGCACCTGGAGGTTTGCCCATTGTGCAGAGGAATCACCTTCAATTTTGCAATCAGGTCAGTTTATTTCGGCATGAATAGGAATCGAAGCTGACCCATGCCCAACCAGTTTCGTCTGTGCGGTTGAGATCAATTTGGGCAACACAGGTCACAAAAAGTCCTACCGGTCAATGCCTCAAACCAGCCCGAGTCGGCCTTTATCGTTCCCTCTCCGTATCTCCTGACGTCCGTCCAGTATTCCCAGACTGCAATGTTGCGCAAACTCTCTCGCATCTGGCGATTTTCTGAGGGAAATTAATGAACGAACGATCCACCCGAGAAGAAAGTGCTCTCACTGAGATATTTGCTGGACATTATGCCCACTCGTCCGGTGGCGTCGATGAGCCAGTCGAATTCAATCTTGCCGGCGGAGCCATCATTTTGGGTCCAGTTTGCAGCCTTCGGGCGCGAGGATGTCGGTTCCCCTTCAAACTCTATGCTTTCGACGCGTGTTTCTTGAAAGACCTTGGCCCCCTGCTTTTGCGCATGGTGGAACAAAATTTCATCCATCTCAGAACGGATCTGTGCGGGAGTATATTGATCTCTGAAAATTAATAAAAAAGAATGACCTACCAGATTCCATGTCTTGTACTCAGCCCCCATAGCACTGAAATCGACCCCTGAAGAAATCCGGCATCCAGAAAGTGAGGTTGGCTGAGGACGACTTACATCATGTATCTGGAATGCCGTAAACCAACTTGAACGAAGCGCCCGGCTAAAATCATTCACTTAATCAGACGGATACGGCGTTCAGGCTCGCCGCCGACCTTGACCAGAAAGCCGTGGTTAACAAAATCGTCTTCGAGACCAATGAAGCCAAGATAGTTGCGCATAGATGAGAGCATGGACTCCCCGACATGGTATCTGTTGAAGATAGATGAAAATGGAGCCAACATCTGAGAATCAGCGAACCTAGGAAACTTGGCCGACTCTAGAAGGACTACTTCGTGCCCTTCTCGCTGGAGGGCGGAAGCGGCGTAACTTCCAGCTGGGCCTCCACCGATACAGAGGATTTTAGCATGAGTAGGCTGGGGTCAATTTCAGCATGCTGAACACGCAGGAGCAAATAAGTGTACGGGTAGGGACACCATCATTGGTCAACTATCCGCCGTGGTACTACTAAATATCTCCTCCGATTGCCTCCAAGATCCAGATTTGATCTCGATGATCACGGAATCTCCAAGAAGGTCCTTGATCGAATCCTGATGAACCAATGCATTGCAGCGGTTCGCGCAAGGTTCGACGAAAATATTCAAAATGGCCATGTTGCAGTGGACATTGTGAGCCCAAAACCCTATCAGTTTGGGTGAGCCAAAATATGGATAGGGTCACCTTTGCAAGTACTTTCACGCTATATTCACCATTTTTCGATCCTGTACAAATCCAGAAAGTCATTTTTTCAGAAGCCCCTTATTCATTTTATTGCGGAATATCTGACCAATTAAGATATTTGTTTAACCTGCTCCAAATTTTTGAAATCGATCAAGGTTCATGTCAACATTTTATTTGGAGTGATTATACACAGAAATGAACCCAAACGAGCCGCGGGCATTATTTTTTGCCGCCACTGTATGAGCTACGCCTTGTCTTCCAAATTGCCTCAGTTCTAGGTTCTTCATCTGAATTTCATGTTCAATGGTCAAACGGCAAGCCGGGGTTATGCAATGCTGTTATATAACTTATGGCTCCCATGGACACTCTGGTTGGTGTACTGAAACTCAGTTGAACCGGCCCATCCTATCCTGAGGCTGTGTCTCGGCTTCTTCCAGCGGGTACTTCTGGTTCTGCATCCCCGGTCGGGTGCAGCCAGGTTACTGTAGATACTTGTACTGTAGCAACCATCACAGTCACGGCGGGGTCGGTTGCGTTGCTCAAATCGCGGCGGGTCACGGTCACGATGAGGTCGGTTGTTTGGCTCAATACCGTGACATAGAAAAATAAATGTATTTTAGGCCGAAATTCTCTCGAAAAATCACGAAGAAATCTCCGCACCCTTCCTCTGTGATTTCTGGACAGGAGAAGAGCTTCAACTAGCATTTTCAGGGTGAGTTAAGGCTGAGTTGAACATTGCCAGTTGCCAAATTTTCAACGGTCACGGTAAAAGTTGGGTCGGTTGCGCTGCCCAAACCCGTTGTCGGTGTCACGGTGGGTCAGGCGGTTGCTACAGTAAAAGTATCTACAGTACATGACATTCAACTTGACATTTCTTAGATGTCTCTGGTTATTTATGTCACTCTGTTCCAGTCAAATTCTGAAGACCTGAACTTGAACACAGAACTCTGAATAAGTTTGGTGACTTTCCGAAGAATTGCCGTCTGCTGAGGTAGCCCCCGTCCATCCTCGACAAACGTCACGTGAGATTCCCTTATCTAGCGAAGCGGACAAAAAGAATTTTTATTGGAGCCATTAGGCTATGGAGCATAAATCCCTTCGACCAGATTGTAGAAATAGATGTATAAAGGACCTATGAAATAATATTTGGCCCCGTTCGGTCCTTATGGGTTGAGGAGTTATCGATTTGGGCGGCAGCGTCGGTTCAGATCATTAAGTGATCACGTGTGATGGGAATTCAGGTGCCTTGCTTAAAGCTGTAACTCCTCAACAGACAAGCACCGAGGAGACCCATATTTAATTCAGTGGATACCTTGTATGTATTCTCGTAATCTGGTCGAAGGGATTTGCTCTAATATCCCTGGTTATTTCAATAGAAAATCTTTTTCTCTGTTCCACCGGATAAGGAGATAACACGTGACGTTTGTCGAGGATGGACGGGGGCTACCTTAGTTCCACTTCAAATCCCATTTAAGTTGGTTGTATTTATTTATGAGACACTGTATGTGTATGGATGACAATATGCTCAGTGATTTGAAGTATGTACATGTTCCTTTGATAATCATTTCATGGCAACAGTCTGCATTCCATGGATAGTGTCCACACACCATCCTAATATTCCCATCAATCATAAACCCCCTGACACAGTCAGGGGCTTCCCGGCCCAATTCAAGCTGGTCGATGTGTCGGCCAAGCGAGATTTGGGCCAGAGATTAGTTTTAATATCCTTGGAGAAGTTGCAAGCTCAAGTTTGATTTGATACCGGGGTTTCAATCATTGTGCAGCCTTGAGTCTTTGAGCAAGTGGTCAAAAGTGGTCTAATGCCAATTTACTTTCCTCTTCCAGCTGGTCAACCATGCTCTCAAGAATCAGGGTTGTTCTATCAATCCTTCTAAACATTCTCAAACCACCCCGAACACAGTCTGAAAGTGAAATATAAGGTTCGCCGACCCACTCTACCCTCTGACACCATGCCTCTGGATCTCCGGAGAACACCACGTGACAAGTGTTTGGTCAATGGCCAATCGGCACAGCTCAAGTACCACTGCTCAGTCCTGAGTTGGCTATTTTTTTAATGTTCACCACTGTGGGTGAAGGCTAACAGTAAGTGGGCTCTGCCGCAAAGCGCGCTACAATTGTTATCTTTGAGGTTAAGGGCCAGGAGAAAATGCCGCGGCTGCCACGCACTGCCGCGGCAATCCCTAAGCCTGACTAAGCCCGACTAAGCAACATAGGGAATACCTAAGCATGTGTTTTATTGTAGAAGCCAGTCCTGGAGATGTACTGGATTGCTATAAAGCTTGAATGGAGTGTTCCCAGTGTCAATATTGATTAATTGTGGGTGGGAAGTCAAGATTCCCTCGTGGCCAACCCAAGTTGAACCTCAAATTTGCACGAGATAGGAGTACATTGTGTTTCAAATAAGTTCAAAGCATGTTTGACTTCGTTGTTGCAATTTCTGACCCGCATGCACACCGCAGCAGCGCCGCGTCAGTGCACCGCAGTACCACTGTGATAAGGACCACGGTGCTACAGTGTGAAAAGATGATGGTATTCACAGTGTAGCTGCGTTCGTCCTCTAGGGGTTATATCTGATGGTTTCTAGTTTAGAGAGGGTGGCGGTGGAGAAACAGGTATGTTGGTCCGGATGGTGTGCTCAGTTGGAACTGTGTAGTTAACAAAATGGACGGTTTAGAATATAGAAATACTTGTTCAGATAGGTCAGTGGTGAACGGTCTGAAACTCCTAAAGTCTCCTCTTTGATTCAGTTTAACGCTGATAAGCTGGCTAAATGACCGGGCATGAAAACACACTAATTGCGTGTTCTTGTACTGTGTTATAGGCCGTTATATGTCCATATGAGAGCTAGTGCGATGCCCGAGCAGCTAGCTAGGAAGCTACGCATGTGCAGAAGTAGAAGAGCTCTGATTTGATGATGATACCACTATGGGTTGGATTCCAAGAGAGCACGGAAGCTTTAGCTAAAGATCTACTCAACCATTCTATGACCGAATTGGGGTTTATCTGCATGTATTCCGAACAAGGGTACCACATAACATCCATCTAGACTATGAGTGAGGCCAGGGAGCGTTGTTTGCAGGTTAAATTGAGTCAACAACAGTGTTGAGGCAGTTGCGGGCGCATAGGGTTCAATTGTGACATACTCTGTCACATGCGGGCACAAGTACAAAGGAGCGGCAGGTTCTTACATAAGGATTTACTACTATCAATGGTCACTTGAAGGCAATAGAGCTAGCGGCAGGCAGATCACAAATGAAACCGGTAAAAGCCGATGACTCACCGGGCCGGGTGATCGGTGGGATCCCACGCTTGACAGCGGGCAGAGGGCTTCTATGATCAAGCTCAATCGTTATTTGATTAAAGAGTGATGGGAACAGGCAGAGGGTACTGCATGTTGGCCCAGGAACAGAGATGAGGCAGTGTTGGATCAGGTCTAGACCAGGTCTAGGGCACGGGGATATTATTACTCCGCTCAGCAGGATGAGGAAGGCAGTCTGGGCACACAATTGTGCCGGAAATATACTAATCTATTTGAAACTGACTGTTTATAGGTGGCTTTCTGGGCTAAATACTGTGGAAAGCTCCACAACCCTGGTCCTAGGGCATGAATTGTCCGTGTTATTGTTGCTCCTGTAATTTCCTAATTGAGACTTGCGGGTTTGTATAAATAGAGTAGATATCTTCGTTGTAGAGTACTGGATCCTGCCCCACTGATAATCAGTTTATACTGGTTGCCTTTGGGACCAAGCAGCTTCCTTGTCAGTGTAGTAGAACTCGGGAAGGAGTTGAATTGATTATATTGGGATTTATCGGATATTTGGCTTGTTGGAGAGTTTATTCACCTCTTTCTCACTGCTAGGACTGTCTAGGAGACAACTACGCCAGTGGGAACGCCTTGAATACGCTCGGAGTACCTCAGAAAAATATATTATTGTCTTTCTGCTTGTGTATCTCTTTGTTTACGGAGAAAGTGCTGAGTTGGGAATAAACCACTTGTTGCATGCATTGGAGATAAGAGAATTGGATAAAAGGTTATTGCAGCGAACAGCGGATTATTACAGCGTACATCGACAGCGTCAGCGGGTTTAGGGACTTCACAGTCACCTTTAGCTATAACATAGTAAACATCGGAATCACAGCGTCAGCGGTCCTACGGATATAAACAAACCACTCTGGAGTTAAATCCACCAAACCTTGTTGTAAACCCAACCTTTCCGATGCCTTTAGATCGTGTCAAAGCGCCTAGAACGGTCAGGACAAAGTCTGTATTGCCGAATTAGCACAAAGTCCGCTACATAAATTGTATTGAACCAAATTGCAGCAACCTAATACTTGGTTGGAACCCCGAACTTGCCACGTTGGAAGTGTGGATTTGTTGTGTGATTTTGGGAGTTAGTTTGGTTGGTTTGGTCTCGCAAGAGTCAGCTTACTAAGCATCGCAATTTCACGTGCAGTTCCGCGCGCCGCACGTCAGCGCGGGTGATATCCGGCCACCACGCTTGCTGCCCCTTCAGCGCCCCAGCGACCACGCCAGTGACGAAGGTCCGCTTGTCGAGGATGGGGCGGGGCATGCTGTCGAGGGCGCAGACAGATTCATCAGTCACGGGACCGCCTTCAGCAGGTGAAACTTACTCGCTGATCCACTCGTGTACCTTGTGGTTGTCGCGCAGGGACTGTTCGACATGCCAGACGGTGTTGGTGGTACCTGTCTTCCGCTGGGCCAGACGCAATGCTCGCTTCGCCGTGATCATGGCCTTTGCGTCCAAATGCGCCGCTGCCTCGACCTGCGCCTCCGCTGCGCGCACGGCCTCGACACGTTTTTTGTCGCGCTGCAAGTACGTGGTAACGGGGCGGAGGGGGGGGAGGGGAGTGAATGGGCTGCCAAGACGTTCCACTGGGCTGCTTCCACGAACATTCGACGCTGCTGGACCTGCGCCATCGGAGTCGGAGTCGCTGCCGGCGTTGGCGGTGGCTTTGGAAGTTGCTCTGGAAGTTGCTCGGGCGTTGGCGGGCGGGGCCTCGTCCTCGTTCTCGTCCTCGTCCTCGTCGCCGGACTCGTCTGACGTGGCCTGGCTGTAGTCCCACTCCGGGTGGGGATGGGCGAGGATCCCTGCGCAGGAGTCCTCGAGCTGAACCTATGCCACAAACTCGTTAGCTGGAGAATTAAACCACGCGGCCTGGGGATGAACATCCGCACGGTAAACAGGATCTGTATCCTCCTGTTGCATTGTGAGCTGATTTTGACGTCCCAAGGCGTCCGCAAAAACGTATGGAGCCTTGGCGCGTATGGGGGCACCGCCAGGTGAGCAGCTGTATGTGTAGGGCTGATCCGAGCGACCGCGACGGTCGCGAATGGGCTTGAGAGGAAACCAGTTGTCCATTTTGCAAAGGGGGAAACGGGAGCGAACAGAGTGTCAGAAGTTAGGTGAGTCGGGCTGGGGGATATGAAGTCTTTGGCCCGGATCTAGCCATCGCGTTGGCTGGCCCGATCTCAGATCCAGTCTCGCGCTGATGGTCCCTCAGTCTTCAGGGCCTCTCCTCAACTCCACTCACCAGTGATGGCGCCGCACTCTTTACTACACGAGGTCTTCACGGGCATCTGCGCACCCCTTGACACTCAATGCAGACGACGAGATCTTAGATCTCCGGTAGTTCTTACTCGCAGCGGCCCGGTAGGCTTTGCTGTTTTTTTCCGTCACTTAAACAATTACTTTCCTCATTTTCTTTCGTTCACTTTCACCCCCGCACATTTCTAGTGAACGCCTCCCTGGCTTCCCAGATCCGGGTGCACGGTGCCCAGCTTGTCCCACAGCAACAGCTCATTGGGAGCAACGAAGATAACGTCGAGCTCGACCCCGACGACCTCGATGACCCCGATGACCTCGACGACTCCGACGACCTTCCGGACCTGGTCTCCAACGCAGAATTCGCGTTCCGCCAACAATCTGCTCGGCAAATTCGTCGTGGTATGGATCTCTCTGTCACTTAATCGCCGCCCCTCTCACCTTATATCCCCTGCCAGATCTGCTGACTGTATTGTACAAGGCCCCCGGTGCCGTCCATCCCGCCTCTGCCACGTACGTATCCGCTGCAATCAAGTTCCGTTCCAGAGGCTGATTCTCTCATCTCAGTTTCGCTCAGAGCGTCCCCCACTGGGTCGCCATCGCTTACAACGGCATTTTCCACCGGCAGCTCGGGCGCCTCCACCTAGCCTACGACATCTGCTGGCGCGTCGGCCAGTTCAGCGGCATCATCCCCGTGGAGCTCGCTGCGGTGGTGCACACAGCGGCGGCGGCGCTTCCACGCTGGCATGTTGCCAGCCAGGACGCGAGTCTCACTTGGTACAGGCACTGCGACTCGGTCTGTGACAATTACTGGCGTGTCGGTAGGGTGATCGACGGAGAAACCCCTGAGCGTGCTTGGGCTGCGCTCACCTGCAACCAAGCGCCGCCTTCGAGACCGAAGGCCCCTGCGTTGTGAGTTCTTTTTCATTCAATTGGCGACACTTGAATTATTTTTTCCTCAGGCGCTCTAAACTATAGGGCTTGCTATTTTTCTTAAAAACCATTAGTAGTAGCCAGCCGCCCCCGAATTAAATCCCTTCGCCTTGATCACCTGTTCACAACGCGAAAAGAAAACGGGACAAAACTGGCATTTGATCTACCGACCCGGCCCAGAATCGGTTATTTTAACGGGACCAATACAATTTTACCCGTTGAGGCACCTCGGTGAGCGTGGGCAGTTAGTCTGGTTACCCCCGGTTTCATTTGCTTCCCCTAGTTCTTCTGATGGCGAGGGAGGCGGTATTAGTCATCATTTGTGGTCCAGTGCCAACAGCAGTGGGCAATTCAGGTATGGCAATACACTGCTCAGCCCCGGCAACACCGGCCTCCCTGCGCGAGAATCGCACCAGTAGGAACCCAAAAACGGATGGTCGATATCGAGTTACGTCATTACACAGAAGCATCTCAACGCCAATCTCGAACTTCCGCTACCCTGTGGCTAGACTAGCTCCGGAATGTTGGCATCTCCTGCGTATCTGTGCGAAATTCTGCAAACTCGTTGTTTGATTGGTCCCGCAAGTTCACAAGCTGCCGTGATGATGTTGGCATCTGCTGCGTACCTATGCGAACTTCCGCAACCTGGGCAAACTTCCGCAACCTCGTGGTCTGATTGGTTTGCGAACTTCCGCGCCTACTCTGTTTTGCCTAACGTCAGTGATCGCGTGCACAATTCTGATATATCATTACTGATTCACGAGATCCCGAGCTGTGGTGCACCTTGTCTTCCTCAGTTTCAGCCTCGTTCCTCGCTTCTTTCAATTTGTGCAGCTGATTTGCGAGATGGAGATGCGGCTTTTGCCGCCCACCCTTGACAAAAAGAGAAAGAAAAAGACACGCGGAGCCTCTATACCGGGCGGCAAGATAACATCCTTCTTGCCGTGCACATCCTGATATCTCTCTGCTGATTCACAACAGGCAGGTGAAATTCCGAGCTCTGGTGCGCCTTGTCTTCCTCGTTTGGGCCTCGTTTCTCGCTTGTTTTAATTTGTGGTGCTGCTGATTCGGGCGAGATTCGGGTGGAATAGAGATTCCGCCGCCCACCCTTGGCCCACCCTGAAAAAAAAAAAAAGGACACTTCGGGCCTGTATTCCGCCTTGCGAGATATGTAACATGGCCTTTATGTTTAATCTTCCCCGCAGACCCCCGCGCTTGGCCAGTCTCCAATGTCCACCACAGGCTCCCCAGGACATCCGCACACCGTCTGCGACAGTCCGCGTAAGTGCCATGCATCTGGATCAATTCCTTACTCATCTCCTACGCGCGCAGGGAAGGCCAAAGACAAGCGGCGCATCAACAAAGGGCCCCGGTCCGCCATCGTTCAGCACACCAGGGGCCAAAACCTTGACGAGGTCCTCGCCCGGATCGGCGCGCTTGAAGCCGCGGAAGCGAGCAGCAGCACATCCCGCGCCACCCGTACCCCCACTACCACTGCCGACTCCACGGTAGCCCCAAGCCTCACGCCCTGGATGCGCGCGCCTGCGCGCCGTTTCGGTTCTCCCAGGCTGGGAGGCCCTTCTCAAATGGTCCCTCGCAGTGGCACCAGCTCTCAAGCGGCTGTCCGCGCAGGACGTGGCGAGGAAGCTCGGGACGTTCGTCTGCGTCACGAGGGTCGAGGACTCTGGCCGCAGCTGCCCACCAGTGCACGATCGTTCCTTCCTCATGACGCGCTGTCCTTTCCTCCTGCTCGCAACCCCCGCAGGCCATCCCCTCCCGCTCGTGACCTTGCTCTTCTGCCACTCCCTCCGCGCATCCCCGGGGGCACCGTGCATGTGAGGCGTGCACTCGATCCTAACCCAGTCGCTATCCTGGGAGCGCGAGTTGAGCGCGACGACTTGTGGGCCAATAGAATCGGGCCACCCACGCAGGAAGCCATTGAAGACCATCACAAGTGCGCGGTCTGCCTATTTGTGAAATCCCACCCCGTAACGTGAGTTAAATTGCCCACTTCGTCCCGCGTAAGCTGATGTTTGCTCCAGGTACCTGTGAGGCCATAGCCACTGTTATGTTTGCATATGTGTCTGGCTCGAGGATCATTGGACTTGCCCCAAATGCGTGACACAGATGTTTCGCCCGCCTTTCTGCCAGTACGCCGAAGAAGCGGGAATAGCCTGCGTGGAAGGATCTCAGTGTGGTGAACTATTCATGGGACAGGTTGCTGTTCCCCAAGCACCCGATGCGGCGGCCCGCTGTCGATTCTTCGTAGACTACTACTAGTACTAGTACTTGGATGTGTGTGGTCGACGAGTTAACAATCAAAGTTTGTTGGCTCATAATGTCTTGAGATTGCGGGAAATCGGCATGGGAAGCGAGTAACGGTCATGACAGTAATTGGGCGCTCGTGGAGTATGAAGAATAAGTAAGGGAAAACATAAGGGACTAGGTAGGCTACGGTTTGCGAAGGGAGACGTCAGGTGTGGCGTCGCCGCGCTCTGCTGCAGCGCCGCTGTCCTCACCGGTGAGCGGGTGATAGGCCTCGGCCGCCTTCCTCCTTGTCCTCCTACGAAGCCGGCGTCGTAGGAGGTGTATGCTTCTGGGCCGTACTTGGCTTGATAGTTGCTGTGGGACCGTAGGTTGAGGAGGAGTACTGATATCGAGCAAAAAGGAACTCACGCGAGACGGCGCTGGGCCTCCCATATCCGTAGATCGCTTTGATTTCTGTGCTGAGTAAGTGGGTGCGGGAGAGGGGGACGGCCAGGACGCACTTTTCGCGATAAGTGGCCTGGTACACTCTGGAGCGCTCGGCAGCACGCTCTTGCTCTTCACGGGGGCGCGCTTTGAGTTCAGCCCGTTTCCTACCAATATATGAGCCGATGTTCGGTGGATGCGACGAGGAGGAGATTACCGTGCCATACGGAGACGCACCTTTTCCTTGCGAGCGTCGTGGCGCTGTACTCTAATCCAGAGGGTCAGAAAGTGTCAGGGAAGGACATGAAACACTTATTTGAGCTCATACTCGCTGGGACCGGTGCAGTACTTCGACTTCATGGGTGGGTGAGCCATGGTGGACGTGTGGGAGACGGGTACCAAACAGATGACTACAATCGGTCCGATATCCGAAGATCGCTGGAGCTGGCGGGAACATGGCGGGCGGGGTGCATGCTCGCGGCTTGAATTTTTGAGGAAGCAGAAATATGAGGGAGAACATAATCTTCAACCACACCCAAAAAATCGGCCTTGTCAAGACGGGCGCGGGGAGGAGCGACGAATCACGCTCAGTGTGGGCAGTTCGCAATGTGTTGGACAAGCATCCGTTACATATGGATTATCCGAATGGTTAGAAAAATTCCGCGTGGGGTGTGGTGGGTCTTTTGAATGGGGAAAGAGAACCCGCAGGTTCCGATGAGATTTGGGTAAGGAGGGGTGGTAGGGGCGCAATCCCGGCGGGGGAGTGTTGTGACAAGCTCGCACAAGTTGGCAACAGCGAAGTCCTTTTTCCGCAACGATCAGGGACCGTGGAATCACGGGAGAGGGGCTGGCAATCTTGTTGACATGTAGCGGACAGCATGTTTAAGAATTGCTGGGAAATGAGAAGATCGAGTCAAAAGAAAGAGGAATGTTGCGTGAGGTTGCAGTAGTGGATATGGAACGCCGTTCGAATGAGCATTTGTGACAAGTTCGCACGTCTCGTGCTTGCAAAATTTTGTGTACTGAAAGCACACAAAATGGGGGTCACTGAATTTTTGGACAGGGCGGTGGGAGTGCAGTCAATAAGCATTTATGCCAGTTAGAGTTTGAGCTAGATAAACTGGGAAATATTTGTAGAAGAGGTTTGCATCTGCACTGATGTGGGCAGTTCACAATTACCCACAAAATGTGGGCAGTTCGCGAGCCCTCCAGAGACTCGGTGTCGACAAAATGGGAGAAAAATGGGAGAAAAAAATTGGGCAGCCATAGGTGGGGGGACGTAATATGGCGAGAATTGGTACGACTATGTTCCGCGTCTCGTTGATCCAAGGGTAGGGCGCGGCCGTTCTACAGGAAAGCTTTTTTGGTGAGTGTTGTTTCACGTAACGCGGACCCACGGCCCGGGATGCTTGAACTGGATACTCACGAAGACTGCGCCGTCGGATGCGACGATGTTATGTTGTGCAAATTTGCATTTCCACATGGTACATAAACAAGTACAGAACTAAGTATATATGTGACTACAAGAACGGGTCACGGTCGTCGGCACGATACAGCGGCGCGACAGAGGCGACTTCGTTGCGCCGAGCCGCTGCAGCATACTTCGCCAAAGCGGCAGCCTTCCCCTCTACAGATTCATGCAGGGACCCCCGAATGCCTAGGGTATTAAGCTGGCTCTCGAGACTACATAGATGGTTAGTGAGCTGTCGTCGAGAATATTGCATGACTGACTGGGATCGATACACACCAGGAGTGATGCCGCGGTAGACGACATACCAACGGGAGTCCCAGACCTCACTCCCATTGAGGGGGTTGGCAGAGTCCAAAGAGGGAAGCGGGAGTGGGAGGTGCGGGATGGCGGCGGCGGCAGGGGAGTTGGAGGATGAGTGGGTCCAGTGCTTGGCGCGCGCATACGCGAGGGCGGCGTGCGCTTCGGCGACAGTAGCGTATCCACGGAAGATGGAGTTGGAGACGCCCGAGACGAGGGCAGACGTTTCATCCCTGCGGGATTGGAGGTTGGGGGGAGAGCAGCAAGGGTAGCTTGGGCTCACCAAGTATAACAAACTGCGGGGCGTCGACCACAGAAAACTACGTACACCGCTTTCTTCTTGAAGGTTTTTCTCTTGCTTGTGGATGGGCGGTGAACAGCGTGCACATTGGCGTGGGGGATGCCTTGAGTGGCGGTCCCAGCTACAGACCTGGGGGGAGAAGTGAGCGGGGGGACTGGGTGGTAAACGAGACGCACCAGTCGGCGGTATACCCCCGTCGGGTGGGCGTTGTGTAAAAATAAACGGTGGAATCAGAGTATGGTTGGTGGTGGGGGGTGGTATCGGTGCGAGAATGATTGGAAGGAAAGGTGTGGCGGGGGCTGTAGGGCGGGGCTGATTGCGACGAAGGGGTCTGTGGCGGAAGGGGAACCAACAGGAACTCAGGTGTTGGGGGGCTGTCCTCGAGGTCAAGGTTTGCCAGGGCGGCCAGGAACCCTGGGTCGTCATACGGGTCGGAGGTTTCGTCGAGGGCAGTCATGAATCTCAGGAAACTGGAGTGGCCAGACCCCCACTTGGCACTGGTTAAGTAATGAAAGCCCAGGAAAAGAAAAGATCGCCTTCCATCAGACGAATCAGACGAGGGTGATGAGGTTCTGATTAGGGAGCTTTTTGCAAGATGAGAGGTATTGATACCGCGGAAGGACGTCCGTCGGGGAAGGCGACAGTCTGGAAGAGAGGGCTAGGAGCTGGGGGTCTGACGATTTTGAGGTGAGGTTTGGAAGTTTCCTGTGTTAGTCTGAGCAGTGGATGGGAAGATAGCGGGTGGTGCACGCGTTGGATGCAGCCAATGAGCATGGGACATCATCATCTGCGATCTGTGATCTTAAAAGAAGCGAGAAAAGTTTTGCCTCCGTTGGGAATTGACACCGGGGTGATCCGAACGAACTTAGTTCCGAAGCGATGCAGTCCCGATTTGGCCGATATATTTCAAGGGAGCGATCTCAGAGTACATGGGACTACGGCTAAGTATCTACGCGAGGGGACAACGAAATTTGCGGCGCGCTGTGAAAGAATCAGCCCAGGGACAGAATCATGGGGTGGAAACATACGACGAGCGATCAGGGAATGACTGCAACCATGCGGTACTGGAGCATCTCGTTGAAGGCGGCGATAGCGAGGGCTTGACCATGGTAGCCTTTCATATTGGAAGCGGAAACTCCAATGACCGCAGCAAGGGCAAGCGGATTACTGAGAGTAATACCGACGTAGTGGCCCCTGGTGATACAGTACCACACTGCTTGCTCGTCGGAGAGGCCAGTATTGATGGGGAGGAGGGGGCCGGTGGGAACAACGACGTAGAGGCCTACCACTCAGGGGCCCTGGGTGAGAAAGCCGGTCGCCGCAGGCACCACAGTAGCGGCAATAGGCGGAGATGCGAGCGTCGGTGCAGCGGGCGCCTCCTCCTGAATGAGATCGCCGGGCCTGTCTTGGTCGGTGTTCGGCGCAGTAGGCTGCGGAGCTAGGAAATAAACTGCGTGAGTTTAGAAATAATCCTGTAGCAGAGAACACGACACTGACCAGCATCGAGGGATGCCAAAGCGGCTCGCAACATGGCTTGCATGGCACCGACGGTGGGGCCTAAAAGAAGAGCGATGGGTGAGTGATGAAGGGGACATGGGTAGATAGAAATATACCGTCGGTGCAGGAGTTAGCCGTTTCTGGGACAGGGACTGTACCAGGAGCAGCGGCGGTAAATGAAGTCATGGGCGGAAAAAAAATGGGGGGTGACAAAAGGACGCACAGGAAAGGGAACTTTATAGGAACACTTTCGAACTCCTTCAAACTCCGCGTGATGATGCGTGCGTTGTGGACGAGATCTGGGGGAGACGAGATCTGTCCCCCAGATCTCGTCTGGGGGTAAAGGTCAATAAATAAAGGAGTAAGCAACCCACGTTGCAATAAGCCACATCACAGACAAGAGAGAAAAAGACAAAAATTTGAAGAACAGTTATATTTTCAGTGAGTGTATAGGGCGAGTATGACAGAAACGCGACTGAGAAACCCGGGGCGAGTAGCTATGGCCCGCCAGAAACGCGCACGGAAACGGATCGCCAAAGAAGATCTTAAAAATTTGCGGTTGTGGGCGGAGGGGGTGCGAGAGGAGGTGCTCAGGCCGCACATAGATGGGTACGCGGTAGCGTTGGACGCAGGGTGGCGTGAGGAGCGAGCGTATTGGAAGAAAGTATGCGTGGAATTCCATGCGTGCGTCCACTGGCGTACAGAAGACCACGAAGAACCTATCATCGCCAAATTTGACCCGATGGCAGTGGTGCCAAAGGAAATCTTGTCTGCGGAGGACGCTGCAAAGAAGATCGCCCGAGTTGCTGAGCTCGACGCGGTATGTCACAACATGTCACATCTTCTGTCACTCATTCCCGCCTCCGCCAGCGCATTCGCAGATGGTTTTTGTACCGGATTCGTCACCTCCGAAAACACCGGCGTTCAGCTGTACTGGATCCCTCCAAGGACCCCTATGCTATTCTGCTCAGCAAGCTGACCGGGATGAAGAAACCGACCAAAGCGCGGCAGGGATTCCAGCAGTACATGAGGGAGTCGTACTCCGAGAAGATCGCCCCGCTGGTGGCCTCGCGGTGGGCGGAGCGCCGTGAGAAGGACGGGGAGTCAAGAAAGGAGCCCAAGGCGGGATTCCGCGCTGAGATCGCACGCGAGCTTTTCGCAGCTCTGCCTAGCGAGGAGAGAAAAGCAATCAGCGGGAGGGTCCAGGAGGAGGCCGCAAGCCAAAAGGCGGCATATGTGAAGCAGCTCACGGATGGACCTTCCACGGCTCCCGCAGACCGACAGGAGTGAGTGCGCGTTAAGGCTGAGATTTTGACGAATACTTACGAGCTGGCAGGTGTATCGACAATATCGGCGATTTCATGGGCCCAATTCTCAGGGGCATTCAAGAACATACCGGGTGTCATGCCCTCCTTCTTCTGGGAGGGCCAATGCCGAAGTACGGGGGGGATTTACGCACTGTAAAGTACGTGGCATACATCGTGCAACGGGGTGATACTAACGTCGTACCTTCCCTTCGTCCAGCGTGTCCGTGGGGAGAAACCACACGGCGAGTGCTGCATATTTTCCGCAGTGGGATAAGGCCCAGTTTTCCGAGAACGTCGTCAAATTCATGACGGAATATTTGCACACGGCGTACAGTGAGTAATTCCTTGCTATGGATTCGAGATTACACCATGGATAAAGGGCCCGAGGAGGGCGGCGGGGGCGACTCGGACTCTTAGTCGGACTCCGATTCCGACTCGGATTCAGACGATGGCCCGTCCGACACGGAGGACGCGCTGGCAGCGAGGAAACGCAAGGTCGCTGCAGGCAAGCGAGCAGCTGCAGGACCGTCGTCCCCCGGCGCGCCGTTGCCATCAGCGCCCGCAGCGAAGACATATGAACAGATGCGCAATGAGAATATCGCCAAGCTTGCTGGCCCCAGGGCCGCGTTGGCCGGAGCATTCCGTGCGGCGATGGTGCCCAACTTGCAAACAGCGGCCGCAAAATCACCCAAGGCCGTCCGCAAGAGATCTTCAAAGAGCACGGCAGCGGAAGCACCGACACGGAGGTCGGGGCGCAACGCTGGGAAGGAGGTTGACGAGATGGTGTTGGCAAATACGAGCGCCAGCAGAGGGGACGTTTCCCTGGGGACAACGGACTCCACCCTGACATCGCCCACACCCACCTCGATGGCGCCTGCCTCCAGCTCAGCGTCGGCGCTACCCACGACGCCGACACCCATCTCTGCGACGCCCACACCCACCTCGACGACGCCCGTGCCCACCTCGATGAAACCCATCTGCCCGACGCCCCCGACGCTCGCACCCATCTCCATGATGCCCGTGCGCACCTCAACGACGCCCACGCCCACCTCGACGACACCCATCTCCGCGACGCCCGCGTGCACCTCCCCGCCGCCCGTGCGCACCTCGACGACGTCCATGCCCACCTCGATGACGCCCATCTCCGCGACGCCCGTGCGCACCTCCCCGACGCCTGCGCGCACCTCGACGACGTCCACGCGCACCTCGACAACGCCCATCTCCGCGACGCCCACGCGCACCTCGACAACGCCCACGCCCAACTCGACAACGCCCACGCCCGCGCGCACCTCCCCAACGCCCGCACGCACCTCGACAACGCCCACGCCCATTTCCGCGACGCCTGCGCCCATCGCTGCGACGTCCATGCGCACCTCGACGACGCCCCCGCCTACCTCAAATCCGTCCCCGCTGGTAGTCGCTCCCGCCACCGCGCATACCTCGACTCTGGTGGCATGCCCGCCTAACGCGCCAGAGTGGTTTGTGGAGGCGCGCGGCGATTACGGAAATCGATCTCGGGTGCCACTTCGAGGCGCTTGTCGCGGCGGGGACGCGAGTAGAGGCGGTGTCGCGCTTTGAGCAGGGCCCGAACAAGCTGCCCACGAAGCACCGCCCAAAGGCGGTTACAGAGTGGGTGGGAAACGGGCGCGCCAGACGCGGGATACCGCCTCCGCAAGTGGAAGACGCTGCCGCCTACGCTGCGCAATGGCAGCAGTGGTGGGACTCACTTCAGCCTGGGTGGCGGAAAAG
Source organism: Mycena vulgaris (assembly GCA_029204335.1). Classification (NCBI taxonomy): domain Eukaryota; kingdom Fungi; phylum Basidiomycota; class Agaricomycetes; order Agaricales; family Mycenaceae; genus Mycena; species Mycena vulgaris. The sequence goes on along the minus strand of JARGYA010000274.1, from coordinate 77,212 downwards.
GGACGTAGATGGGCGGTGGGCAACGGATGGTCTGTACGGCCCGGACGGGAAGGGGGCTTGTTGTACCGATGGGGTGTGAACGGGACACTGAGTATCCTGGCGTCGCTGTACTTCTGGGGATGCGCTGTGGTCGCGGATGATGGGGAGTTGCACACGGATTGGGAAGTGGCGGTCAATGATGTCGTATGGATGGTTGAAGGTCTTGCTACGTTTTACGAGATGTTTAAGGGAAGATTTTGAATGTATCGTCAATAGTTTCAATTTGAGACACGTTCTTGAAGGGAATTTGTGGAGTTATCATTGATTTCAAGAAACATAAGGGCATAGGGGGAAAACAAACAAGAATCAAAATGAAAGCGCCCGGATCGAACACACTCCTGTAAACAATGTAGGTGGCGAACTACCAAGTGCGGCAAAAGACCAATGACAACCAATGGAGGGGAGACCATCTTAGGGAGGAGAATAGTTGGAAGATCATGTTGGGGGGTAATGCGGGCAGGCACGGTGGAAGGGATAAAATGTGTTATGTTTCCATTTTAATATGGCTCAATGGTGCAAGGTGTATGTCCTCAGAAAATTAGAGTGGAGGTTCTTTTCTTGAGGAAGGAGCGGGTTCGATTCCCGCTTAAGCCGTTCCTCGATTATGGCATTGATTTTTTGAAGCCCTATCTGTGCATCTTATCTCGAGCATTTTGATCTCTTCTCTCTGGCGCTTACCAGTTATCCGTGGCGCTTATCCGGGCTTTGCCGTATAGCAGCACCCCGACCTTTCCCGCATCGGACGGAGTCAAGCTATCATTTCTTAATATATGCTGACAATACCTCATCTCTACTCGCAGGCCGCAATTTTGACCAACAAAACAGGCGCGTCAAAGTCCCGCATGCCGAACGGCCGAGATTGATTGATGGAGATCCCTTCCTAAACTACTCAGTAATAATTAGGTGGGGATTCAAGAGGCGGGCGGGTTTACAGAGCAGGGCGCTAGAAGCGAGTGATGGGGCCGAAGAGGCGGGGTTTAATGGGTGCGTGTGATGGGCGGGTTTGATGGGCGGGTTTGATGGGCGGGTTTGATTGGGGCGGGGAAAATAGGTGCAAGCTGCGCGGGTCGGAGAATCTGGACTGAGGAACTAGGTGGTATTGATTATGGGTGGTTGAGAATAAGTGGGAGGGAGGGCGGGGGCGGGGGCGGGGACGGGAGCTTGGAATATAAGCAGGTGTAAACAGGGCTGCGTGGCTGTTTTAAATCGGTTTTAAATTGAACGGACGGGACAGAGATGGGCATACATATCACGACGTATTGGAAGGGTATAACATTTTCCCCGAGGTAGGCGGCAGGGAAAGGTGGGCCCGTGGTCACGTGGCGGTAGAAGCGAAGGGGCGGGGCGGGTGCGCACCGAAGGCGGGCTTACAAAGATTCGCGCACGTGCAGGACGGGTGCAATGCGGGGGTTGCCGAATCACCCTGGGAATCGATGGGACCACCCAACAGGGTGGGTGCATGCCCATCAATTGGGTGGAATAAAAATGGATCTTTTGAGGACCATTATTTGATGATTTATAGGTACCCATCACTAGGTAAATAGAGGTAAACCGCCAGAAAAGGACCCTGAGGGGGGCCACAGGCCACCTGTGGGGCTCTTGTACGCCGGTATGGCACTAGCCAACCAGTTGGCTAAGACCGTCTCATTAGAAAGGATATCCCATGGCTAGCACCATGTAGTTTAGTCTATATATTAGGGCTATGGCTCTTTGCTCTAATATCCTTGGTTATTTCAATATAAAGTATTTTTCTCTGTTCTGCCGGATAAGGAGATAACGCGTGACATTTGTCGAGGATGGACGGGGGCTACCTTATAAAAGGACCACCCAATTTAGCCAGTAGTCAGTCAATTCTTGGGCAAGAGTTTTCCCCACTCTTCACCCAGTGTACCTTGTCCCCCAATACAAGAGTTGATCACACACACCAGTTCACGCTTGCTCTAGGGCACTCTACTCTCCTCCCACACTTGCAGCTCCTCTTCAAAGAGCTAGCGCTTCATCATCCTCGAAAGCCTTACCTGTGCACACCTTTCTAGGCAGACACATCGTCGTGCAGTAGTGGGAACCTTGTAAAGGTCTACATAGCAAATCATCTACAACCGCAAGGACGTACCAGGCAACTCCATCACCGTATGACCAACTATTGTCGACGTTAAAGCCACCACGGAATCCCCGACTTGGAGAATTCATGCATTCAGTCTCTCGCCCAGCACCTAGGGGAAAGGTGTTGACGCGCGGCGCGCGGAACTGCACGTGAAATTGCGATGCTTAGTAAGCTGACTCTTGCGAGACCAAACCAACCAAACTAACTCCCAAAATCACACAACAAATCCACACTTCCAACGTGGCAAGTTCGGGGTTCCAACCAAGTATTAGGTTGCTGCAATTTGGTTCAATACAATTTATGTAGCGGACTTTGTGCTAATTCGGCAATACAGACTTTGTCCTGACCGTTCTAGGCGCTTTGACACGATCTAAAGGCATCGGAAAGGTTGGGTTTACAACAAGGTTTGGTGGATTTAACTCCAGAGTGGTTTGTTTATATCCGTAGGACCGCTGACGCTGTGATTCCGATGTTTACTATGTTATAGCTAAAGGTGACTGTGAAGTCCCTAAACCCGCTGACGCTGTCGATGTACGCTGTAATAATCCGCTGTTCGCTGCAATAACCTTTTATCCAATTCTCTTATCTCCAATGCATGCAACAAGTGGTTTATTCCCAACTCAGCACTTTCTCCGTAAACAAAGAGATACACAAGCAGAAAGACAATAATATATTTTTCTGAGGTACTCCGAGCGTATTCAAGGCGTTCCCACTGGCGTAGTTGTCTCCTAGACAGTCCTAGCAGTGAGAAAGAGGTGAATAAACTCTCCAACAAGCCAAATATCCGATAAATCCCAATATAATCAATTCAACTCCTTCCCGAGTTCTACTACACTGACAAGGAAGCTGCTTGGTCCCAAAGGCAACCAGTATAAACTGATTATCAGTGGGGCAGGATCCAGTACTCTACAACGAAGATATCTACTCTATTTATACAAACCCGCAAGTCTCAATTAGGAAATTACAGGAGCAACAATAACACGGACAATTCATGCCCTAGGACCAGGGTTGTGGAGCTTTCCACAGTATTTAGCCCAGAAAGCCACCTATAAACAGTCAGTTTCAAATAGATTAGTATATTTCCGGCACAATTGTGTGCCCAGACTGCCTTCCTCATCCTGCTGAGCGGAGTAATAATATCCCCGTGCCCTAGACCTGGTCTAGACCTGATCCAACACTGCCTCATCTCTGTTCCTGGGCCAACATGCAGTACCCTCTGCCTGTTCCCATCACTCTTTAATCAAATAACGATTGAGCTCGATCATAGAAGCCCTCTGCCCGCTGTCAAGCGTGGGATCCCACCGATCACCCGGCCCGGTGAGTCATCGGCTTTTACCGGTTTCATTTGTGATCTGCCTGCCGCTAGCTCTATTGCCTTCAAGTGACCATTGATAGTAGTAAATCCTTATGTAAGAACCTGCCGCTCCTTTGTACTTGTGCCCGCATGTGACAGAGTATGTCACAATTGAACCCTATGCGCCCGCAACTGCCTCAACACTGTTGTTGACTCAATTTAACCTGCAAACAACGCTCCCTGGCCTCACTCATAGTCTAGATGGATGTTATGTGGTACCCTTGTTCGGAATACATGCAGATAAACCCCAATTCGGTCATAGAATGGTTGAGTAGATCTTTAGCTAAAGCTTCCGTGCTCTCTTGGAATCCAACCCATAGTGGTATCATCATCAAATCAGAGCTCTTCTACTTCTGCACATGCGTAGCTTCCTAGCTAGCTGCTCGGGCATCGCACTAGCTCTCATATGGACATATAACGGCCTATAACACAGTACAAGAACACGCAATTAGTGTGTTTTCATGCCCGGTCATTTAGCCAGCTTATCAGCGCAGCCACCAAGGACGCAGCGCGCCTGCGCGCGCTAGGTGATTTCGACGTCCGACAGGAGACTGCTCGTGTGCAGTTTGGCCTGGTTTTTGGCTGTGATTTCCCTGTGAGCAGCAGATTATTACTGTCGTGCAAGCACTTACTGAGTTATAATTGAAGTCCCCGCACCAGCTCATCAACTCGGATGTCGTCGAGGAGGAGGTCAGCGAAATCCTGGAAAGCGAAGCATTCAATGCTCTGTCTGGGTATCAAAATCGTGAGTGAACGCTTGTGAAAGACATGACAAACACTTTTTAAAAAAATAACACTGCCAGATCTATTCGCCCAGTGGGTGTCGAAAGGGTACGCCGCTGTCGCCGCAAAAATGGATTCCCGTGCTCAGGGGCATCGCCAAACCACCGTTCGCGCACTCGGTCTTCACTAGTGCCCAGATTTGCTTCACGGATGGCCCCCCTCGCTCAAGGAAGAACGACGACACCAGCTTCGGCACGATGGAGGCCATCACATCGCTCGGCTCGTACGATCACACGGGCGGCCGTGGGGGTATCATATTCTGGGATGATGAGGGGCTAGTGCACTTGGCGCCGGGCTCTACCATTGTCTTCCCTGCAAACACGAAGAGGTTCTCCTTCGTGCGTGCCCCATGAATCGCGGTTCCTCTTCCGCCAATTCTGCGACGCCACAGTTTTGCGATGGGTGGACAAAGGCGGGTGTTCAGATGCCGAGTTTGATGGCAGCTCGTCCGCGGAGGAGACGGCGAGTTGGGAGGCGAAGCACGCGGGGCGGGGGCGCACAGCGGCGAAGTTGTTTAGCAAGCTGGGCGACGTGTATGTCATCTGATTGATTGTCAGTTGCGATCAGTGATAGAGATAGCGATAGTGATAGCGATAGCGAAGTGATAGTGAGAGCGATAGCGATAGTGGTGGAATCTAGCTGGTTGTATTGTCATGTTTAGTAACATGTTTCCTCGTCATTATGGAATTCTTTCGTGTCAAGCCGCGAGCTGGATTGCTCACCAATTTTTCCCTTCCTTGGGTGCCGGGCGAGGTTTGGGGGAGATATTTAGCCGGATGGAGCTGCTCCCCAGGAATGGTGAGGAGCAACCGTCTCCTGATGAGGATTTTTGGTGCTGAGTAGGCCAAATGTGGACAGAATGCTCGGAAGTCTGCTGGCGCCGGGATCCTGTGCATGCATTGCGAAGCGTGTGGGAAAGACTTTTATATTGGTAATTTGCAGCGAAAACAATTACAGCACGCACTGATTTTCCTGTCGGTCACCGCTACACCACCTCACATCTTAGACAATGGGCAGCCGTCAGGGCCGGTTTCCCTACAAAGATCTAGTCGACTTCTCGACAGAAGAGGATGCCACGACGTCGAGGCTGACCGCGGACCGCGGCATCTATTTTTCGTCGGACGGCCTGCGGCGCCAGGAAGAGCTGCTGAATGTCTCGCACAAGAAGCGGCGCGTTCAGCCTTCAGAACTCGTCGACTCATGGGGCCAGTGGATCCTGCTACCGGATGGCGACCGGGATGATGATGGCGTTGAGGTGGACGACGGCGTGTATGATCCCGGGGCAGTACAATCGGAAAGTGCGGACCCGGCCACACTGGGAAAGCGCAAGGAGTATGGCAGTACAGTGAGTTGGGCTTCGTTTATTAATGCTGGAAGAGTCTGACTTAATCGGTTTGGTTTAGCGGGATCCTGCCGCTCGGTGGAGACCCCTGATGGGGTTTTTCCTCGACAAGCTCGCTCGGCAGGAGGGGCTCGGAGACGACCTGCAAGAACTGAAATGTGCTCTTTGCGACAGAGTGTGCGTCTCGGGCGAGCCTACGTCTCCGCGCTTCTTCAAGTGCACAGACGGCGGTCAATTCTTGCAATGCGAGAAGTGCTGCCTCTCCAACCACGCGCGCACCCCGCTGCACGTTATCCGAGTGAGTGGGTGACAGAAGCCGGTGTCTTATAATTTGGGTATTGACTTTGTGTCTGCAGGAGTGGAACAGCGGCTTCTGGGTCCCAGCGACACTGGGCGCCATTGGTCTCATATACCAGCTGGGGCACGGGGGTTTTGCGTGCGAGGCCTCTGACGAGATGGTCTGCAAGATGGTGATCATTGAGGCGCCGATTATTCACCAGATCCGGGTATGCTACTGCAAGTGCAGCAAGTTGGACGACACCGACAGCTTGCAGCAGCTTATGAGGAACACATGATATCCGGCAACAGTGACGGATCCCGGGATCTGTGCCACTTTCAAGACCCTCGAGGTGTATCGGATGTACAGCGTGGTGGGCAACATGAATGTGAAGGACTTCGTGACTTCAATGGAACGGGTGACGGACACGACGGCGTCCTCGGGGATGACATGGGTGCCGGTACGTCTTTGCAGAATTTCTTTGAGATGCGACGATGCTAACGAGGAGATGGGATAGAATCGTTACAAGCAGTTCCAACGAATGGCGCGCCAATGGGAATTTCTGTTACGGCTTTTGCGGGCGGTGCGGGCGCACACGGAAGCGGGCGCGCAGAACACGGGTCAGGGGGAGTGTGCAGTGATCTGTTGGACGTGCCCGCTGAAACGGTGCACCTGCGTACGGCTGTGACCTATCTGACTGACTCGAGGGATGCTATGAACACCACTCAAACAACCAACACGCACACACCACACAACCAATACACAGTGCCAATGATTTGAGTTCAGGTCTACGCCGAAATATACGACTAAGATTGAATCCTCTCAGGAAATGTTGAAGAAACCGTTCGTAGGGAGTCTTATTAGGACGTCCTCGGAACTACAGATGGTTTAGAACTACCTAAAGATAGGCCTCGGAGATACCAGGATATGGTTTTAAAGGGTGTGAATGAGTCTGAGGACACCAACTGTATGGGCTCGGCTCGACAATACTCGCTGCACAGCCGTCTGCAGTTCGAGGGGACAATGACTAGGCAACTGTATGCGCTAGTAGGACACTACTCGATGCACAACCGTCTGCAAGCGAGGGGACAATGACTAGGCAACTGTATGCACTAGTAGGACAATACTCGCTGCACAACCGTCTGCAGTTCGAGGGGACAATGATCAGGCAACTGTATGCACTGATAGGACAATACTTGGTGCACAACCGTCTGCAACCAAGGGGACAATGACTAGGCAACTGTATGCACTAGTAGGAATGGCTTAGATGAACCTTAAAGCTTAGATGTAGCCAACAATCGAACTTTCTTGTTAATGAATCTACAACAACAGATGTGTTTATTACAACAAATCTTCGCGGACGATACAGAGTCACAAATGCCTTGGGAATAAGCTTTCGACGTGAGTCTAGGCGAACTGGGCTGTAATGTGCTGCCTGAACATCGCGTTCTGGCTGGTCTTTTATACTAATTTTACTACTATGTGACAGTCCGAGGATATGTGACAGGAACAGAGAAATTGAAAATGAAAAAGAGTAATTGGAAAATGAAAAAGAGTAATTTGAAACTGAAAAAGGAAATGTGATGATGCTGCTCTATTTTGGTGAGGTCCGGCCGCAGACAACTGGTGCCTGGCACCTCTTTTGGTGTATATTTAGCGAGTCCTCGGACGGCCATGCTTTGCTGTCCGTGCCCTCGCGCTTGCTCTGCCTCGACATGGCTGTAAATAGCTCATGCTACGTCACTATCCCGGCCAACGGAAACGGCTCGGCCGTCGGTATCCACTCCGTGAAGTCGCTTTAGCTGTGTCAGAGCTGAAGTATTCAGCCGTTGCCTGTTTAGCATGTTCATTGTGCTTGTTAGGGCCCTCGGACGTGACGTGCACGTCACATGGGCTCCATGACGGTCTAGGCTCAGCTCGGCTGCTTCCGAGCATCGGTATTTGTCAGGCGCACAAGTCCTCGAACTATAATTAGTTCATCCGTGCTGTTGTTTCAAGTCTTGGGCTTGCCCTCGGACCGAGTTAGAGTCCTCGGACCTGTCCCTACCGGTACTTTGTGACCGACATAGTAGTCCTCGGGCGATGCTTTGCCCTAATGTAAGTCTATTGGGAGTCCTCGGACTGTCCCTGGTCCTGCAGTCTAGTTCGCGCTCGTGCCAGTCCTGTCCAGGATGGCCCAATAGCAGTCCTCGGACTGGTCCTGTCTCTGCGTCTGGTATACTGTGTTCCAACTAGTAGTCTTAGGCTTTTGTGTTTAATCTCCTGGGTATGGTAACTAGCTTTTGCAGCGCAATCCGCCCTCAGATATGAGTTATGGACTGAATCTGACGAACTTCGAGGCATCCTTAAGCTTACTATACTGATCCTCGATATTTGAAGGACCAAGTCGTAGTATAACCTTAATGCCTATACGGTGATACGATGGTACTCGGGGTGCGGTGGAACGATAACTATGAAGCCGAGATAAAGGTCTAAACCAATATAACCAACTAAACAATCAATCAAACAACAACTCCTCCTCCTTATGAGTAATGATAATCGCGGGTGTTCGGGGGTAAAGACCAAGTATTAGGTCAATGGATCGCTTACTGTTCAGAGAACAGAGGAGTGGGATAGACAAGGGTTGTGAAACCAAAGTCGAGCAATACACGCTATGTTCGAGACTTCGTACAAGCAGTGGGTTCGTGGGTTTTTAAGGCAATAACGGCCAGTAGCCGGCGAGTTTATGTCAATTAAGACGGGTTTGTTGGATTTCTCCAGGTTTGGGACACGATACACTCCTGCAGGACCGCAGTATATAACAAAACACAGAACACAAATCACAGAACACAAAACACACACAATACGACCCGCAGTGCTGGACAGAGTCCACACAATTCACAATTCAGTCACACAGTCAATCACAGATACAATCCAATCCAATCCAATCGTTGCCAAAGGTACAGTACTCGGTTCGAGATAACGGTCACTTGGGTCTTAGAGCTAAACGACAACTCCGAGCCACAACGCCGTTGCGTGTGTGAACAAGGTAAACCGAGTGATGTCACTGCACCGTTGTGCGCGAAACCCCAAGGCAGTCTGCTCTAGAAGAGTCAAAGACTAATCCTAGCCACAGCACCGATGTGCCTGTGAACAAGATAAACCAAACGATGTTGTGCACGCGAGTTGTACACAAAACCGTCGGGCAGTCTGCTCCAGAACCTCTCTAAACTACGTGCTTTTATACTACTGGGATCTCGACTTTACAACACATCTATTACTACACCTCGGAAAGCACTCCGTCCCGGCGTGGAGCCGCGGGACGATCTTAGGGAATTCCCTGACTCCTATTGGCCACGCGCCGGCTCTATGAGTCAGAGCTCTCCTTGGTACTCGATCGGTTTGAGAGTTATTGGTTAATCGAACGGAAGCTTCCGAGCTGGCGTCTTCTTCGTCTAATGCTCGTCCCGAGCGTCAGTCTTCATCGTCTATGATATGGCTGCCTGTGGACACCTTCCCCGTGTCCGTAGCTAGTCTGGTTGTTGTGATAGACCAAAGTTCCACTTGTCTCGGTAAGTGCTGATGCCATCGCGATTTGATGTTTAACCGGCACAGCTATTCTGATGCGTAGGCACGCTCGGCCGTCGGCAACTCACTTCGTCCGTGTCTATTTACAGAAGTCTCGCCCCATCCAAGGGTCTGGACTCGTCATGTGCCTTGTCGCGCTGTTCTCGATAAGAGACACAATGGTAAACAATCTCAAAGTCGGCCGTTTTGGAAGGCCCCAGTCGCCTGCATGCGATGTCATGTATTCCTTCCCATCTCCTTGATACTAGTCTAGCACTCAGCTCATCCGTACGCACACGGGTACTGATATAAGGTAGTTAGTCCTGTTCTCGGTAAGTCGTACTTTGGCCCCAAGTCGAGGTACCGCCATAGGATCATGCCAATAGAGAACCTAAGCTATGTGACTGTTAAGCTACTCGTTCGGAGCTCCCGATAGCCTCTTATAGAATAGAGAGAGCATGCTTTATAAGTATAAAGACGCGAAATGCGAAAATACACCTGTGGTTTGTACACGGCTTATCAACGGTTCTCTCGCGTCCTTGCTACGCAGTCAGCAGTGCGGAGCTCGCTCTGACTCTAATCTGTATGCCACCAGGCAGGGGACTTCTTGTATTTGACAAGAAATCGCAAAAATGCGAGATTTCACGGCTGGGCTAATACCAGTCGTATCACCGCAGGACGAACGGAATCTCCCTGAGGGGTGGCGCGACGTCGATCCTAAATTACAGTGAGTTCCATTTTTTCAATCACAGCAGGTACGCCGCTGACACGGGGCAACATAGGTTCCTGTACATGCTTTTACTCGCTGTGGACGTGAACTTCCGATTAAAGAACAGAATGAGGCTGAACGAGATCGAGGACCCGTCGCTGGGGCCGGGGTGGGGGTATTGGGTGGAGCCCAAGAAGTACACCACCCACCTGAGGAAGTATGTGAACGAGAAAGATGTACGTGGTCATGTGAGCGAGCAATGAGGGGAGCTAACGAGGCCGTAGATCAGCACTTGCATCGTGTTTGCGGCACTACTACAGAAGGATACACGGATGACGACAGGACTGCGTGTGTCTGGGGTGGGCGGGTGTGTATGCGCACAGCATGAGTGTATGCGCCCCAACGGCCTGGGGGACCTGCAGAAGGGCGAAAGGTCCGTGGCCAGCGGATCTTCGTAGACGACACACTGATTAGGGTTTTCTAGATATGCTAACATGGATTTTATTGTCATGTCGGCCCTCGCTGGGTTTACGCTAATGCTGCTCACCCTGTCTTATGACATCGCCTGTCAATGGAAGCTCAATCTTCGCGACCGAATGGTGAAGCTGCCGACAGATTTGCGCCTGGATTTGGACGCAGTCAAGCTGCAATGTGCTTTGCCCGTGTGGCATGCGGCTTCCCACAACGAGGCCTGCGCGAATGCGAACAGCTTGAGCTTCAAGGAGGGCGTAGGCAAGAGCGACGGCGAGGGAGTGGAACGGATGTGGTCGGTCCTCAACCCGGCCGCATACGCTACGAAAGACGCGGGGCGCGGGCAGCGAGCAGACGGGCTGGAAGCAAAGATCGATAACCACAACTATCTGAAGAACGTGTCGCAAGGTAACTTTCCTTGTTTGATCCCGACGCACTGCCTGATTGTTCTGTTAGGGGATACCTTAGCACGAAAGTTGGTGGTCGCTATTGTGGAGCGTGATAAGCAAGTCGCGGCGTTCAAGGTGGTGACGAGTACTATTGAGAGCGGGGTCAAGAAGGAGTGGAGGGGGATGATTGATGCATGGCTGAAGGACGCCTCGCAGCCTAATCCGTACATTTTGACGCGCAAGGGTATGTCTGGGCTTCCAGTCGTTGTCATTGGTGCTGACGGTAAAGGAAGACTGCCCGACTGAGGCGGAGGTGTGCCTGGATGTCAGGAAGGACGAGGACGCCCTGACGGCCAGCGGAAAGGCGCCGCTCTACGGGCGCAGTGCCACAGCGTTTTGACAGCGGGGATACAGATTGAGGACGCACAGTACGTATACTATTGAGCATGATGCAGTGATCTACGGCTGACATTGTGATGTAACAGACGGCGTATCGTAGCTGAAGTCGCCGGCACCGTAGTGCTGGCAGCAGACCGCGACAATCGAATCCAGGAGTGGCGGCACGCGCTGCTGGTGAAGATCGAGAAGTACCGCAACCTCCAGAAGATCTACATGCCCAGCGCGGCGCGCTCAATGGAGGAGGCGGATGGGGATCGCGACCCGGATGCGGCACCACCAAAGCCCGAGCGGGTGAAGCTGTTCATGCCGAGCCAGATGGTGCCGGACAGCGAGGGGGACATGTTGCGGGGGTGCATATGGGGGCCGCTGGGGATGGAAGCAAAGCTGCGCATAGGGCAGTGCAACAATTCTCTGGCGAGCATGCGCTCGCGCCTGCACGCCAAGTGGCATCTCATCGGCTTTCAGGACGAGAACGTGACCGGCCAGATCCAATCGACTAAGGCCAGGTCGCTGATCGGGGAGGTGGGGGAGCGGGTGCAAGCGTTTGCGAAGAGGTATCGGCATGGTCGGGAGGCGCTGCTGGCCCTGGAGGGAGCAGAGGCGTATCCGCGCTTCCGGGAGTTAAAGGCGAACGACATCCGGCTTGATGGCGACGCGGGCGAAAGTGATGTGGCAGCACGCAAGAAGTTGGGGATAATTGGGGTGAGCGTGGGGCGCGCGTTCCGCGGAATGCGCCGGGGACGTCGAAGTGTGTCATGTCTTGGATTTGGACAGCGCCGGGGGCGCTGGACGACGAGGAGGAGCAAATCCATGAATGTAAGTGTTTGACCGGGCGCTGGTAGAAGCATCACTAATTGGAATCATCAGCTGTTCGGGTGGAGTGGTGCCGCGCGGGAGCGCAGAAGAGCAGGTGGATGGAGGAGGTGATGTTACTGCGAGAGGAGATGCGCCGAGTGTTTGCGATATCTCAGGTGGCAGTCGCGGTGGTGGAGGGCGCGGGTGGAGTCACGGCCAGACGCGAGCTCGGAGCTGGCAGCGGGCCTGTGTTTGTACGCTCTCAAGCAGGCTGCGTGGCACGATCGTCTGGCATCATCCTTCCACACGAAATGGACGGTGCCAGTGGGGAAGGTTTCGCGGGGGTTATTAAACGAGGGGGCGGAGGACGCGCCGGACTTTGAGCTCGAACTGGACCAGCTGTATTCAGGGCAGTAGGTAGCGCACGTCGGGGCATGGTCCGAAATGATAACGTGCGTCGGAGCACAGCCGAAGGCGGAATATTACTTTTTGGTGGATTTAATGACCGAATTGGGATTAGAGGAATGATGGTGCGAGGTGTGTAGGTATTTATTCAGGAGGTATTATTAGTCAGCAGAATTAATGGACAGCTCTGTGCGGGACCCCCAGCCTGCCTATACATAGGTGGGTCACGTTGCGCGAAAGAGGGGGGATATAGGTCAAAGGCAACGGTACCAGCCATGGATGGCTAGAGCCAGGGCAATAGATAACATATCCTTTGGCTAGTACCATACCACCAGTCTAAATACTAGAGCCATGGGTGGAGCAAATCCCTTCGACCAGATTACGAGAATACATACAAGGTATCCACTGAATTAAATATGGGTCTCCTCGGTGCTTGTCTGTTGAGGAGTTACAGCTTTAAGCAAGGCACCTGAATTCCCATCACACGCGATCAATTAATGATCTGAACCGATGCTGCAGCCCAAATCGATGACTCCTCAACCCATAAGGACCGGACGGGGCCAAATATTATTTCATAAATCCTTTACATCTATTTCTACAATCTGGTCAAAGGGATTTACGCTCCGTGACCTAATGGCTCCAATAAAAATCCTTTTGTCTGCTTCGCTAGATAATGGAATTTCACGTGACATTTGTCGAGGATGGACGGGGGCTACCTTACCTTTTCCAACTCTACACAGCCTTCGGCCCCCGTCGCACCATAGACCTTCCCTAGAGAACAATCCCAGCGGATAGAGAGCACCAATCCCCGAGGATTCAGCTTATAGAATCGTTGTGTCAGCAAATCCGGCAGGATTTGGAGTCAAAACCTCATTGTAACAGTCGATTCCGGCAGGATTCGCTGACTGACCAGCAGGATTTGGGATGTGGACTCATTGGGTCGTGTTTCAGGCCTCGAACACGTCCCAACATCGATGAATCATCCCGCGTGCTGTTGGTGTCCATCCTCTATCCGGCGGGAGCTCGGTGGTTGTCACTTTGTGGGCGGAGTGCGAGGATACAGGCCTCTCTGAGGGCACATCCCGGAGGATTCCCATGGTTAGAGCCTGTATCTTGTAAAGTGCGAACTGTAGGTGGTATTCAAGATGTCTGGAGGGTTCGTGGTGCACGAGCTACGGTGTAATCCCGTGGGATCTTGGTCGTATCGCGCCGTGGTGACAGATGTGAAATCCCGTGGGATTGAGTTTGTGAGGATGCTTGTAGCGCTGGAGTTATGTGAGATCCCGAGGGAAGAGGTTGGTGGGGGTGCGGTTGGTGTTGTACGAGGTGGATTCCCGCGGGAAGGGGCGCAGTGAGTGAGATTCCCGGTGGAATGTCCAAATGCGGATTCTTGTAGTCCAAATCGGGTGATTGTGTCATGTCAAGTCCGTCACAGCCGCGTTGGTGCGTGAGGGCATACACAGAGCGTATGGAACCCTCACACCGTGTCAGTACCACGGCAACACAGCCACCAGGTAAAGTGCCGTGGCAGAGTGCCGTGCACCCTCTAGCTCTTTTCATACACTTCCTCTCGCATAAAACAGGGTTCAGGCAATATTTCACAACCTCAGTGGACTGTTTGGAACAAGACTCACTGTCCCACAAGCCCCGGGGCATTGATACAAACCAAATTACTTAATTTCTGAACAACACAGTAAATGTGTCTGCCATGTTCAACTCCCCGCTGGAATGAAGTGCATGAGTCTTGTCTTCGTGTAGTTAAACACATCTAGTGTCCTCCAAAGAAGGTTAACCCAACCTCTCTCTGATTTCCCAGGTGAGCTGGAGACACAGACCCTGCGGGCGAAGCTTAAGAAGTTCCATCTGGGGAATATATTAGATCTCCAATAGGAGCCAAGGATTTATCACAAACTCTGTGGTTCATTTACACTCGGAATTTACAGCTGTTTTCGAAATTAATGAGTTGATCGAGTTTTTTGTCTCCGTTCCGAAAGTGGAAGATTTGCTCACCTAGAGATATTAGAGAGTTTGCGCAGGAGCCAGTGGAGCCATTTGATGGCTGTTTTGCAGTGCGCAAATGGGTGGCTCCACCCGCAAAAAATGACGTCGGATGGCTCCACAGAGCCACTGGTGGCGACTTATGCTGTGTGGAGCCATCCGGTTACGCACTGCCAAAAAGCCATCAAGTGGCTCCAGTGGCTCCTGCGCAAACTCACTATTTCAACAGGGGAGCACACAGTGAGGTATGCCTGATTTGCCTATGGGTTGTAAAGTCGTCAAACCTGCAAACAGAGGAAGGGCGCGAAGGCTGCAGCTGAAATGATCCGAGCAATCAATATTGCACGTGACTGTCGGACATTCCCTAAATCGGGTTTTCCTCCCGGTACGCAACGCAGTGGGGCTCAGGAAAGCCACACAGAATACACATATTGTCTACTGGTGTCCTGAGGAACGCTGGAGATAGGCTACCACGTTCGTTGGCTAGATTTCCATTTCGGGAACGGGGAAAAAAAACTTGATCGTCTCATTAATTTCGAGAATAGCTGTAATCAATCTGGGACAGTGTCACCCAATGTGGAAAGGGAGAGTGCCACGGTGGGGTTCCAAATATTCACCGAGGAGAATATTCGGGAGTTGTAATCTTTAGCGAGCAGTATTTCAACTTCGAAACAATTGAAATAGCTAAGAGACCCCCTCTGACTTCCAGGTCTGACTTGTTTGATCAAGACTGAATCCTGAACATCGCTTGGACACATTATTTATGTACCTACCACTGGGGAATTGGCTACTATTTGGGGGTGGCGTTGGAGCCTGGGTTCCAGAATTGAGGAAGATGATTCATGCCAATGGCACCAGAGGCGCAATTGGAATGTTTAATGGATTGCCAGACTGGTTCCTCCAGTGATGTGGTCTGGGTCATATAAGTGAATGGCAGCAGAACATTGTATTCTGCGAGGTTCATCGTAGGGAGGAGGATAATTTGATTTTGGCTCTGAATTTTGTCTCTATGGTAGTAAATTCCCGCATTCAACCTCAGTTCAACAGATTGAAAGACTGAACTTACCTCTCCTCTGAGTTCCCCGTCATTAGTCGACCCGAGAGGGCCCGCAATCACACCAGGGGCAAAAGCCGAGGCACCAGAAAACCAAGTGCGTTGAGCGCACTTGGTCCGCGGGTGAAACAAAGGCACCAAACTGCCTTTATGTGGTCAAAGGGTGGGCTTTGTCAGCCCCCCGCAGGGAACAAAGGCCCCCCTTTGACCACATAAGGGCCCATTGTCGGCTTTGTCACACTTGCGAGCCAAGTGCGTTCAACGCACTTGGCTCTTGGGTGCATTGGGGTTTGCCCCTGGTGACATGCGAGAGCAGCGGTTAATTCCATTGGTTCAAAATGCATGTAGAATTGGGCCACTTTATAACAACACATAAACTCTCACTCTGAAGCACAACAGTTGGTGAGGAATTATGTTGTGAGCTTTAATTGAGTCGAGTTTCTTGGTCCATACACTGTACATATATATTGAATAGGAGTTGTGGGAGCTATGAAGAGTGAGAGCAAGCTTTAATGATGGGGCGCGCGCTAGTGCCGCGGCAGTTGCACTGAACAGGGTGCACACTACATTTATCCATCCCAGTGACAGGTGTCTAAACTCAATTCAGGTTAAACTTATCGGAGCTCAGGATACCTACCGATTCAGCTCTCCTGAACGAGGTGCAGGCTCTGATGAATCCTGTGCCAGCTGGATTGGTGGTGCAGCTCAAGCAGTCCACAATTATCCCAGAACTGGTCACCAAAATCCCTCGGGGAGAAGATCTTGTTATCCAACAGAAGTGTTGAGCCTCCTGAAAACTGTGGAGTCACATGGAACTATGGAAGGAGAAGGAGTTTAATTTAACCCCCACTCTGTCTCAAGGTGAGCAGTGTCCGGCAATCTCGGGTGAAGGTTCTGGCAGGTAGGAGGGAACATATGGTTCAACCATGCAAGACAGGAAGTTAAGACTTTGCAATGAGTATTACATTACATGGGGTTCCAATGGTCCGATATAAAGTGAGCTGCACATATTTCATGGCAATCAGAGTATGCAAATCCCCTGGTCGTTTGAAATGCGGCCGGGTCATTGATAAATCTTGGTTCACTCTCTTAAGCTGAACAAGAGTGTGCTGAGGTGCTTCATGCCCCAGCACTTCGGCTGAACAATAAATCTGAGACATACCAGAGCCTTTCCTGGCTGTGTGACAAAACACAGAATAAGCCGTCGCTGACTTTAGAGCAAGTCTCGGTGTAATCTCGGGGCGGAGCTTAAAAAGGCTTCTGATGGACAGACACACATGATTTTTTAAAGAGGGACAATTATACTGTGAGTGGAGTTGGAATGCAATTCCTGCTCCCTTTCTTTGGTCGCTCTCCCATAATTCAATGGAACCAACAAGAATTGGGTGCAAAAAGCCCGTAGTTAGGTCCGACTTGGCTCCGCCTAAGCCTGCCTAGTAAATTAAGGTTGTGGGTTTTGCGTGTCCAAATGATGTATTGGGCCTATTAAACCTTGCGCGATCGTAATTCGGGGCCAGGGAACCTTTGTCGAGTGAATTAAACACTACGCGGCAGCGCCGCGGCAATCGCACAGCCACCGCCGCGTCAATGCACGGCACTTTTGACCAGTCCCTGGATGATTATTGACTTGAATAGATGACAAAAATACACAAAGATCTTGCAACGAGTTGATTTCATTGTTTATAAATTGTAGGACGTTCTGGAGGACTTGCTTTAAATTGTTGTAAGGAAGGGTACAGTATTGGGTGTAAATATCATATGGTAGTGGCGCGGCACTTTCAACCAGTCAGTCAGATCTGCATTAAGACTCTCATTTCTTGGGTTCAATGAACCCCATTTAACTGGTGAGAGTCCAGGACTTAATGTAAGAGAGGATATAGCGCCTGTCGACTGACCTGAGAGTGTATACAAGGCAAGAATTACCTAAAGTATGGGCTGTCTAGGGCCGACTAAGCCCGACTAGGAATTTTTTGGCTGTGATTTTTTTATGTCTAAATGATGTATTGCAATATATAAACCTTGCGCGAACATTAGTGGAGCTCTGTGGACCGAGTTAAACGCTGCGCGGCAGCGCCGCGGCAATAACACAGCCGCCGCCGCGTCAATGCGCGGCAGTGCCGCGGCAGGCGCGGCACTTTTACCCAGCCCTGAGGTTACGTGATCCGTCCAAGTAATGCAACTCTCAACTTGAAAGCAAAGCCTGATCAAACGCGAAGACCCGAAGGGAAACCGACTGAATACAACATTATCATTGGAGCAGACTGAATACGGTCGATCGGGAGCAAGGGGAAACTATGAGACCGCATGAGTTCTGGCCAGTGCGGTGCTCTCGGGTGACACGGCGTGCGAGATTTTTCCAAGAGAAACGGACTACACGTAGAACTTCACTGGGCTAACCAATTGTCGGACCTATCACGGTTGCATGCCGAGAAGGAGGGTACGATCAGAATGGAGACAAAGGCGGCGAACAGGGCGCTGAAACGGAAAAGATACCGTACATTCAGAAGGGACGGGAATCAAGAATGAGTTAGATGCTCGGGGATGTATTTACAACTCCATCTTGGAGCTTGACGGTTCCGAACGTCGTGGAATTCAAGCATATCGACCTATCAGAAATTGCATGTCGAGATGGGCGGGGAGCATCAATGAGATGGGAGAACATCGACAGGAGTATTCGGAATTCCTCTTGCAGCACGGTATCGTGACAGTTGCTGGTTGAATTTGGAATAGCCGAGACCGACGTCGCGGCTTTGAGTACATTTTTTTTTAGTACCAATTCAAGAAAGAAGAGCGCGGCGCTTCGCGCCCCACCACTTCCGTTGAAGTTGAAAGGCCGTTGACGGAGAAGTGATGTGTGCAGTTTGAGTGGGAACGGCAGAATCAGCCCAACTTGAGCCGATCCCGCTATCTACTCAGCTGCGGCCTGGAATTCTTTCGGCATGTGCGAGAAGCAGCGGAGAAGTCTCGGAGTTTGGGTCTCAGACGGACGACGGACGGACACCTATAATTTTATAAAGAGGGTGATTCTAATATGACGGTCATTTGTTGGATAAAAGTCCGTTTTAAACACGCGTCACGGCGTCAATGATGCGTGTGGGCCCGTTGAAACAGTCCGCTCACGCAGGGGGACGAGTTTAAACGTGAACGAAACTTCCCTTCGTTGAAACAATACAGGACATGTGCTCGGTGGCCAGTGATGCCCGTTGATCGAGAAGATCAGCCGGCGCTTGAAGGAAGCGATCGGCCAGATGTTCTTGCTCTCCCTTGCTCTTACCGTCTTCAGTTTGAACGATTATCGGAGAGCTTGGAGACCTATCAGCTGTGGCACGGTGGCATGACGAAGCGAAGGGCACCAGCAGGATGGAGACAACGGCAGCGAACAGGACGCTGGAACGCAAAAAGATATCGTACATCCAGAAGAGACAGAAATCAAGAATGAGTTAAGGATTCAGTTGAGTTGACCGTCCCCGAACAGTGATGATTCGGCAGCCTGGCGTTAACGGCACCCTCGTCAGAATAGTATCTTCGATCTCTGAGGCGCACTGGCACTCACCGGATCCGAGTCTCCCGTGCCGCGCCCGGGCATACGAAACTTGAAGCTCCGAGTCCACCCTGCGAAGAGGAATTCGAAAAGTGCTTAACTGTCGACCGTCGAGTTGCGCTTAGACTCGAACTTTAGAACTCTCCTGCATCTTGTGACGACACTGCGGAAGTGCCACCTGACGACGTCGTAACCGATGCGTAGAAAATCTTATTGTTCTCCATTTTCTGCCTTGCTTGCTTGCTCAGCACATTCAACAACTGCTCTCGTTTCACTGCCATCCCCGTAATTTTAGTTCAGTTGGATATCCCGAATACAGTAGTCCAGAACTGAATAGACACATTCACAAGGCGCATAATTCCATGCACTATTGAGTGACTCTACAGCGCGTCCTGTACATTCGCAATGACACTCTCCTCAAACGGCACCCAGCTCCGCCCGGCAAATGCCCGTAGCAGCGCCTCGCTCTCGCCCAGTTCTAGCTTGACCTTGGGCTGCGGTTGCGACGCGATGTTCTCCACAAACGTGCGATCTGTAAACGCCGCGCGCCAGATCGCAAGGAAGTCGTTAACCTCGAACCGGTGCGCGGCGGCCCAGAGCCGCTTCCCGCTCGTTTGCGGCGAGAGCAGCACGGCGAGGTGGATAGCGGCGACATCACGCACGTCGACCGCGAGTGAGGCGGGCATGACGAACTTGAAGATCAAATCGTCCGGCGCAGAGAGGAAGAGGCTGTTGAGACTCGCGTGCGTCGAGTAGTATGTACCGGGCGTCGGGTTGAAGATAGGCCCGAGGACGAAGTCGGGGAGGATCGTGTTGAAGGCGTAGCCGGGGCCGGCGCTGGTGTGGTACTCCCAGGCGGCGCGCTCGCCTGCGACTTTGCTCGCCGCGTCTGGAGAGTGAGTGTCAGTCCATGACGAGATTGCGAGAGGAGGGGAGAGACGGACAGACGAGGAGGGGCTTCATCGGGTGGTCGGTGAGGATTTGCTGCGCAATGGTGATGAGTTGATCGTTCCACTGGTCAAGCGTCGGGTGGATATCGGGCTCGGCGTAGTCGGGCGCGAAGGCGGCGATCCGCGACGACGTGAGGACGAACGCCTTGACGGAAGGGACCTGTGCCGCGGCTTTCATGAGCCCGACGATCGACTGCACGACGCCACCGACGACGGCTTCGTACGAGGGGGACATGCTAGTATCGGTTGCGATGTGGAGGATGCCGGCGACACCTGGGCAACTATGAGTTTCCCTCTTTCGCAGAACTCGAAAGAAAACACCTTGCACAACCTCATCGTAAGCGCCTGCTACGGTCGAGTCTTGCACCTCGACGAACTCAACCAAGTTGTCGCCGTACTTGGCCTTGAGGTGCGTTTGGAACGTGGCTGCCTTGGAGACGGAACGGGTGACGGCACGGACTTTGAGACCGTGGGCGAGGGCGGCGTCGCAGACTGCCCTGTTTGAGGGGAACGGTGTTAGAGGACTAATTGAGGCAAACAAAGGATCAAGACTTGCGAGCCTACGAGGCCTGTGGCACCTAGGAGACATTTCAGCAGGGATTCCTTGGAAAGGCGTTGAACGGACCTGTGACAAGGACGAGAGAACCTTTGGGAATGCGATCGAAGGACATTGGTGGTGTGCAGCCATGGGTCACCCTTTTTATCCTGTTCGTCGTGTGTTTTGGAAAACTACCCTTACGGGTCTGGTCAAGGGGCGAACGATCTCTGGATCTGTCAACAGCACGTGAGAAACCCCCTACCAAATATTTGTCTTTCATCAAAAACTTCATTCGAGCGCGTACAAATAATCCGTACAAGTCAACTGACTACATTTAGTTTGTGTGGAAACAAACAAACGCTTTTCTTGGTACAGATTATAGGTTCGAAGCGCTGGCTACCGGATCGGGACATAAATCCGACCCCATTTAACTAGGACAAAATTAGTAACTTCTGGATGGAAGACGATCAAACTACTGCACTGCCCGCGCCGTTCTCACCTCGCCGCCTGCTGCGCGGCCTGCGCTCCCTGCGCTGGAGATGGTCGGGCGGTATGGCAAGGAAACAAGGTCGAATACGATGGTCCTGGGTGTCTGCGGGACTCGCCCAGCTCCTCGTCCCAGATGTAACCAGCGGTGCACAGGCACTCGCTCGAGCTCACGCGCACAGCTCGCCACTGGCAAGTTCCCGCACGAAGTCCTCATGCTGTTCCTCGAGAATACCCCCGCGATCAACCACATCCTGACGGTACGCTGTCCCATAAAAAATGGGGTCGGCGGCGCTGATAGTAGCCTTAAATATATTTCATGATACTCCTCTCAACTGATGGCCGTGCAGTGCTGCAGCACTCTTTCATCTAATCAACCGCGTGCATCCACGCTATTTCCGCTGCCAGCTTCCGCAATTTCAATATGTCGCTTCTCCTGCAAATGAACAGTGGTCCAATGTGCCGATTTTCCTCCAAGCTCAACTACAATCCATCAGGGTTTTGTTCGCTGCGGTCTTGGCAAAGCTCGGTCCCGCGGATCTGAATTGTGTGTATTTTGAGGAAGTTCTAGCTGCGGGTAAAACACCACTTTCAACGCTGAGATGGCGGCCCCCACACAGCACCAGATTTAGCTCCCGTGGAGGACGAGCCCGTTGCGGCACTCATATCTGCCAGTCATCAGGAAGCACTAAACTATTGGCTCGGTTTGATCCGCTGACAGGATTTCGGAGGTGACCATGACCGCAGCTGCGTTCCATGGCGCGTATAATTGTCGCACATCAAATGCTGCCATGAGGTCGGTCAGACGCGACATCCTTGCAAGTCATTCACCGACTCGGAAGATGATCTTGATCAGAGTACAAATCTTGAATATATTCTCTGATTCTCCGTCGTCTTCTCCGTTTCATTCAATAGGGGAAGCCAGAATGGGCGATTCTGCCAACTTCGATTCTTGATAGATTCTCGACTGAAAATCGGATCAGAATTGAAGTCAGAATTGATGCGGAATTGCAGTTTCTTTTTTGGAGGAGGACTGCATCCCGAGAATCGAGATTCTCGATTCTCATCCCCAGCTGAGGCCGGGAGTTGCCGGAATTATTTCTGGGTCGATTTGAATCTGAACGGTAGAATTTCGCACTAACTACTCATCCATTTGCTGGTCGCGTCTATGCGACCCCCTGGTTGGTTGCTTCATAGCGGAGGTCAACTTCACCCACAGCCCTAGGCGCTAGGGATAATTTCCCGCGCGCTAGTACGTTCCGCTGCCCTCATCGTTGATTTTTCGCTGCCTTAGCCGGCGGATTCGGGGGGATAGAGAGTCCCAACGATATAGTAGGCTATTAAGGAAAGCACAAGTTCAGAATCGGCGATCGCCGATGATTCTGAGAGGGACTCTGATGTGATTGAAGCGTCGATTTATCCGCGTCAGGAATCGACGGAGAATCATGGATGATGGTTGTCAAAGATCAAGAATCACGATCCTCGCGTGTTTCGCCTCCGGAGAAACACCCAGAATCACTTGAAGTCGATCACGATCAAGAATCACCGTCGTGGGACCGTGTCAGTGTAATAAACCTCCTCCTTCGTCAGGATCAATGCCAGAATGCAACCAGAATCAGTAGTGATTGTCAACTTTGACTTCCCCTATTGTGAGTGTATTATCCACAAATCACTGTTCAAACGGCCGTCAATGATCTGAGGACGGCCAACGGGAATTAGTTGGTATCGTAACAGCGTTTAAAAACAGTGGTGGCTCCAAAGCGCTGATACCGGAGTTTCGGCTCGTCTGTGGTCCAATTTGTATAAGTAGCGTCTGAGTCCTCGATTCCTTCCGCGCTCCGTCCAGTCTAGCATGGCTTCGTTCAACATGTCTGAAGTCCCCAATCCATTGACCCCAATGGTTTTTCTTCCTCCCGGCATTGCGCATCAGGTTCAGATTGAAAGCTATATTCTCGTAGGCACGCTTGGGGTAAGACACCCCCATCGTGCTGCGATCCTCCTGAAATCATTTTCTCGCCAGGCGTACATCTGGGACATTTTAGGCAACCTCAACAACGATTATAAGCTTTTGACCAGCCGGAACGTGAAAGTGGGGTTCCCGACGGGGGTGTATTTCTTTTCAAGGTATAATCTAATTTTGTCTTCTCTGAGTCTCCGTTGACGAAGCTTGTAGACTTCTGTCGCTGTTGTATGTCTTGTTTGCCACGTTGTTTCCAAGTATGTCCGATTTCCCTAGATAGTCGAACCTTACCGGGCCATCAGCCTACCCGCTCAAGCATTGTCGTCAAATGCTATTGGGGGCACTCATTTTGATTTCTATCGCGGTGCCTGCGAACTGCCTGTTACACTGGTTGAGAATTTCGATTTTTTCACCAATTTTCTCACTGAAAAATGTGATTTATTTTTCAGACATTTTTCAGTGAAAAAGAAGGTGAAAATTTTAAAACTTTTTCAGCACTTTCTTGATTCAGGGTGAAAAATTCGAAATAAAATCAGAAAGTGCTGAAAACCTTTTAAATTTTTCATCTTCTTTTTCAGTGAAAAATGTCTGAAAAATAAACGAGATTTTTGAGTCAGAAAATTGGTGAAAAAATCGAAATTCTCAACCAGTGTTATTCTTCCTTCGTGGACGCGCGATCTTCGACAGGAATCCATAAATGATTAGGCTGCTCTTCGTTGTGCGGCTCGGCGTCTTGGGAAGTAGTGCCACAACGCCATCCGCGCTAACTGGGGCAAATATTGGTCCAACCGACTTTTGCCTAACGGCCTCTGCTAAAGCATATGGTGGGGCCATTACTATAGCACCCATGATTCACGAAACGATTGTTTTTTTTGACGATCTCATCCCGGCTTTTCGCAAATTCTCACCGAAACCTTGGTCTCAAGGGAAATTTCCAAGCTTTCTGGACTGGAGAGTACCTCCCTCGATTCTCGAAAACAGTCCTATAGGATGGTCAGGTCTATTATCTGTACGCCTGGTTTCAATTCTGATGTATTACGGACATTTCCGACTATATAATCAACAGAACTGCCGTCGCAGTGAACCTGCTTTGCGGCATCATGTATTACAACCAGGCCGTCACCGAATCATATCGCGTCATGTTCACGGTGTCGAATGTCATGATCACAAATTGTATGGCCTGCGCTGTCTTCCGGCACACCAAATTCGGGTATCATTTTCGTGTGGTGACGACCTCCGAGCGGTTGTCGCGCACCGCCGGGTCCTCCATCATCATGCAGAGACGGCCGGCCAGAAGCAACACCATGCTCGATGGAAATCAGGTCACCAACGTCATCGAACACGCAGCAGATGATGGTATGGCGTTCAAGAAGGCCACGGTGTAGCCAAGCTTTTTAGGTACTCGTTCGATAACTGTCATATGTGTTTATACTTCTTTGTCAACTGTTGAAAATTGCGCTTGACATTGGATGGTGCGAGTTCACTACATCTGGCCAGGAAAACATCCCGATCAACGCCTTTGAAATCCATATTCGGCTTTATGGAACAAGAACGCTCAAACTCGGCCCCCGAATCAGGGTAACCAATACATCCGACAGCACATGGTGTGCATCTGCGATCCATACGCGCCGGAATCCGGTGAATTCCTGCTTGGCAGAAGGCCTCGTTTGACTCGGGGTCGGGCAATCTGAGCTAAAGAATTGTATTCTTTCCTAGGACCTCGAAAGAACCGATCCAGTCTGCGATCATTTGTTGCATAGTGCTTTCGATTAGTGATCAGGTGGTCAGCGGCGTCCGCAGCTTTGTTCAACTGTGTGGAATGATTGCTTTTTGGAATTCCTCACAGGAATAAATCCCGCAAGTCACTTGTTTTTCTTCCAAATATTCTCCAGCAAGCTCATTCAGAGGCGATCACCTCTGACGCAAGGGTGTACCGGCATTCAAACCGGTGACTAAGGGCCGGTTAGTTAGTCCGGCCGGCAGGCCCCGAAAAAAAAAATTGAGTCCGACATTTTGGGAGCTCTTATGATCTCTGGAACGATTCTTCAAGTGTGACTCACTGTAGAATGTTGTTAGAACCTCTGCACACACTTGTTTGAGCAGTTTGGTGGATCAACTCCATATGATCACACTCAGTGGTGGTTTGTTTGGCAACAGCACCCATATCTGGATCAGCCAATTTTCACGCACGAGAAAGCCGTGGTGCGAGAAGCTCTCCCATATCAAATGAAACTTGGTATGTGTTAATCTTTCGGTTGCGGCTCTATCAACAAGGGCGTTGAATGCCTTCCGGTGACTTAAGAACGTGGTGAATTTCCTTATATGGAGCGTGGGAATGCTGACGTTAGTTAGTTAGTCCCTCCGCGAGGGCTGGAAACAAAAAAACGGCCCTATATCTTTTTTTTGAATGCCGGTACACCCTTTCTCTGACGCGGATGGTTGATTGGCTTCAAGCTTCAAGCGGCTAACCAACCATCCGGTCCACTCGGGTAAATTCACCGTCAGAACAAAGCTTATAACTCACCTTAAGCACAAGGAATGCACCTGCGATCCATCATAGACGGTATGTTGTGGTCGAATTGCACATGACCGGAAAGAACGGTCCGCCGCTAAGGGTGGGAAACTCGCCCCTTTATGGAAGGAGGGGTCCTAGGAGGTCCTAGGAGGTCTTAAAAATTTATCGACCCTATGTGCTTTTTTTGAATCCCGATTCCCCTTTGTATCTGCCTGGAAAATTTCACGAAGAACATATATTTTGGCCAGTTTCAAGACGCGGTTACTATTATAGGCCTCTCAATGACATTGCACTCCGAAGTGGAGTATATACCTAAGTAGTGGAAGTAGAAGTGAGTCAGTGGAAGTGGAAGCATTGACCGGTGGAAGTGGAAGCACTTGCCAGTGGAAGTGGAAGTGGTTCAGTGGAAGTCCCGCGCCCAGGTGATGTGACCGGCGTTACCTCCGAGCGGAGCCACTGATGTGCCCCGGCGTAGTTCCCTATTCAGCAATGGCTAGAAGGCATTGTTCAGTGCCACCCATCTTTCCCTGCGCTTTACTCCCTACCACGAGGATCCCCCAAGCTTGGATATTGCCCAATGGCCTCTTCGGCACTCGCAGCTGCGGGACGCCGTCCCGCAACCTTCTCTATCTCCAGGAACGGAAATAAACCGCAGGCGAACGGGCTGGGCGACTGGCTGGTGAAACGCAATAAGCCGCACCACAGTGGCATATACGAGCAGGACCCCAAGCTCATCGTGCAGAATATTCTGCGCACTTGCGTATTCCATCAAAACTGGTACACCTTTTACTCTGTCGATCCGTAGGAAATCTTGGTGCTATACATGAGTGGTTAATTGAAGGTATTTGGCGTGCATCACTCCAAGTGCTGCAAGCTTTGCAGCTTTAAGCGCCCACAGACGCCCGTTGTCACAGACTCGGATGTGACAGTGCCCAAACTGACAGGCACGATCGCATTCGAGGGGAGGTTTCCCAGGACTAAACATGTATTCCAGGAGGTTTAAATACTCCAGATACATCTGTACACTGAGCCAATAGCAGGGCGAACGTAAACTGACTCCTGCATGAATATCTCAATGATGCCGCCAACGGCATCAATAACTTCACCTTCTGAACCAAACAAGGCCACCCAAGTCCGGGGCGGGAGGGGCGGGAAAGCGGCGGGATGTGTGACACAGCTACGTGGAAGTAGAAGTGTCCAGTGGAAATCGAGTCTTAGTGGAAGTGACTTCCACCAAGGGGTTTCGGGATTAAAATTTCGGATATAGGGGGGGGGGGGGTCCCGAGGAGGGCTGAAAAAAAAATTATCATGTAGTATGAGGGAGTTCCAAAATTGCAATATATACCTCCTGGAGCACCACAGGATGCCAGGAGGATGAATTCTGGGTCTCAGAAGTCAAATATGGTGTGGGTATCCCGATTTGGACAGCGGATCATGCTTACACACCATCAATTGGCGCGAACAATGGGTCCCGGTTTCCTCTAAGGGTGGGCAGGAGCTAAAAACATGCTCACAATATGTATGGGAGTATATGGGTGAACAGATTCATATACCATTTAACATCTGTGTGAGTGGGTCAGAGATGTGGTCAAAGTCAAAGCGGCACTCCGGAGACCCTCAGTCAATGTTGAAATTGAATGGTTGGAGCTCCAAAAATATAATTTACTCATATAGGGGGTGGTATGGATGTAATGTATACCTCAAAGGTCTTTTTAGTCACAGTTGAGTCCACAGAGATGGGCCGCAACATCTTTGGTTTGGATTTGGATGCTGTCAATGTGGTGGCTGTGAGCCCGCACATGACTCGGAAGCGCGGCCCACCGCTAGGGGTGGGAACCTCCTTCCTTATATGGGGGGGTCTGGCCGAGGGTCGAAAAAAACTTTTCGACCCTATATCCGTTTTTCAAATCCCGAAACCCCCTTGACTTCCACTGCAACTTTTTCGACTCGAGTGGAAGTGGAAGCAAGTGGAAGTTACTTCCACTTCCACTATTCTGGTCATTCCTCCCCGAAGTGGTAAAAAAGTTGATGCCGTCCGTACCTCTGGGTCAATTCCTTAGCGAAAAAAGGAGCAACTGCCCTACGATATCATACATAGTTTCCCATGCTTATAAATTATTCGAGGCCGAACTGAGCCCGTTAGAAAATCGAAATACTCGAAATCAGTCGAATGTGATCGAATTTGATCAAATCACCTACCACTTCCGCTATATCTGTGTACCCAGGCTTCCGTTTCCCTCAAAAAAAGCGTTCGAGGCATAATATATGTGTTCCAAATGTATCCCCCGATTTCGATTTGCTAGAAGATGAAAAATGAGAGCGGAAAAAAAATCGGTGACATTTTTGTCAGTACGGGGGTCAAACGTGACAGTGCCCGCCGGCATCTCTCTAACTCTCGCCAGAATTCCTGGAAAAATATGAAACTTTCACGGACTATTGAATACATGTTGGAGAACGGTTGGATGAAATATCTAAGCTAACGGAGGCACAGAGTAAATGCCCGGCCTGCCATCAAAAAACGTTGTCATAGGGGGGCCTAGAATAGTACTCCTTGATTCTGTCGCCACTTCTAATTTCAATCAAAATCTAACTGCACTATCGCTGATTTTCCTTCTTCTTCTTCTGGACACCAAATATGAATCATTACAGGACTCGCATCGAACCCAGGCTCGAAACCGGGATCAGAGACACAGCCATTGTCGTGGGAGGTTCGGGCCGGCTAGAGGGCGAGCGGGGTGTTTGGCATTGATTGGCAAGAGCTTCAGGATTAGATCACTGATGGCATGTACGACAGATCATCAATCCCTTCTGCTTCTGCGTCCACCAGGCTTCGCGGTCAGATCCCCCGTCTCCACCATCGATGTATAACCGCCGCACTTGAGCGGTGGCCACACTAATTGAGTAGGTGGTTGCCACACTAAGTAGGTGGGCGCTTCTGGAACCCGGTATACACAGTTCCTTTAGAAGTTCCTTTACGCTTCCCTACGTTATCACCGGCGAACTGGCAGAGTGGTCAGCGCTGTGGTCGCGGGGCTTGTTCTTCGGAGCAAGGCTCGGGGTTCAAACCCCTACCACAAAAACTGTGCGGGCTGGTCCCATACAGTTTTGCTTGCATCGCGGATGTTGCTGAATTTTTTGAAACCTTGCCCTCCACGGGCGTTGCAAATCTTTTTTATTAAAAAGCGGGCGAGATGGTGAGACACTGAAACTTCCCCTTTCGTGTTCTCAACACTGTTAGGGCGCAAAGACATCAATTTATAAATCAAGCTATCTTTCGCAACTGCGCTATAATCTTGACGGGCCCGCCAGTCGAGGAGTCAGAAAGCGCCCGCGTCTCCCGCTGAACCAGCATATCCTCGCACGAGTCAATCATATCGCCCACAACATCTATCTCCTTGCCACCAAACACGATCCTCGCGCGCTGCTTATAGCTCCATCCCATCGCCCTCGAAATTTGGGAGACGTACGAAGTGAGGGAGTCCCCCAGGCACAGAGTAACCATCTCGTGCTGAAGGGGAACATCGTCCTCGTTCACCGCCGTAACTTCCACCACCACGGCACGCGAGTTGAGCTTCCCCTGGTAAAACACGCCGGATTTGAGTTCCTGACCATCCCGCCCGAGAATTTTGCCTGGTCCTTCGGGTAGGCCGAGGAAGAAGGAGCCAGAGTACTGGGTGCCGTCGACGTAGGTGGCGATCCCGGTCCCGTGTGGCTTCGAGTTATGGATCTCGCCAATGTAGCGCCAGGAGTCGGTGATGACGCCCCAGCCATCTTGGTTCATGATGCGCCAGGTGAAGCCACCGAGATGACCTCGCGACCTGCCGTATGTGAGAAAGGTTGGTTCGTGTTTCGTGCTAGACGCGGGGGGTGATGATGAGCCTCATGTTCGAAATTTGAATTGGAGGACGTGCCGTGCTAGTTGGACTGCCTTCTTCACAGTTTCCGCCTTATCATCGAGGCGCAGGAGAGTTTCGTCGCATAGTGGGTCCAAGTAAACCGACATCCACTCTGTCTTCCCGACAACATTGACAGCTTCCCCTTCGTGCGCCGCACCCTTCTCGACGGACTGGCGCCATTTGCGAATATCGACCGCGACATCGCCATATAAATCTACCATCGCCGCCCACTCCACCTCCTCCGGGACGAGCACTACGGCGAGCACGCTCGTGTGCAGGCCGATGCGGCTCATATTGCGGGCGACATCGCACACCTGAATGAACGGGAGCTCGTGCTCCTCCGCAGTAGACAGACGAGCCTCGAGCATTCCCCACGTTCCCCTATCCTCCGCGTACTCCCTCGTAGCCGCTGCAAACACCGTATTGGTGCTCTCGATGAAGTCTGCCGGCTCCTCCACTGTATCGTCTGCGCTGCGGTACCGGTGCATATACCCGCGCAAACGATCGCGCGCTGCATGCACCAGGTTGGTCACCCCAACCGAACGTGCACGTACAAGAGCGGCAAAGGTGGGGAAGAACGCGCCCTGGGTCTCGGCCGCGTCGCATAGCCACTTGCGGTTGTTGTCGAGCACGAAGATGCGGTCATACGTGTCGCGGAAGCTGTTCAGATCTGCCTCGGCGAGCTCGCGGAACGTCGGGAGGGAGTGGCCAAGTCGCTGGAGCGGCACGAGGCGGACCTCGCAGGGAACGCCTTCGCCCACAAGCGTGTGGCTGCGCTTCACCAGCTGGATCATGGCGAGCGGGTCGGTCGGCATCTCGTCCTCCTCGCCCAGACGAATGTCAGCCCCGAGTCTGACTTCCAGGTTGGAAGACGTGAGTTTCTCCCGCTCCAGGGAGTCGAGACTGGTGCTGGCGCCGACTTTGAAAATGGCTTTGAAGCCCTCCATGATCCCGAGGCTCAGCTTGCCACCGGAGACTTTGCTTTCCTTCTCCTTGAGGGACGACTTGGACGTGAGCGTGGCGACCACGTTGCCGCCGTAGGTGATGCTGGTGACGACGTGGGTAGCATTCAGCTCCAGAGCAGCTTTCACGGTGGTAATGCTGGCGTTGTCCATGAGCTCCAGAACGTCAAAGGACTTCGTGCAGGTCCGGAACTTGGCGACCGCGGCAAGGGTGGCGGACTCGGCGGTGTCCTGCGAGGCGCTGAGGTATGAGGCAGTGCCATTGACGGTGACCATGCCACAGAGGATACTGAGGGAGAGGGACGCCGAGACGTCGAGGGTGGCTGCACGGTCAGAGAAGTTCTTGACCTCAAGAATGGATGATTTGGTACTTTTCGCAGCTGCCACACGGGGTTGAATGAGGGCTGAGCGAAAGAGGAAGAGCCCGGGGAGGAACTGCCCGCTTCGACTGTCGTAGAGCTGTCCGAGCTCGCAGGGGCGACCCAGAGCGTTGACCTCGAGAGAGTCTTGCATGGTGACACCGGGCGCGTATCGAGCGTCTGGTAGTTATATTTGCGCTTCTGCCTCCGTAGCCCCACTCTCCCATGCACGGGCGCTTGTTAGAACAACAACTTGAGGCGGTGGCGGACACCGGGACACGAGGTACCCACGAAGCCACCCCAGCGCCAAAGAGCTGTGAGTGTGCGTTCGATCGCAAGATCAGGTCCGTCTGGAGCTGGGATGAAGCTCGCCAGGGTAGAGAGTAAAAGTGTTCAGTCGCATGACGCCAGTGCTCATTATCGTTCGCATGCGGCAGATGAAAGTCAAGAGCAGGCGAAATGATTGGAAAATGATGGCATGACCAGTGCACTTGCTCAAAACCACAACGACCTATGTTTAACTCGGCCGCACCGCACGCGCAATCTGGGGCACGATCGTGGCCCGGAGGCTATATATGAGGCGCTGGACACTGGGAATTCCTCGCTCTTGAAACTCTGCCACCATGCCCCTTGCACTTCCGTCATCTGCCCGCGAATCCCCAGTCTCCAACGATATGCAGCCTCAGATAACTCCGATCGGCGAAGAATCGGCTGCTCGAGCGAGCCCTGGCGTGTCCGACCCGCAGCGCAGCTCCACCTTCGACGACGACGTGGACGATTTTGCTGATGATTCTGACGAAGCCAGACCAGTGTTGAAGTTCGTCGTCGCATTCTTGCCTTGCAGACGTGGAATGATCATGACCGCGGCAGCACCATCGAAGACCTCAAGAAGGGTACTGTCCAGACGAAGGACAAAAGCCGATCTGAATATACAATTCTGCTTGTCGGCGAGACTGGCACCGGCAAGTCCTCCCTCCTCGCGTTCATCGCGAACGTTCTGGCCGGAAACTCCGGGTCCAAGTACGACTTTGCCACTCTCGACCAGGACAACGAGCGCGGCGTGTCTCAGAAGGAGAGTCAGACAAAGTACGCCAAGTTGTACGAATTCACGAGTCAAAATGGCATCAAGGTGCGCAGCCCTTTTCCAGTCGTAATAAACTAATTCACGTCCTTTAGGTCAACGTCCTAGACACGCCCGGGCTCGCCGACACCCGTGGTATTCAGCAAGACGAGCTCCACAAGAAGGGGATCGCGACCGAGATCAAGGAACAGGTCACTGCCGTTCACGCAGTGCTCATTCTCGCGAACGGGACGCTACCGCGGCTCAGCGTCAGCACCGAGTACGCCCTCACCACGCTGTCCTCCATCTTCCCCAAATCTCTCGCGGACAACATCTCGCTCGTCTTCACCATGTGCTCCAACCCCCTCAACATCAATTTCACCGACGACGCGGTTCCTCCAAGTCTAGCGATAGCGCCACAGCTCTACATCGACAACCCCCTCTCGCTCCGTCACAAGTTTCGCGAGATGAGAGCCAACGGACAACACAAGGGGCAGCTGCGTGCGGCCTCGGACCACGTCAAAACCAGCGAGGGAGCTGCGCTGCAGACGATGGTCAGATTTTTTGACTGGCTCGACGATCTCAAGCCTCAACCGACCACGGATATATTGGACCTCTTTAACAAGTCGCAAACCATCCAACAACAAATCGGCGATACCGTTTCCCAGATGACCCAGGCTCAAGACAAAAGCGAAGAAATCAAAAAGCTCATTCGTCAGATTGAGTTTGGCCAGGCGGTGAGTCTTCCTTTGATCTCATATCCTGCCTCTTACCCAACAGCGCAGGATATCGACGTATACTCCAAGTTTGAACAGTCGGTCGAAACAAAAATTTGGAGGCATGACCCCACCGACTATCATAACACTCTTTGCGCCGCACCAAGGTGAGTTGAATCCCGTCCTACCATGACGCGATTCACGGATGTGGCAGATGCTATACGGTATGCCACGAGCGTTGTCAGCTCGACTTTTCCTTGGATCCCGCACAGTTGCGGTATTGCGGGGCAATGAGGGGTCTCCCGGCCAGAATTTTCTCTTGTATGGGGACGAAATGCACAGTCTGCCAGCATCCTGTAGAACAGCACGCTCATTGGCGCGCAGTCTGGAAGGAGCATGACGAGACGCAGATCAGCGTTGACGAGTGCATGAAAGCCAAATGGGAGAGCGCGAAGGAGGGCAAGGCGAAGAACGAGGCTGCCCTGGAGACCATGCGGCAAACGCTCGCCGATGCCGACAGGGTTGTGGAAGAGAAAATGGTCAAACTCGCTTACCTCGCGGAAGAATACGGCAAGATGTCGCTCTCTGGCAGTTTTTCGGCACAT
Source organism: Mycena vulgaris (assembly GCA_029204335.1). NCBI lineage: Eukaryota > Fungi > Basidiomycota > Agaricomycetes > Agaricales > Mycenaceae > Mycena > Mycena vulgaris. The sequence goes on along the minus strand of JARGYA010000274.1, from coordinate 43,959 downwards.
CTCGAGCGCGGCATCACGCTCTTGGAGATGCACCTCGCTTCGTCGCGCGAATCGAACATTGACAGCGAGCAGATGAAACGGCTGGAGGGGAATGTGGCAGAGCTGAAGCGCAAGCTTGATGTGCTGAAGGAGGCGAACAGCCGTAAGCAGAAGGAGAAGAATTTTGGGAAGAAGGGGTGGGGGTGGGACAAGGGTTGGATCAAGCGGACGAGTCCCACTGCGGCTCCCGCGGTGGGAAAGTAAGAGCACAGATTCAGATTGGCCTTTTGGTGGAGCGGGTTGAGCATCCAGCGTTGGGCAGTCGTGGCGGAGTGTTCACCCGGGAGATGGGTCTCGTATTGAAGAGGCAGAGGACGACGAAGAAAGAGTCTAGACACCGCAAACGGAGGATTTTGAATACAGTGTTTAACGGGGAAGCGAAACGTTCAAGCGATTTCGCCATTCAAGAGGCAATCACGTAGCAAACCATCAAGGATTTATATATATATCGCAGGTAAAACATCCTGGCTACCCCGTGGAACAAAGTCCTGTGTCAATTGCTCCTGTTCTGGTGGAGAACGAGAGCCATATTTTGTAACCGCCAAATTGATCACATCACGTGGAAGCGAAATGCGCGCGATTATCGCGCAGTGAGCCATCTATGGCTTCTGGGATGTCGATATTCGTGATCCTAGCCCCCGAGAACCCCCAAGTGTGCAGAATTATGAGTATTCATTAGTCCAGGACCGAGCCCGATGCCCAACTTTGACCAAATCCGGCAAATAAGCGTGGAAACAGAGAATTGGATCTCTTGGGCTCCCAGAAAGTTCTGTAGACGAATCCTTTTGCAACCAAGGGTTTTTTATCCATTAGTATTGTATACTAGAAACTCGGCTACATACAGCGCCCTGAAGGCGCGGGACAGCGAATATTTCGCTTCCCCGTGCATTTCGCTTCCCCGTTGAACACTGTAGATAATTTGATGAAATTGCACATTTGTATGGGTGGTATACTGTCTCATAAATAGCGGCCAAATCTACACGCTACACGCCTCATCCACACGCTACATCCTTTGTAGCTCACTTCCGGCTCTCCCGTGACCACCCGCCTAACGTCTGCCTTCTTCCCGATGCACAACGCCGTTTCCTCCCGATTTTTTCCGAAACACCTCCGCCCTCCTGCGTTTCCCGACGCGCCCTGCCACCGGCCCCACGTCCACGCGACGCGTTTGTTTGAGCGCACGTGGCGCCGCCTTTTCGATGCCACGTCACATGACCTCGACCTGCCGTGCCCACCCTCCTCCGCCGCCCATGTACGCGACGACACCGCCGTGCCACTCTGCCCCCCGGCCCTCTTCTCCCTACCTCCATAGCGCCTCTTCCTCGCTCCTCGTCGCATACACCCTGCCGTCCGCCACGGTCAGCGCCTCTTGCATTAGCCTAACCCACTCCACTTTTCCAAGCCATCGCCAGGCCAGCGCAAACGCAGGCGACTACCTAACCACCCTCCCTCTTTTCTGTCAAGGTTAGTCCATTCCTCTCCTTCCCTCTCCTTCCCTTCCCTTCCCCTTTTCACCCGACATTCACGACGGCGAAGCTAACTACACCTTTCTTCTTTTCAGTCTACATCTTCCACCCACGCTGCGACCCCGCGGGTGTGGGCAAGCTTTGCATCCTCGTCCCCCTTTTGCTGGAACGTGGAGAACTCGGAGCGCTACCATCCTCGCAGGTACATACTGTCCGCTTCCCGTCCCTTCCCATCCTCCCTTCCTCACTCTCCTCTATGCATGATTGACGATTTCCTCAGCAATCTATCGTGCACGCATCTGCGCCGCCGTTTCCAGAATGCGAGCAATGGGAAAACCCCACGCGCTACCGTCCACCTCCCCGTAGCTCCTCCGCGTTGCATCCGCACGCCACGCGACTGCCACAAGCGCTCCGCGATCCCTCGCACCCAGTCCCGGTCTCGATGCAGTGCGACGACGACGTTACTGTATACGTGCAACCCCGTCCACGGCGTCGCTTTCCGCGCGCCTCCGCACATCGTCGTGATCCCGCGATCGCGTGTAGCACGCACGGCGTACTTGGCACGCGTCCCTCCCGGAACCCCGACACTCCACCATCTCTGGAGCCCTACGGCCATCACCGCTCATCCTGAATGCCACGGGCACGCATCGCCAGCGCGCACGCCGCGCCCTTCCCCATAGCGCAGGGCGGATGCGTTCCTCATGCCCTTCCGGGTACGATCCTCAAGGGTGGCGGCCCGCGCGGGGGTAGCGTGATCCAGGTGGTACCTACCGCCAATGCGGCGACGAAACTCAGTGATCGCGTGAGGAGACGGTGCTTGAATACGCGGAGGAAAAGCAATTTGAGCCTGGGGAAAGTTGTATGTATTTTCGTGCTTTACTTCACTAGAATATGCGCCGACGACGTTTCCCTTCGTAGTCGTGCAACAAATGCGGCCTCTTCGAGTGTTCCCACTCACGTCCCGTCCCGAGGAGTTTCCATACAAGCGTGGCTCCCTTGCGTTGAGCACGCTCCGCGCGCGGTGGCTGCAGCAGGTGAGATTCATCTCTTGCTCTTTTTTCGATCTTTGTCGAGTTTACGTTTGTCCTACTCCCTGTCCCTACGCATCCCCCTCTCCATCCACGTCCGCCGCCCCACGTCCCCTTATTTTCTATCACTAGCACGCCGTTTCCTTATTGGGGTTTGGGACGCGTATCCCTTCTCTGCATCCCCTTCCACTTCACTTCACTCCACTCCATCCCACTTATCCCCATCCTCTTCTTCATCTGCGCTCCTCGCCAACTTTCCTTTTTTGGACATTTGCATTTCTCTTTTATTCCTTACCTTGGACCTGTTGCGGACTCCCCCCTATCTGTTTTACGGCCTGTCGAGTGGTGTTCCTGAGCTCGGATGGGACGGCACGGCCGTGACGGTTAAATCTAGGTATGAATATTGGTTTAGACGCCTAAACTTGATCTATTTTGGGATCCAAACGGGTGCTGGTGAAGAGTCGACTTGAAAGTCACCATTCTGGGGATACGAGGACACTAACTCATCTTCCAATCTATTGTAAAGAATGATGGCCTCCACATTAGGGGGGAGAGTGGTCGTAGGATGAGCCGAATGATTTTTTTCTTGGCGGAATTTCTTCAGGTCATTACCTGAGCCAAATGATTTTTCTTATATCTCCCTCACTTCTGCCTCGATTCGGCTAAATCTTGGACAGGAGATGCTCATAAGTGGGGATAATGACGTCCAAAAGAGGTTCGAGTCAAAAACTCGACCAAAAAAAATCAGGACCCGTATCAAATTCTGTTGACTCAAGTAATGGGTATCTACTGTATGTCGTTTTTTTCCAAGTTGAATATTGATTTTGTTTCAAATACTTACACCGTATATTTCAATGCTGATGGATACTTGTGGTTCCTTCATGGCCGTAGGGGTAAGTAATCGGTGGGAACCTTGGCTCCTTTAACTTCCACAGCCCACCGCTGATGGTCACGTTTAGGGCACGCCATGTTCGTTGGCTCCAAGTCTCTGCACGCGCGCTACGCCGCTTGGTTCCTGGTGGCCGCAGGTAAGCCTCTGACAGATATTTTACTCTGTTCCCGACGCCTCTATTTCTTCGGCGCATTCAGCCCTGGGCTCGTCGCGGTGAACACGGCCCAGAAACCACGCACGCAGTCGCCCTCGGCATCCTCGCGTCCGTTGGATATCTTGGGGGAATCATAGCGCCGCCGTCATCGTTCCCGCCGCTGATTCCTCGCCAGAGCACCTGAACATACGTCAACGCCGACGCGCCAGACTACCGCAAGGGGAATACACTCAATCTGACAGGGATGGTTATCTTACTGGTCCTCACCGTCGTGACTATGATATACATGAAGTGGGAGAACGCGCAACGCGCCGTGGTGCGCACGACCATCGCCTCGACGGGCTCACCCCTGCTGAGGAGGCCCAGCTCGGACACTTGCATCCCAAATTCCGCTCCAAGCTATAATCCATGTCTACTTCATCGTTTTCCAAAGCCCTGGGATAGGCGACGAAGAACTGGAAGGTTCCCGTAGATGTCTGCACGCCAAATTCAACATCATTGTTATTCTGAGATTAAAGTCCTGTCTATTTTCGGGACCTTGGACACCTGCGCCTTCTGGGACCAGGCTGTATGATTACGCTGGTCATTCGAGCCTGTGTCGACGAATCTAAGCTCAGTACTGTAAGGGACCATTGAACCAGCAGAGGATCCCGTCGTCTGCGGCCGGCCATTTAGGCTGGCCATCATTACATTGGAATAGACCTTCCCGATGATAAATGAGCTGAAGAGAGTTAGTTCAGACTTTCAGGCATGTGTGGTTATGACTTGCACCGCAATTCCAGGAGGATACCCTTCCGAGAAGAAAAGCCCGAGGTCAACAAGGGACACGATGACGGTTATGGCCCCAGTCTGGACTGTATGATAAATCAGCTTCGTGATCAGGCTGTCGGTATTCTTCCATGGGGTTCCCTTTCGATATTGTAAAAGCTGGAAACAATAAACGACGCGAAATAGAATAGGGAGGCAGGAAGCTCACAATTATAATCATGGTGACGGCAATAATGACATCGCAGAAAATACTTCCAAGGAGCCAAATCTCAATGATTCATAATGCGTTAGAACGAGCGGGAGGCGACACGGAACGCTTTACCTTTCCCAACAGTCTGATTACTCGGACATCGGTCTCGGTGAGGGAGGTGGTGACCGAGTACTTGATCCCGCCGGAGATCCCTGTGCTACTTTGAATCAGGGCAAGCTGAATGTAGGTCAGAAAGAGAAAAGATCGCCTGGTAAACTTCGTACCGCTATTATTAGACCGCAAACAGCCCAAGTAAAGCGACTCTTTTGTTTCAAGACATAAATACGCCTATGGGCGCTTAGTTTTGCAGAGCTGAGATATTTACACAGCAGACCCACCATGCAAAAAAGACTTGGACGGGAGCAGAGACAAGGGCAGTGGTAACTGGGACAGCAACGTTTGACCAAGGGGGGTGTGTTATTGCTGCGGGGTTTCCCCAGCCCGTTGCGAGGACTTCAAATGCAAAGTGGCTGGAGAGCGCGGTTTGGAGCACGTCAAGGAGGAATGTTGTGTAAACTGCCACGGTCTGTTATCACCAGGTGAGAAACACATAGAGAAATGGGATCACCAAGGGCCTTGATCGCAGTCCTCTCCTTCGGAAACGAGACATGGAACATATCTGTTTTTGTCTGGGTTGAATTTCCTAATATGTAGATGTCTGACTCACAGACTTGGAGAGTGAGTATGCCAAGCAGTCCCCAGTTAAACTGGGATCCCAGGAGCTAGAAAATAGTCAATTCGAGATGAGACAGTCCACACTGGTTGTATTACGAGAGACCCAGTGCTGAAAAGATCGTCAGGGTGTGCGGGGAAAGTTGGCGGCAGATCAAGGGAAGACTTACAAGAACACAAAATCCGACATCGGAGAACGATACGGGAGAGGTCTGAGCTGGATATTCTTCGTGCAAGCGTTTGATTTAAGGCATTCGAAAATGATGGCCATCACACGCTATTAGACTTCAACCCCTGGTCAACAGCCGACACTTACAGCCGACTGACATGAAATGCGGGGAAGTATCAGCGGTTGATGATAGATTGTGGAACACGCGTGTAAGGTAGCAGCGGAGTCAAAACAGTAGCCAGCGACTAGTAATAAGTATTCGGCCAGACCACTTGCACCAATGAACTGAGGACCACAGAGTAGCCTGATCCCGAAGTATCTTGCGCTGAATATATTATACTTGGGCTGCATTAGACCCTTCAAAATGTTATCTGCTCTCAGGCCGAGTTGGCCGGCATACAACAAGTCAGAGCAGATCCGTCGATGACATGTGTCAATAATACCTTCCGTACAGCGAGCGCTGATTCCACAGAGTTCCTAGGCATTATGATTGACTTGTACGACTACCTACTTTCAATCCCGCTGTAAAAGGACATGTCGCACACATGAGGAGCCTACTCGGTACACTGTAAGACTGGGTCCGGATTTATTTCCCGGTCTCCAGGTTAATTGCCCCATTCACCCTAATTACGTAAATCGGCAGCAAGCTCCGCATAGTAAAGCTTCTGGTGAGAAGTTCAAAGCGGCCCGGAGGTTCATTACAGCTGTTTCCGAATATGTTGACACTGTGAATCTGTGATTTCTTTTCGCGCCCGGTTTTGATCGCAGGCTAAGCATTTCCTTTTTGAGAAGGGCTTGGCGTCATCCCCTTTTTTTTCTAGTCGCCTTCCACCAAAAGAGACCAATCCGGGATACACCAAAGAGCTTACACACTTCTTCTGTGATATAGCGAGCCTCGAGTAGCCACAGAGCACGCTCCTTTAAGTCGTCGCTGATCTGGCAATAGACCACGGCGACGTCACGGGAAAAGGTGTTGCCAAGCCCTTCTCAAAGGGAAATGCTTAGCCTGCGATCAAAATCGGATGCGCGCGAAAAGAATTCACAAAGTTTCAACATATTCGGAAACAGCTGTAACGTTCCACTTTGCGAGATTTTGGCCCGGAAAGAAGAGAAAGGGTCAACTTGAAGACGCGTGAAACTCTTGAAAGACGTAGTGGCAGAAAGCAACGTAGAGTTCCAGTGTGGAGATATCAAGCTGGTTAAATTTCGGAAATGCTCGGTTTCGCATGCCGGACCTTAAAGCGGATTCTTCCTGAGTTCTGGGAGCAGGCGGTGGAAGTCACCTGATTTTCTGTCGTGACGCGATAGACCAATTAATGCCAAACAAGCCAATCCAGATACGTCACAAATTTGTCCAGAAGCTACAAACACATGCATTGGGCCCAAAAAGAGGAGATTAAAATGGTACCGAGATCTATTAGAGTATGTCTACGAAAAATAAAGGGGGAGCCCGAAAGAAGAACCGTAGGTTGAGGAAGCTATGAAAGATTCAGTGCAAAGCGATTTCCGCCTAGGTAGGTCAGTCCAGAGAAGAGGCGTCTGCCTTTCACGATATCAAACCGAGACTGGTAGCGATTATATGGCCAGGCCCGACAATATCGCATTTCTTCAGCAGTCAACGGGATCTTCAGGTGGAGTTGGACGGCATGCAGAACGTCGGCAACGAGCAGGACGCCTCGGTCCTTTCGTCTCACGGTGAAAGTATGCCAATGCGCCCGGGCGGTGGGAAATGAGATGGTGATCTCGTCGAGCCAGGTGCTTGTTGCGGGTTGTTGGAGCCAACGCAGGTTCGAGGATTCGGACGAATTAAAGCTGCTTCGCGCGCTCGAGGGCATCCGCAGTGGGTCTGGACAGACAGGGTGATGCGAGAGGTTTGCGGGCAATTGGGAGGACAGTGGTGGACGACAGGGACACATACGCTGTGGACAAGTGTGCCGTCAGCAGTGTAATCGGGTAGGCGGCCGACGAGTCTAAAGTAATTTCAAGCATTGAAAAATGCACCTGCGTGTTGAGGGCGCGTTATGCTACCCCAACCCTGGACCTCGTAGGATTGATCCGGAGTGGAGATCCGCAGTGCGATAGAGCATTGCGATGGGGACATTGAATTTGCAGAGTATGGTGAGGAAAGGTAGAAACCTAAGGGAGTGGCGGAATACCGAGCGCGTTTTATAGCAAATTGGGCATCTCCGCCACATGATAGCATCATTGTATGCGTCTCATGGCGGGTGGCCGCCACCTAGTGCCACTGACTCACATTTAATTCCCTCCGAGCTGGGAGAGCTATGAAATCCCGATTTAGCTTATGTCCTTGATCCAGTCTTCCGAGATCAAATCAATCCATCGATTTGGACTTGGGTCGCCGCGAGCGGATGCGGGGCAGGTTTCATGGCGGGGGCATAGTACTGAGCTGTGGGCGTCAGTGTGGTGCGAAGCGGTTGTGAGTGTCGGTGAATCAGAGTGATACGCGACGAAATCACGTTTGTGGCGTCAAGTGAAAATTCTATACACGATCACTGGGCTTGAATCGAGGAGCCGTCCCGACAAACTCAAAGAGAACTGTTTCAAGTTGCTTAACGATCCACCAAATACGGTAAGTAGCCGGCGTTAAAATATAATCGCTCAGCCTGCCCAGCCCGCGACGTTGCGAATGTCTTTTCCGTCGTCGTTCTTGTCTCCAAAGACGGCAATAGATTCATATTCAACGAGAACAGTGCAACGACAACCCAGAGACATAGAAGACATGTGAATCCACATCGAAATCAAAGGGAAAGAATGAGCACAACGGCCGAGTGCGAGCAGTGCGAATCACAGGCCCGCCGCCGGAGTCCGCCCGTAAGCAAACAATCCTCTGTGACCGCGTCATGTACATGGAGATGGTGCACATGCGCCCGCGCCTGGGGATAGCATGGACCGTCCAAGCAGGTACCGGGACACAGACGGACAGAGGAAGCGCACACCTTGTGAATGGGGTGGCGAGCGAAAAGCCGATTATCAGCCAGCACAGCTCGAGCGGGTGCGCGCTCCAAGCACGTAGATGGCCGACACAAGCTCACATGCCTGCACCTGGATCTGATGCGACCAAGGGGGTTTCGGGATTCGAAAATCGGATACAGGGTCGAAAAGTTTTTTTCGACCCTCGGCCAGACCCCCCCTCCCTCCCTATATAAGGAAGGAGGTTCCCACCCCTAGCTGCGGGCCGCGTCTCCGAGCCATGTGCGCGCTCACCGCCACCTCACCGCCACCAGGTTGACAATTTCCTAATCCACTCAGCGCTACAACAATTGACCTCTTCGACGCTCTGGTGGGCTAGAACATCGTCAAGTGTCAACCACTTGCATTTAATACATATCAGCTTCAATTACTAAATGATGTGCGCTGTTTCCAGAGTCAAATATAGAATTTCAACATTGGCTGACTGTTTGTAAGTGCCGATACTGCCATCTTGCCCCAATCTCCCAAGGTTTTAAGTCTATGCACATCAATGTCAATTTTCCGTCTAAATTATTTTGAGCAACCGTTCTTTCCACCCTCGACGGACACTCGGAGACGTTCACAACAATTGATGGACTTTCCAAATCCGGACAACCATGTTGTACATGCCCGTAGAATCCCAAACACCCTCTTCCTGACTCCTGGAGTGCTTCAGGGTGTATTTCTGACAGTTTTGAACCTCCTTCATATTACATGATAGAAGTTTTTTTCAGCCCTCCCCGGGACCCCCCCCCCCCCCTGTATCCGAAATTTTAATCCCGAAACCCCCTTGGATGCGACCCAGAATAAGGTGGACACAGTCGATGATGCACAGAAACGCACCGAAACCGCGCTCACCGCACAGGAGAGAATCGGCGAAGCACCTGGGACCATTGGTGCAGGGAGCGTGCACGCGAAGAGAACAGCCGTGCTCGCAAAGCTACGAGCGCGCCGACGAAGATTAGTCTGTAGTTAAGCGCGCGATCATGTATGCGCGGCGTCGTTATTATGTAATCGTCTGAGTTTGAATTCTTTACTACTACCACCACCACTGAACCTCAAAAGACGCGACGCGGGAACAACGCGTCTTTTCAGAATAATGGTATCTGAATCGGCGCACCTGATTTGGAGATTGCGGAATGAAAGAGTGATTACTTAGGGCTTCAACCCGTCCCCGTTCTTGACGGGTCAACGGGCGGGACGGACAGGTTTGAACCCGCCCGTCCTGAGATTGACCCCAAGACCTAGGCGGGACGGGTGCGGGATGGGGTACCCGTCCCCGCCCGTTTGACGGGTTGGACGGGTCTATCCGGGATCAGCGCAAATTTGGGCAAGACCGCGCGAATCTGGTCGGATTTGGATGACTCTGTGGTTAAATCTGAATCATTGATCACATTTCCACATTAACTCGCTGCTTGGGGCAAAAATCGAGTCGAAAGCAAGGTGATTGATACGATTGATGCGATCCATTTTGCCCGCTTTGAGAATTTAGACGACCTCAAAGGCTTTTCTTCGTCGTCTGGAGACCACAAAAATTGCCTCGAGGAGCAAAGAACTTGAGTTGAGTTTTGAATACCCTCACACAGTATTGTATTTACTCACCAGTATGATGCCGCCAGAAACCTCCATTGAACCCGTCGAAACGGCCGTCACAGGCGGGACGGGCGGGACCCGCCAGTCCTAGGAGGTCCAGACTCAAGAGGACGGGACGGGTTGACCCGTCCCGTCGAAAAAGACGGCCGTCCCGTTTAACGGGCGGGTTGAAGCCCTAAGAGTGATCCAGGGCAAAGACGCCGCGTCCCCACGCGAGATCTACAACAGGTGGCTTAAGTCTATAAACAACCGACTCGGAATTGACTGCGCGTTGACCAACGAAAGGAAATATGGAAAGAAAGCTATAAAAAAGCAGTTGGTCTTGAAAACATGGAAAAGTGTCCTGAGAAACGAGGAGAATCTCCCCAAAGACTGGACGAGGGAGACCGGGGTTTTAGTGGGTATCAGGTGAATCAACAATGATAGGGACACGTCGGCTTCGGCCGATGCGCCCCTGAGTTGAGGAAACGTAGCCCCACACGCCGTGTTGCGAGAAATTGGGCACGAGTGCGATAGCGCATTTCCTCGGGTGGTTATATATTCCTCTGGACGGGTTCAAAGTCCAAGGCCTCACACCAACGGGGGGAGAGTGAACGACTATGTCGGTCTGGAAGGTTCAGAAGCCGCCTTCGGGCACTGAACTGGAAGGGAAGCAGAAATGCTGTTGCTCAATGCTATCTAACGTTCGGCTCGATACTGGTGGAGGTGGGCGGAAATAAGAAAATAAAGAATAAAGATAGTGAAATATTGCACGTGAAAAGAGGGAACTTTCCGAGATCACCAAACAGGCACACTCTTTGCTCAGCCACAATATCGGATACTGAAGAAAGTCGATAAACATATTCTGGTTAGCTCACAATGCAGTATAGAAAACTCTGCAATGATCCCATAGTATAGAAATGTCTGCCTCATTTTTTATCTGATTACTGAGGGGAAAGTAATGCACCAATAAAAAGAGCAAATAAAATTCGGATACTGAGCGGAGTTGACGGATACCTAGCGGAGTTTAAATTTCGCCGAAACCAAGCCGACGCTTACCTTTCTCTCTTTCAAGCTCTTTTGCCACAATTCCGCGCGACACTTTGAGTCTGCTGTTAATTTGGTTCCTTCCCCCTCTGAATCGAGTTGAGAACAACTAGAATTGCACACACACTTGTCTTTGATATTTTCCAACTCCCCGGATGCTATTTTCCATGCACTCTTCTGATTTTTTGGGATAGCCGACACATCTTTTATCTCTTAGAAGTGCTACCAGCTGTTGTTATTTTTCTCCTGGCCCATCTTACAGCCCATCAAAACAGATGTTGAGTTGAGGAGTATTTTGATGTAGCATAATGCACATTGCTAGCAGAGGGACACCCTCACCACTTCCAGAAATGCTCCCTGATTTTTATTCCAGAGGGTTGATGGCTGAAGGGATGATTTGGGGAAATATTTGGGTCTCATTTGAGGCCAACACTGTGCATGAAAATAGTACCGCGCGTCTCTGATTCGAATTCGTGCACATTTGCTCAATGATTACTTAATTTAAACTCCGCTGGCTATCCGCAGGAGCTATCGCCCACTGACATCAGTATCGAGCCTAAAGTTCCACAAAAAAAAAAAAAAAAAAAAATTGTATGCTTGGCTTCGTTATTATGTACTCATCGGAGTTTGAATTCTTTACTACCACCACCACCACTGAACCTCAAAAAACATGAAGAGGGAAAGTTTCGTCAAGGCTCATTTCCAATTGACCTTCGCTCTCCAGACAGCAATTGTGGTTTTCTTTTCACAAGAATCAGTATCTCGGCTGTCCCCGCGTGCCGGGCCATCAAAATGCGGCATCGCGCTTCTCCAGCCTTCGACCCGACTACTGGCAAAAAAAACAACTCATTTCGTGTCTCTGAACCTAGATCTTGAGGTAAGAGGCGCGTCCTTGCTACAGCAGAAGTTTTTTTGTGATTTGTAATAACGAGGCCAGCGATCATTCGATCGACCTTACTGACAGACTATAACAAACCGAGGTACGAGGTTAAATTGTTATAGCGTCTGGTTATAAGAGACTAGTAATGCGTGCCGTCGCAGTACAGCACATAGAAGAACCGGGATGGCTAGGTACAAACATAGGAGGAGGATTCGGAGTTATTTGGCTTTGTCTCGCTGCCGGATCAATCCCGGCTCGATCCCGCACAAACCACAACTTGAACCACGTAAGGCAGGACAGGTATTTGAGCCAGCGTACACCAACGGGCACATCTGCTAAAGATTCTGAAATTGTTTCATATAATTCCGTAGAGATCCCCCTGCTCAACCCGAGGGACTAAGTAAGATTTCAGCAAGTTTTCGCCTCCTCAATTTTCAACGGTGATCTCCCATCCCAATTTTTGCAATTAAAAGACCTGTTGGTTCGTCACCATAAACCACTATCCGTACTTTCGAGAGTTTCCACCCGGTGCGTGGGAATATTTATTTCCCAACCCCGAGTTCAATGCCCGGTTTGAGGTTCAACCACTTCCCCTCCTAGCCCGGTAACCGATCTCTTGTATGAGGACAAATCGTTCATAGAGAGCAGGATTCAGGAATCTTAGCCAGACTGTACGGCCAACTTTTGGACTCGTAACTTCTTTGTTGGATTTTTTTTTTAGCTGACGACTACACCGCCAGCCCGATCGCGAGTGGACCGACCGCCGCCAAATACAGATAATCCCGTCCCGTCGACCGGATTCGCCCAGAACGATACATCGGCTTGTTTCAACTGCAATCATAGCATCACTGGTGTGTTTATTCTGTGCCTCCGGCAACGTCACTGAACTCAATGTATTCAGCAATAAGTTCCGATCGTAAGCTAAAGCAGTTTTGAAGAGATGGGTAAAAGGAAGCACAGCCTTCACGGTTAACTTGGATGGATGGCAGTGGAATGGGACCTCCCGAGGTTGCAATGGCCAAGGTTTCTCAGAATTATATGTGTGCGAACGGAAACATCAGAAAGTTGCGCGCGAATAATAAATGTACAAAGTGAACATCATAGATATGGGGACTCCGGCATGTCCAAGATGTGGGTGTGGATGTCTGCATCCACAATGGCTGCGATGCCACCCGGATGTTCGCCGATTCAAGCGAGAGCCGAGACCGCGTTTACAAGATAGGCGAGCCTATCCATGAATAAGCTTGAAAGTCTAATTCTGCTTCAAGGTCCGAGTCTCGCTGCAAGATTTGCACAAGCGGCTTGCCGATTCCCCCAAGAACGGAAGCCGATGTGGTGTCCTGGGCTGCAAGCTGTCCCAGCAGCAGGCAAGTCCGTGCCTGGACGTCAGAGCTCGCCGAAATAGCCAGTTTGCCGATGGAGCCTAACAAGTTGGCGTCCAGGGCATCCTGTGCACCTTCGGGCCAGTTGATAAGCAAAGAGAGTGCATATAATGCACTTTCGACGACCACTAGATTTTCGTCACTAACAGCCAGTCAACATCTGCTTGATGGAGACACATACTCAATACTCACCGCAATAATGACACGAGCTGTTTGCAGGGTTTTACTCCCAAGACCGCCGCCGCCCAGGTCTGCGTCAGCTCTGCCAGTATCTCGCACGTCCAGCTACGAATCCGAGCGCTCGATGATCTGAGCAGTTTCGGAATGCAGTGTAGCATATGTGCGTCCACCGCAGCCTGTGCGCCTTCCGGCGACCTGCTGATCACATACAGTGTCACTACCGCACACTCGATAGCCACCAGGTTGTCGTCACTGGGTCAGGATCAGCAAAAGTATGTTCGAGAATAGATCATTAAAACACACCTCAGAAGCGATACGAGCTGTTGGCACGGCTTTACAGCGAGGACAACCGGCAACGTGGTCTTGTAGGATGAAAGCTGCCCCACTAAAGCGCACACCCATCTCCGCACTCCGGCTTCAGGGGATTTAAACAGTTCCATCACGTGTTGCAACATATCTTCGTCCAGTGCTGCCTGTGCACCTTCGGGCACTGAGGTGATCCAAAACAATGCATAGGCCGCATTCATCGCGACACGTACATTTTGGTCGCTGATCCAGGGAATCAGTATGGCTGTTCCAGAAAAAAGACGCCAGACTCACTGTAAATGTGGAACAAGTTGTTCGCAGGGTTTCATAGCGAGAACAGCGGCCACTGTGGTCCGATGGCCCGCCAGCTGTCTCAACAACCTGCATGTCCATCTCCTAACATCAGGGCTCGGTGAGTCAAGCAGTTCAGCCGTGTAATCTAACACCCGCGCATCGACCATCGCCTGCGCGGCTCGGGAGAAGACGGCAATCCGGGACAGTGCACACACTGCAGACTCTATGACGTCGTCATTGTCGTCCCTATTCCGAAATCAATTATATGCTACTGCACTGCGAAAATACCAGAACTCACCATAGGAATTCCACGAGCTTGTTGAAGGGGGTCCGCACGAAAACAGGTTCCAACATTCTCTTGTGGCTCCCCACCTCCCCCAGCAGCTGGCATGTCCATCTCCTGACATCAGTGTTCGGTGACTTAAATAGTTCCGCCACGCGGTCCAAAACTTTTGCGTTCACCACAGCAAGCGCGCCTCCGGGTGATGCAGCGATCTTGGACAGTTTGCGTAAAACCTGAGTCATAACCTCAAGATGGTTGTCCCTGACCCATGTTTAACGCTCTGTTAGAGCAGAAAAAAATCAAACTCACCGCGACTCGGATGAGACAAGCTGCTGGCAGTACCTTGCATCGAGGGTGTGGCTCAGCACGTTTTCCAACATCCGCCTCGGCCATTCTAAGTGCCGCGTTGCATGCTCCTCAGCTACCCAGTCCAACACCCTTGCATCCACAACTGCCTGCACGCCTTCGGGACATGTAGCAATGCAACTCAGTGCTTCTGCCACACTCTGAATGACCTCGACGTTTTTGTCCCTGAAGAAGATCCAACTGTCTGCTGCCGCAAAAATAATGACGACTCACTGCAAGATTGATACCAACCGCTCACAGGGATTTATGGCGAGGACAGCTGCCACCGTGGTTTCATGGCATGCTAGCCGTGCTAGTATCATGCATGTCTGACCCCGGAACCCGTCGCTCGGTGATTCCAGCATTGCGTCGACGTGATACAATGCAAGGGAGTTAGCCACGATGCGCGCGTCGTCCTCAGAGTCAGTTCTCTCGTAAATGTCCGTCATAATCGCGGCCTTCGTTGAGGGCGATACATATTTAAACCTATGGCTTCGGTCAGCTGGAGGACATGGAAGGGAGCGCAATGGAAGGATGATACCAGAGATAACTGGTGTAAATCTCAAAATTCTTGCTCGACAGCGGAGTCCCGCGATTCTTTCTGATGATGGCTAAGGCCTGGCGGTCGTGCATAAGCCTCAGCAGCGGCTTCGTGGCAGCATGGAGGTTGATGTTGGGACCCGCAGGGTTGCTATCCGACCACCAACTGTGTATGCTTTCGGCGCGGGGCTGCTGGCGGGGAGGTGAAAGCATGAGAGAGGGAGCGGCCAAGTAGCGCTGATACTGCGTGGGCTCCACAATAAGTAATGGCACGACATTGACAGCTTTAACAGTAGTATGAGCCTAATTTGGTTAGCCGACGAAGGCTGAGATGTTAGTGAGTGGATATGTCCCTTAGACCTAAACAGGCGGGTACCGGCGCTTATGCGGATCGAGGCTCCATTTTATCATGGGAGCAGCTCGCTACCGAGGCATTGCGGACGTTGGGGGAAGACGAGATTGCAAGTATGCTTTCTGAAATGCCTGCGTCATTCCGTGGGCTGAGAACGGTCGAGCCAGAAACTTAGCAGCGGTGTACTGCCAGTTCAGTCATACAAAGCTGCAAGCCCGAGAAGTCGGTAGTATTTGGTTCCGATATAACATGACATTTGTACAGAGAGATTCTCAGAGAAGAGAGACGCGTGGGTGGTAGAAATACACAAGGGACGATGAATGCAACGGAAGAGGTGCGAGGCATCGAAATATGACACGTCATCCGAGCGCCAATGCTGATACCAATCAATCCACGCGTGCGGCAGACCCTGTACGCGCTCCTTCCCAGCCCACGGGCGGCGCAGACGTGGATCGAGTGCGCCGAACAGGATAAACTCAGCGGTCGGCGCCGAGGGCAAGGTAAGGTGCAAGGAATTCAAAGCGCGAAAGGCAACGCACACGCCCGCCCCACCCCGCCTCCATCGCAGAAGTAAAGAGGAAACAGCGAAACACCGTGAACCACGTCGCCTGCGCAGGGATCCAGAGGTGTGTCGTAACACCTTCGCCTCACGGACACACATCTACACCCTCGCAGCGTCTTGCAACTACCTGGTCCTTGACCAGGAAACACCGCCGCTAGGTCGAAGGTCGCGCCTCATCCGTGCCCGACTCGGACTCCACAAAGGACACACGATCCGACCGGACTCGACCCCCGAGCTCCCAATGCGAACGCGCCGCCCACCAGGCGAGTATAAGTATCCACGCGGCGATCGTGCCTCGCGCAGAGCGCACTCGCAGACGCTGATCTCCACTAAGGACGCCGCGCCTTCCTATCCTATCCGGCGCCTCGAATCCCGTCCGCGCCCCGACGCCTCCGCTATCCATCCCGGGCGAAGCACTCGCGAGGCGCTATGGAGAGAAACTGCCATCGCGCAGAGGAACTACTGCCACAGAGAGAAACTGGAAACGCCCGACGCTCCGACTCCGACTCCCTCCCTCTCTCCTTCACCACGCCACTCTGACTCCACCGCGACGGCGAGCGACGCACACGCCCCGCCCTCCGCGCCGAACAGCGAACCCCACGCCGCAGAATGAGAGAGGGGAGAGCGGGACGGGACATAGGAAACCAGGAGGTGGAAACGAGAACCAAACGAGAAGGGGGAACGGAAACAGGACACTGAAGCAGGGAACGGGAAGGTGGAAGCCGGAACGGGCGCGCGAAGGCAAGGGGGTACGACACAGAGAGCCAGTACCAAGAAAGAAAGGAAGGAAGGAAGGAAGGAAGGAAGGAAGGAAGGAGCAACGCAGCAGGGACGAACGCCCGAAGGTCGAAGGTCGAAGAAAGGCACACGACCGCCCACCACGCGAGTATAAGTATCCAGGCGGTGATCGTGCCCCGCGCAGAGCGTGCTCGCAGACGCAGACCACCACCAGGGCCGCCGCGCCGCCTGCGCCTCGAATGCCATCCTGCGTCGCGAATCCCATCCATGCGGGACACCACGCCGCACACTGTACACTCTCCCCACGCGATGCACTAGGGCCGCTGCCGCGAACCGCGACAGAGAAGAACTAGACGCGCGCGGCACAGCGACGCTTCGACTCCCCTTTCCCTCCATCACGCCGCGCCGCCCACAATCACGATCAGCCAGCGACGAGCACACCCACACCGCGCTTCGGCTCCCTCCACCACGACGGCGAGCGATCATAGCGAGCCTCATACGCCCCGCCCTCCGCCCAGCACACCGGCGGCGAGGACAGAACGAGACGGGAGCAGGACGGGACATACGGCACGGAAATAGGAATTGGGAAACGGGGAGCAGCGTATAGGAAACGGGACATGCGAAGTGGGCATGACATATAGCGGAAGCAAAGTCCAAGGACACACGACCCGAAGTGCACAGTAACGAGCATCGGGCGCGGACGACGCCAGGAGGAGAACCCGGAGATCGCGAGGGGAAGGCACACCCGGCGCAGAAGGGCCACGGGATGCGAGACACGGACAGGAGCGGGCGCAGGTGAAAGGAAAGGGAAAGGGGGGCAAAGAGGCGGCAGAGCGGACGCAGGGTGGAAGAGAGAAGGGGGGGGAGGGTGTCGGAAGGGATGAGGGAGAGGAACGTAGCAGGAAACCTAGAAGGAGCAGGGGCACGCACATGAGGATAGCGACGGTGACGATGTCGATAGGATAGAATGCGCAAAGTTGGCGCCGAGGATGCACCACAGCGTCCCGTTCGTCCCGTGCTAATTGCAGGTAAATACAGTCAGCTTCAGAAAAAAGATGGTGGCAAGGAGAGAGACGTACACGCACCCTCTCGCGCATAAGGAAGCAGAGCGCGCGCCCGTAGACGCGCTCGACGGCGGGGGCTGCGCAGGCGCACAGAGTCCGTCGGTGCGATAACCGCGAGCGCGCTCCACAGCACCACCGTCCGCGGCGACACGCTCGGCATCAGGTAGAGGCCTAGCGTGATGAAGCCAACCCCCGCTTAAATCGAGTGCTAGTCGACGCAGTGGCAGGAGAGACCCACCGATAGATGATTGAAACACCTTCCTCGGGATCTCCCAGTCGATCCTCTTCTTCTTCTCCGCCCCCACTGCGCGCTGCTTCCCCGCGCCCGCCCAATGGGCATCCGCATCGGCCGCAAGCGCGCGCGCGACCTCGTTCTCGCCGTCGTCTTCCTCGGCGTCGGCGTCGGCTTTGAGTGCGGGGTCGAGGTGCCCGAGGCCCTCGAGCGTGCGGATGACCTTGCGCGTGATGCCCTTGACGCCGGCGTCGTGCGCGGGGCTCGCCGAGGCGCAGCGGCGGGGCACGGGTGGCGGCGGGGGCGACTGGCTAGGGACGAAGGCGGCGCGCTAGAGTGGAGGGAGGAGAGCAGAGGACTCAGAGCGTGTTTGGCCTTGTCTCGGCTGATGCCGCCGGATCAATCCCGTGGTATCGTGTGCCGCTATGACTACTCTTCAACTAGGATACACGCTAAGGCTAAGGCCTAAGGACCACCCGGTTGCACAAGGAGTGCGCTTGCTGAGAATTATTCTTGAGCATAGTTCCCAAGCAAGAGGTCCCCGTTCGATTCGGGGCCGGACACTTAATCGGAACTCAAGAAGTTCCTCCTTCTTTTTCAATCCATCCCACTTACCTTCAAGTGAAATAGATAGAGGTTCTAAATACAGGATAGGACCGCCTAGTAGCACCTGATGTGCACCTGCCCAACATTATGTTGTTTTTCGAGTATGAAAGCAGAAGACCCCCGTTCAATTCGGCGCTGGGCGATGGGCGGGCTCAAAACATTTTTTCCTTCTCGCTTACCTTTAAGCCAGATGAATTAGGATTCAAAGCAGGGGATAAGACCACCCAGTGGCATCTGGTCTGAATCTGCCCAACAAGAAAATGTTCCACGCAAATTGCACGCAGAAGACCCCGTTCAATCCCGGGCTAGGTTATAACTTGGCGGCTTCTTCTTTTTCACTCCCGTTCGACTCGGGGCTGGGGAATTACTCTTCTGAACATCTCTTGACATCCACCCACAACTTCAAAGCAGATAAATCCAAACTCAGAACAGTGTACAAGACCACCAAGTAGCAGATGATGTGCATCGGCACAAAACACTCAGAGTTGGTATGTTGTATGCAGAAGTCCCCGTTTTCCGGGGCTAAGTACTTTGGCCTTCAGGTTTTTAATTCCCTCTTCCCTGCCCACTTCCAGATTCAAATCCAGGGTCGAGACGGGGGACACTAGCACCTGGTAGCACATGGTATGCATCTGCTTCACCTGCTTCGCTAAAGCATTCCAGGTGGACGGCCCCCGTTCGATTCGGGCTGGGTGATTGGATGATACCCGGTCAGAGTTTTGTATGCGCAGAAGACACCCATTCGGGGCCGGGTCATTATGTGACCACCAGCTTTTTTTTTGAGCTCTCACTTCCCTTCACCCTCACATTCAAAGCAAATAAATGCAAGTTCAAACAGAGTACAGAACATCTGGTGTGCATCCACACAAAATATTTGAGCAGGCAGCCCATTGCAAGCAGACGACCCGTTCGATCCGGGGCTCGGTGATACTTTGGCACCTGTTTTTTCCTTCACTCTCAACTTCAACTTGCATAAATCAATCGAGACAGAGAAGAACACCCGGTAGCGCATGGTGTGAATCTGCCCAAGATAGAAGTCTGTGTTCCACCAATTTGCAAGCAGAAGGCCCCCGTTCGATTCAGGGCTGGGTGCTCCAGTCTTCGAAGGTGTTTTTATTTTGCCTACTTACTCATCTTCAATTCATGCAAGGCAAATGAATTGAGGGTCAAGAAAGAGTCTATGACCCGGTAGCACATGGTGTGTGTCTACCCAACATAATGGGGTTGTTTCCGCAGTGTGAAAGCATAAATCTATGTTAGCTTTGTTTAAACAATGTGCGTCTCAACGCAGAACAGGTTTTATATAATGCTCTGCTCAAACACACTGCAGGACATGGTCTGCCTGCCATGCCTCTTCCCGGCAAATAATCAGGGTTCAAACAGAGGTGTTTAAACGGTAGGATAAACGAGGTTTGAACGATGTTCATGGAGTTTCTTCAAAAGGACAACCGGAGTGTGGGAGTTGAACAATAGGAGACCCAGATATGAAGAGGACGAGAAGGAGCGACACAACCGCTGTGCCAAATGACCAATGATCACTACTGCAATGCACCCCTAACGATGCCATGCTTGGACACTTCGGTTACCTCAGGGATGTTGATATTTAACATCAAAGAAGCTCTTTTACCTCTGAGTGACAGGAATCCCATCCCTCTTCATCTTTACTTGACCTATACACTGAAGCAAAATCTGTGGAAATGCCAGATTAACTATGTAGGTCATACTCGCAGGGAATTTAAGGAAGCGAGGTGTCAGATTTAGACACTTCCCGATTAGGAGAAGGACAACCGAACGGTTCGATCTAGACATTCGGCGAACTGTGGGGATCATACACTTTGAACGAGATGTTTACAATGGACAGTTGGTGCAGCACTACAACATCAATTCGAACCAGGATGGAAGTCTGCGAATCGTGGGACCAAGACTAACCCCTGGCTCATGAGGGTCTCGAAGACACTTAACTAGTGCGGACAAGCGCAGCATTTCTGTGAAGACTTTGAGCCAGCTTATGCGATAACGACGTAACCCAAGACTTCAAAAATTGGCGCCGGGACCATGTAATCACTGCAGCGGCTGCCAGGGAGTGCGCGCTATGTTGCCTCTAGCCAGTTCCTTGCCGCTCCAGCCCAGTGAGGCAGTTGGAGGAAGTCTACGGGAAATGAGCTTCTTGTTGAAGCATATATCTACGAGAAACTCTAGGAAGCCCATGTGTGGGAGCTGGGTTGAATTACACACCGTGCCTGGATTTTTCGGAAGGATAGGCGGCTGGACCGTGCCGTCGGTGTATCCCAAGACTCTGTGGACCAGATCTCAATGCGCGTAGTGCCAGAAAATTCTAATTTTCCGAAGATCGTGTCCCCCGAGAACCGTGTAAATCACACACCCGGAGAGGGTTTCCATTCCACAGTTCGCGTAGACTGCGTTATTCAAACAGTTGCTTCGGTTCTTAAATCTAGACCAACTATGTGGCGACTAAGGGGTGACTATATCGAAATTTAAGGGAAATTTAGCTCAAATTTAAGGCTCATATAAAATCACCAGATGAAATACTGGCCCCCGCTATTCCTCTAATGATAGGGTAAATACCATTGGATCGTTTTACCTCCTTTATTCTGCGGCGGAGTGCCTGCGGGGTTGCAGAATGAATATTATATTTCATCACCCGCCATAGCGAGAGGAGTCTTGATTTCCTTCCCGTGGGCTGTCTGATGTCTACACTACAGTTCCGAGTGTAGGAAACCCACACCCCCAAACTGTCCGATTGAAACACCCGGGCATCAAATGTGCAGTTCGGGCAGATGGGTCGGGACCCCTCTGTTTGAGCACTCCTGAGGTGCACAAATCCCATAGTCGAAGGCCAACTGTCTAGATTTTACAGTTGAATAAGGGGCCAACTGCATAAAGCAAACAGCTGAGATCACCACACGGGCTGTATATATTCAACAGCTTATTCCTCCCTGTACAGAGTATACGGTTCCCCGAACTGTGGCCATCACACAGCTGGTCACAACCTGTAGATTTAAGCAGGTTCGCGTACCCATCAAATCCCTTAAATCTGCAACGATATGTACTATCAATCATTTCTTTTAGCTTAGGATCAGACCTACTAATTTCACAGACTCACAGTCAGAGCAGCCTAATTAGGGCTGATCAAACTGCGAACGCAGTGTGCCCTAATGCCAGATGCCAGCCCAAAAGTGATGAGCAGAGGTTTAAACCATAGCATCCCAAGAGCTGGTGGACTCTTCACTCGCACGCAAAAAAAATGCAATAGTGTTTCTCCACCACATGTGGGCGTACATCTCTCCACCATCACTACTTCTGTTTAGCTCAGTGGTTGTCCTTCTATTTCTTGTTGTCTCTCGCATGGTTTTAAATCCCCCGAGTAGCAGCTTTTTGCGCATGAACGGTGTTCACCCTCCCCGACTGTTTAAACAGAAAAATATTTCAAACCTGTTCAGCGATTCGACGCTCATCGTTTAAGCAAACCTAATATGTTTACTGAACTCCTGGTCAAAAACGGAGAATTTAAAGCGCACCGCAAGATGGAAGCCAGCCGCTTGCAATTTTTCATGCCCGAGTCGGCAATCATTCACTGCGTTTAAGACAAATGTAGGCTGAGTCTGTGTAGGTCTGCCGAGGTAACCTGGGAGATATACACCCACCGTCGGCAGAGGTACACCATGTTAGGTCTGTTTAGGTGTGTGGAGGCCATAGTCACAGAGCTCGCCAGCCGCGTCATAGATTATCTCGGGGATCTCGGCCTAGCCCAAGTCTGCCGACCAAATCTTTGCAAAGCTCAACGGAAGTGCGAAAAGGTACAATCCACCGACTCTCTGCCTAGGTACGAAAAGCTACAATCAACTGACCTCGACTGATTGTGTTTAGACTTGTCTTAAACGCAGTGATTGGTACTGTAGGCTCGTGGGACGCTGGGTCTCCCAGGATCTTGCATGTCCATTCACGGACCTCGAAGTTCGGTGATTCCAACAGATCCGGCAAGCAGTCTAGCAAAATTGCCTCCTGCGGCCCTTCGGAAAAGCGGATAATCCAAAATAGTGTGTGTGCTGCATCCTCCATGACGCCTCGAGCAGTGCCATGGAAAGCTTCTTCACTGCTCCAGAATCAACGCCTGGTTCAAAAGCGGAGAATCAAAAGCCCACCGCAACAAGGAAGTGAGGCGCTTGCAAATTTTCATACCCGAATTGGCGATCATTGGTACTTTGTGACACGCTAGGTCTCCCAGCATCTCGCATGTCCATTTACGGACCTCGAAGTTCCGTGATTCCAGCAGATCTAACAGGTGATCGAGCAAAATTGCCTCCTGCGGGGCTTCGGGAAAACGGAGACTCCAAACTAGTGCCTCTGCTGCACTCTCCATAGCACCGAGAGCGGTGTCATGGAAAGGTTCTTCACTGCTCGAGAATCAATTCCCGGTTCAAAAACGGAGAACTGAGGGCCCACCATAACACCGAAGCGAGCTGGTTGAAATGTTTCACGACCGAGTCGGCGATCGCTGGGGGTGTGGGGGCTTGTTGGAGCAGGCGCGCCAGGATCTCGCATGTCCATTTACGGACCTCGAAGTTCCCTGATTCTAACAGATCCGACAGGCAATCTGGCAAAATTGCCTCCTGCAGCCCTTCGGACAAGCGGATAATCCAAAATAGTGTGCTCTCCATGACATCGAGAGGGGTGCCATGGCGAGCTTCTTCACTGCTCCAGAATCAACTCCTGGTTCAAAAACGGAGAATTGAGAGCGCACCGCAAGATGGAAGCCAGCCGCTTGCAAATTTTCATGCCCGAGTCGGCAAGCATTGGTACTGTAGGCTTGTGGGACGCTAGATCTCCCAGCATCTTACATGTCCATTCACGGACCTCGAAGTTCCGTGATTCCAACAGATCTGGCAAACAATCCAGCAAAATTGCCTCCTGCGGCCCTTCGGAAAAGCGGATAATCCAAAATAGTGTGTGTGCCGCATCCTCCATGACGCCTCGAGCAGTGCCATGGCAAGCTTCTTCACTGCTCCAGAATTAACTCCTGGTTCAAAACGGAGAATCAAAAGCTCACCGCAACAAGGAAGTGAGGCGCTTGCAAATTTTTATGCCCGAATTGGCGATCATTGGTACTTTGTGACACGCTAGGTCTCCCAGCATCTCGCATGTCCATTTACGGACCTCGAAGTTCCGTGATTTCAGCAGATCCAACAGACAATCTAGCAAAATTGCCTCCTGCGGGACTTCGGGAAAGCGGATACTCCAAAATAGTGCGTGTGCTGCACTCTCCATGAGCTCCAGAGCGGTGTCATGGAAAGGTTCGTCACTGCTCGAGAATCAACTCCTGGCTTAAAAACGGAGAACTGAGAGCCCACCGCAACACCGAAGCGAGCTGATTGAAAAGTTTCACGACCGAGTCGGCGAGTGTGGGAGGGCGTTGGAGCAGGCGTGCCAGCATTCCACATGTCCATCTCCGGATCCTGGCCTCCCCGGAGCTAAGCAGTGACTCTGTGCACTCCAACAATCGTGTGTCCACGAGAGCCTGCGCGCCCTCCTGCCATGGGGCGAGGCAATATAGTGCGTACACCCCACTCTGAACGACCTCGATGTTGTCGTCCCTGAAGAAGATCCAACAGTCTGCTGTGGCACAAATGATGACGACTCACTGCAAGATTGATACCAGCCGCTTGGAGGGATTTATGCTGAGCACAGCTGCTACCGTGGTTTCATGGCATGCTAGCTGTGCTAGTATCAGACACGTCCAACTCCGGAACTCGTCGTTCGATGATTCCAGCAGTGCGTCAACGTGATACAATGCAAGGGAATTCGCGACGGTGAGCGCCTCCCCCTCGGAGTTAGCTCTCTCGTAAGTTTCCCTCAAAATCGCGATCTTTGTCGAGGGCGATATATATTTAAACCTACGGTATTAGTCAGCTGGAGGGCCCTGAAGGCACAATGGAACTATAATACCAGAGATAACTGGTGTAAATCTCCACATCCTTACTCGACAGCGGACTCCCGCGACTCTTTCTGATGAGGGCTAAGGCCTGTCGGTCGTGCATGCGCCTCAGCAGCGGTTTCGTGGCTGCATGGAGGTTGATGTTCGGACCCGTAGGGTTACTGTCCGACCACCAACTGTGTACACTTTCGGGGCGGGGGTGCTGGCGGGGAGATGAAAGCATGGGGGAGGAAGCAGTCAAGTAGCGCTGATGCTGCGTGGGCTCTCCATACTAGACAATAATAGCACGCCGCGATTGACAGATTTCACAATATTGCGCGCTCGGCTGTGTGCACGGCCACGCACTGGGTGCAGTTATCCCTGGGCTGTGAGACAGAACAGGCCCAATTTGGGAATCCCACGCGCTGACGAAGGCTTAAATGTCAGTAGACAGATATGCAGGAGCCACCGATTCCAGAATGAGGCTGAGAACGGTCGAGCCAGAAGCTTAGCAGCGGTGCACTGTCAGTTCAGTCGTACAAAGCTGCAAACCCGAGAAGGCGGTAGTATTTCGATCCGATATGACATGCTGTTCGTACAGAGAGACGCGTGGGTGGTAGAGAATGCACAAGGGGCGAAGAATGCAATGGAAGAGGTGCGAGGAATCGAAATAGGACACGTCATCCGAGCGCCAAATGCTGATACCCATCAATCCACGCGTGTACGCGCTCCTTCCCAACCCGCAGGTGGCGCAGACGTGGATCGAGTGCGCCGGACAGGATAAACTCAGCGGTCGGTGCCAAGGGGAAGGCAAGGAGCAAGGAATGCAAAGCGCGAAAGGCAACGCACACGCCCGCCCCACCCCGGCCCCATCGCAGAAGTAAAGAAGAAACTGCGAAACACCGTGAACCACGTCGCCCGCACAGGGAGCCAGAGGTGTGTCGGTGAAGGTGCTACGACACACACCTCATGGACACACATCCACACCCTCGCAGCGCCTCGCGACTAGCTGGACCTCGACCAGGAAACACCGCCGGCAGGTCGAAGGTCGCGCCTCATCCGTGCTAGGTGCGGACTCCGCAAAAGACACACGATCCGACCAGACTCGACCCCCGAGCTCCCAACGCGAACCCGCCGCCCACCACGCGAGGATAAGTATTCGCGCGGCGACGGTGTTCCGCATTGAGCGCACTCGCACACGCTGATCTCAACTAGGGACGCCGCGCCGTCCTATCTCATCCTGGGCCTCAAATCCCATCCGCGCCCTGACGCCTCCGCTATCCACGCCCCTCTCCCCACCACGCCACTCCGATTCCGCCACGAAGGCGAGCGACGCACACGCTGCGCCCTCCGCGCCGAACAGCGAACCCCACGCCGCAGAATGAGAGAGGGGAGAGCGGGACGGGACATAGGAAACCAGGAGGTGGAAACGAGAACCAAGCGAGAAGGGGGAACGGAAACGGGACGTGGAAATAGGGAAGGGGAAGCTGGAAGCTGGAACGGGCGCACGAAGGCAAGGGGGTACGACACAGAGAACCAGTACCAAGAAAGAAAGGAAGGAAGGAAGGAAGGAAGGGAAAACACAGCAGGAATGAACGCCCGAAGGTCGAAGGTCGAAGCAAGGCACACGACCGCCCACCGCACGAATATGAGTATCCACGCGGCGACTGTGCCCCGCGCAGAGGGTGCTCGTAGAGGCTGACCGCCATCAGGGCCGCCTGCGTCTCAAATGCCATCCTGCGTCGCGAATCCCATCCACGCCCGACACCACGCCGCACACTGTACGCTCTCGTAGACGTGCTCGACGGCGGGGCTGTGGAGGCACACAAAGTCCGTCGGCGCGATCACCGCGAGCGCGCTCCACAGCACCAGCGCCACGACATGCTCGGCGTCAAGTACAGGTCTAGCGTGATGAAGCCTATCCCCCACTTGAATTGAGTACTAGTCGTCGCAGTAGCAGGAGAAACTCACCAATAGACGAGTGAAACACCGTCCTCGGAATCTCCCAGTCGATCTTCTTCTCCGTCCCGGGGCCCTCCAGTGTGCGCTGCTTGCCCACCCGACGGGCGTCGGCGTCGGCCACGAGCGCGCGGACGACCTCGTACACGTCGTCGTCTTCCTCGGCTTCGAGCGCGGGGTCGAGGACTCGAGGTGGCCGAGGCCCTCGAGCGTGCGGATGACCTTGCGCGTGATGCCCTTGACGCCGGCGTCACGCGCGGGGCGCACCGAGGCGCGGCGGCGGGGCGCGGGAGCGGGTGGGGGGACTGGTTTGGTTGGAGATGGAGGCGGGTATGAGTGGAGGGAGGAGCGTGTTTGGCCTTGTCTCGGCTGCTACCGCCGGATCAATCCCGACGGCGTGCTATCATGTGCCGTCATGACCAAGTACTCAGAGTTTCAACCAGGATGCACGCAAAGGCCTAAGGACTGCCTGGTTGAAAAAAAGTGCGCTTGCTGAGATTTTTTTGGGCGGCAGATGTCTGCAAGCAAGAAGTCCCCATTTGATTCGGGGCTGGGTGATAATTTGGCCCGCCGCGAGGCTTTTTAGTTCCCTAATTATCTTCACACTCAAAGGCAACAAATCGGGCTCGAAAGGGATGATAAGACCACCCGGTAGCACATAGTTGCATCTGCCCACAATATTACTTTAATATTCTAGCGGCGGTTGCAGGCGGACGACCCTGTTCGATTCGGGGCTGGGTGATTATTTGGCCTGCAAGTTTTTTTAGTTCTCTACTCGTCTAATTATCTTTACTGCCAGCTTTAACATACATAGACCAAAGATCAAATTAGGACCACCCGGCAGATGCATCTGCCTCGTGTCTTACACCATAGATTTTTAGATGCAAAAGGTCCGCGTTCAATCCGGGGCTGGGTAATAGTTCTGCTGACAATCTCCTTTCGCATCCCACTTGCCTTCAAAGCAAACAAATAAGGGGTAAAAAATGCGGATAGCAAATACATGGTGTGCATCTACCCAAAATTGTGTGGCAGCCTGCAAGCAGAAGACCCCTATTCGATGCGGGGCTGGTGTTTGTAAGCTACAGATTGGACTTTTACTTCCTACTTACATTCAACAAATCCAGATAGGAAACAGAGGCGAGAACCACCCAGGTATCACATGGTGTGCACCTGCCACCTGCCCAAAATAGGCCCGTGATATGTGGTAGGCAGACTGCCTCCGTTCGATTCGGGGCTGGGTGATTATGTCTCGGAGAGCGTTTTCTTCCTTTCCCCATTCAATGCAAATAAACCCAAGTTCAAAACAGAGGATAGGACCACCCGATAGCACATGGTGTGCATCTGCCCTAAATTCTATTTCTGCCATCTTCGCAAGCAGAAGACCCCCGTTCGATTCGGGGCTGGGTGATGATCGGGCTTGAGAATTTTTTTTCTTCCGACTTCAAACCTCAACTTACTTGCAAGTTGAACTTGCAGGCAGAAGACCCCGTTCGATTCGGGGCTGGGTGATAATTTCACAGCTGGGGAATTTTTAGTTCCCTCTACAGCAACTCAATGCATAAATTCAAGTCAAAAACAGATAGATTGAAATAGAGTATAGGCACACCCAGTAGCACGTGCATCAGAGTTTTGACAGATCTCTGGTGGGTCTTGTCTGGCCTTGTACAAGGCCAAACAAGGCCTAAAAAGGGCAAAAAGATCAAAAGGTCAAAAGTTTGCAGGAGAGGTCGTCAATTTCAGAAGGTAATATTTTAGCCTCAATTTTTTTTTTTCAAAATGTGTACTGGGGTTAGTTCACCATTTAATGTGGGTTGTTTTTGGACCTTTGGACCTTTTTGACCTTGTGACCTTGTGCACCAGCCCACAAGTCCTAAAAGTTCACCAGAAACCTGTCAAAAGGCTGATGTGGTGTGCATCCCCCTTGAGTGACCGATAGTCCGACAAATGTTTCTGGGGAAGGTCCCCGTTCGATTCTGGGCTGGGTGATTTGTGCAGAACAGTGTTTTTATAGATACTTAATCCTCTGCTTAATCTTCAAAGCAATAGAGGATAAGACCACCCAGTAGCACCTGGTGTGCATCTGCCCAACAACAATTTTTTCCACGCAAATTGCACGCAGAAGACCCCGTTCCGGGGCTGGGTGATGGTTCTGTCTTCTGACAACCTCTTTTTCCATCCCACTTACCTTCAAGGTTCCTGGTACCGATTTAGGGACCAGGTCTACGTCCAACAATTCCCAAAGTCAGATATCACGTTATCTGTAATCCTGCGGTCTAGGCCCTTCCCTCGCTAATGTTTTTCTCGATCGTGCGGTAAGAGGCCCCCGGTCACTACTACCGTTACACTCGGTCCGCTTTCATCTCGAAAAATTGCTGTTTTACTCTAAGAAATTTGCCTTTGGGCGGCTGTTTTACTCTATTTCGGACGAAGATTTTGGGGCAAAATGCCGATTTTTTCTCCCCGACAGGATGTTTGGCCTCTGGCCGCATCGCAGGTCTACCTGGCACATTCAGATGAGTTTCGACCAACATATACCGTCCCCCGGTCTGAGAATTTGATTTTTCTGCCAGTTGGACTCACGAATACACCCCCAAAAAATCTCGCGCTCCGCGTGATTTACTCTATGTTGGACGGGGATCGACCCTTTCGGAGTTGATTTACTCTATTTTGCGGACAAGGTTAGAGGTCATTTTTGGACCTTGATTTACTCTATCCCGGACCGAGTGTAACGGTAGTGACCGGGGGCCTGCGGTAAGTCCCGAGACCACGGTCTAGGCCATTTCCTTTTCCGGCGCCTCAGAAAGCGCTAATGTTTTCTTGATCGTGCGGCAAGTCCGGAGACCGTTCGCAAATAACTTGAATCTTATCTTCAATCACGGTAACTCGGGACCGGACCCAACAAACCCAAATTCAATTCAACAACACTGATCTAAGTATTCCCGCTACCTTTAGGTACGGGTTCTTATAGGGCGCCCCATCAAAGTGCTTTTTGGCGGACGATCACATTTTCGTCAGCCTTTTTCGCGTAAGCTATTTTTCTCTCTGCCAAAATCATCCGGCTTGTCAACGGCAGAGCTACGTGCCGTTGATTGCCGCAGCCGTCCTCGTAAACACGCTGAGTCAGCTGTTAGCAAATGTTGGACTCCCTGAACATGGCGTGAACTAAAAAAAATATCTCATCCGTGCATCTAGATTACACGAGGATCTTGAGTGATCTCAAATTAAGCCATACGAGTTGAACTCAAGGGTGCGCCAGCGGATAATTTCCCGTGGCCCAATGTGAGCTGGTCGCCGTCGCGGGCGTCCGGCACATTTACTGGGCGAAAAATCTTCTAGCTCAGATATATATTTAGCAGGTTTCTTACTTGATCGCTCCTGTAATTTGAGTGAATTCAATATAATGTATTCAATTTCCAGGCAACGGTAAGTAAATGGATCTTGAAACTCGAAGAGTTGGTTAGAGCACAGTCTTCACGGTTCACTTGGTTGGATGGATGGCAGTGGAATGCAACCTCTCGAGGATGTAGAGTAGTTGGCGAGGTTTCTCAGAATTATACGGCTTTGAACTTGCATTTCGGGATCTAGGGACTCCGTCATGTCCAAGACGTGCCAGTGCAAGTGCCAGTATTTCTGGGCGTCTGCCTCCACAATGGCTGCGATGCCACCTGAATTTTCGCTGATTCTAGCGAGAGCCGAGACCGCGCTTAAAAGATTGGTGACCCTATCCATGAATAAGCCCCAAAGTCTGATTTCGCTTCAAGGACTCACTTCAAGATTTTCACAAGCCGCTCGCATAATTCCCCGAGAACGGCAGTCGATGTAGTCTTCTGGGCCGCAAGGTTTCCCAACATCAAACACGTCCGGGTCTGGATCATAGAGCTCGGTGAACTAAGCAGTTTATCGATGATGGCGCCCGACAAGTGGCCGTCCACGACATCTCGTGCACCTTCGGGCGAGTTAGTAAGAAAAGAGAGTGCATATACTGCACTTTCGACGACCACGAGATCTTCGACACTGAAGTATACTAGTAAGCATCTGTTTCATGGACGCACACTCGACACTCACCGTAATAATGTCACGAGTTGTTTGCAGGGTTTCACTCTCAAGACTACTGCCGCGAGAGTCTGTGCCAACTCTGCTAGCATCTTACATGTCCATCTACAAACCAGAATGCTCGCTGATTCGAGCAGTTTTGCTACGCAGTCTAACACGTGTGCGTCCACCACGGCCTGCGCGCCTTCCGGTGACCTGCTGATCACATACAGTGCCTCTACCGCACCCTCGGCAGCTACCAGGCTTTCGTCGCTGGTTCAGAATCAGCAAAAGCCTGTTCGAGAATAGATCATTAAAACACACCTCAAGAGAGATACGAGCTGTGTGCACAGCTTTACAGCGAGGACGACTGGCAACGTGGTCTCGTGCGATGAAAGCTGTCCCACTACAGCGCACGCCCATTTCCGCACCATGTCTTGAGGTGATTTAAACAGTTCCATCACGTGTTGCAACACATTCTTGTCCAGTGCATCCTGCGCACCTTCGGGCACTGAGGCGATCCAATGCAGTGCCTGGGTCGCATTCCGCACGACACGTATATTTGGGTCGCTGATCCATGGAGTCAGGATGTCTGTTCCAGAACAAAAGAATCCAGACTCACTGCAAACATAGGACGAGCTGCTCACAGGGGTTTATAGCGAGAACAGCGGCCATTGTGGTCTGATGGCCCGCCAGCTGTCTCAACAAGTTACATGACCACCTCATGATATCAGCATTCTGTGAGTCAAGTAGTTTGGTCGTGCAGTCTAACACCCGTGCATCGACCATTGCCTGCGCGGCGTCGGATGATGCAGCTATCCGGTACAGTGCATATAGTGCAGACCTTATGACTTCATCATTGTCGTCCCTGTTCCGGAATCAAATATGCCACAAATATACCAGAATCTAGAACTCACCTTAAAAGTTGCACGAGCTTGTTGAAGGGGGTCCTAGCGAAAACAGGTTCCAACATGCTCGTGTGGCTCCCCAACTCCCTCAGCAGCTGGCATGTCCATCTCCTGACATCAGTGCTTGGTGACTCAAATAGTCCCACCACGCGGTCCAAAACTTTCGCGTTCACCACAGCAAGCGCGCCTTCCGGTGATACGGCGATCTTGGACAGTGTGCGCACCACTCGCATCATAACCTCAAGATATTGGTCCCTGATCCACGTTCAACGCTCTATTAGTGCAGAAATGATCCAAGCTCACTGCAACTCGGATGAGGCAAGCCGCTTGCAGTGGCTTGTATCGAGGGTGTGGCTCAGCACATTTTCCAACATCCGCCTTGGCCATTCCAAGTTCCGTGTTCCATGCTGCTCAACTACCCAGTCTAAGACCTTTGCGTCCACAACTGCCTGCGCGCCTTCGGGACATTTAGCAATGCAACTCAGTGCCTCTGCCGCACTTTCGATGACCTCGATATGTGTGTCTCTGGTTGATGATCAGCAAATTATTCAAAAGCAATCACCGAGACTCACTGCAAGAGAGATACAAGCTGCGGGCACGGGATCACACTCAAGACAGCCGTTGCGGAAGATTCTTGGCATGCCAGGTCTCCCAGAATCTTGCATGTCCATTTACGGACCTTGAGGTTCCGTGATTTCAACAGATCCGATGGGCAATCTAACAAAATTTCCTCCTGCGGGACTTCGGGAAAGCAGATACTCCAAAATAGTGCGTGTGCTGCACTCTCCATGAGCTCCAGAGCGGTGTCATGGAAAGGTTCGTCACTGCTCGAGAATCAACTCCTGGCTTAGAAACGGAGAACTGAGAGCCCACCGCAACACCGAAGCGAGCTGGTTGAAAAGTTTCACGACCGAGTCGGCGAGTGTGGGGGGGCGTTGGAGCAGGCGTGCCAGCATTCCACATGTCCATCTCCGGATGCTGGCCTTCCCGGAACCAAGCAGCGTCTTTGTGCACTCCACCACTCCTGCATCCACGAGAGCCTGCGCGCCTCCCTGCCATGTGGCGAGGCAATATAGCGCGTACACCCCGCTTGCAACGACCTCGACGTTGTCGTCCCTAATGAAGATCCAACAGTCTGCTGTAGCACAAATGATGATGACTCACTACAAGATTGATACCAGCCGCTCGCAGGGATTTATGGCGAGGACGGCTGCTACCGTGGGTTCATGGCATGCTAGCCGTGCTAGTATCCTGGACGTCTGACTCCGGAACTCGTCGTTCGGTGATTCGAGCATTGCGTCGACGTGATACAATGCAAGGGAGTTAGCCACGGTGCGCGCGTCCTCCTCCTCAGAGTGAACTCTCTGATAAATTTCCCTCGTAATAGCGGCCTTTGTCGAGGGCGACACATATTTAAACCTACGGTATCAGTCAGCTGGAGGACAAAAGAACAATGGAAGTATAATACCAGAGATAACTGGTGTAAATCTCCACATCCCTACTCGAGAGCGGAGTCCCGCGATTCTTTCTGATGAGCCCTAACGCCTGGCGGTCGTGCATACGCCTCAGCAATGGCTTCGTGGCAGCATGGAGGTTGATGTTCGGTCCCGTAGGGTTACTGTCCGACCACCAGCTGTGTACACTTTCGGGGCGGGGGTGCTGGCGGGGAGATGAAAGCATGAGAGAGGAAGCGGCCAAGTAGTGTTGATGCTGCGTGGGCTCCCCATACTAGACAATAATAGCACGCAACGATTGACAGATTCAACAGTATAGCATGCGCGCTCGGCCTGTGCACGGCGATGCACTGGATGCAGTTGTCCCTGGACTGTGAGATGGTAATGAGCCTACTTGGGGAAATCCCAAGCGCCGACGTAGGCTTAAATGTCAGTGGGTGAGTGTGCAGGCCGCCGATTCCAGGATGAGGCCGAGGACGGTCGAGCCAGAAGTTTAGCCGCGGTGCATTGCTAGTTCAATCATACAAAGCTGCAAGTCCGTAGCATTTGGTTCCGATATAACATGATATTCGTACAGAGAGAAGAGAGACGCTTGGGTGGTAGAACAGACACAAGGGGCGAAGAATGCGGTGGAAGAGGTGCGAGGAATCGAATATGATACGTCATCCGAGCGCCAATGCTGATACCAATCCACGCATTCGGCTCACCCTGTACGCACCCTGCGGACGCTAACATGGATCGAGTGCGCAGGACATAGACTGTGCACCCAAGAAGGCCGAGAAATGCGTATGATGAGGGCCACGTCCGCACGTAGGGTATAATTTGCGCTACAGGACCATAACACAAGAACAAGAACACCCGTTAGCACATGGGGGTGCACATCGCATCCCCCGCGCCGAGCAGACACGAGCACAGATGAAAAGCGACCGGGGAACGGGAACGAGAAGTCTGACAAGCATCGCGCCGCGAAACGACAGCGCTCGTGACACTGAAAAAGCGCCGCACAAAAAAGAACGAACGGCATGACAGCGCAGAATAAGCGCAGCGGGCGAGGCCGGGGGCAATGCAAGGAGCAGCGCAAACTGAACGCAGCGGTCGGCAATGAACGCAAAGCGTGAGTACGACCTCCCGATCGCGGAAGTAAAAAGAAACGGTGCGGGCAGACGATCCACCTCGCCACCGCCGCCCATCAACCGCGCTGCCCATCGACCACGCCGGAAGCAATAGGCTTGTCGGGGCACCCGCGCCTCACGAATACCTTCACGACTACACGCTCCGCCCCCGCCCTCCGACCGGGAGACGAAACACGGGCGGCGGGCCGAAGCTCACGCCCCGACTCGGACTCACACGCCCGCAGAGGACACGCGACTCTGCCCCCAGGCGCGAACGCGCCGCCCCACGCGCCTCGAAACGGCTCCGCGCACTCGCAGGGCGTTCGCGGTGCCTCAATGGCACCGCGCCGTCGCATCCTGCGCCTAGAATCCCATCCGCGCCCCGCTCCGACCTCGGTAGCCACGCCGCACAATACACCTCCGACCTCACCTCCCCGCGCCACCAACCCAAATTACCGGCAAGCGACGCACACGCTCCGCCTTCCGTGCACCAACCCAACATCGAAACCACGGGGGAGACGCTAGGAGAAAGCAGAGCGGCGAACGGAAACAGAAGATAGGAAACGGGAAACGAGCAAAGGAACGGGATACGGGAAATGCGAAGGGGAAGGGCAGTACGTAGCAAGGAAGGAAGGAATAGCGCAGAAGGAGAGAATTCCGACAGTCGAAGCAAGGCACACAACTGCCCGATAGCGAAAGCTAAGGCACAGGGCACAGGACCTGAAGTGCACGGTAACGAGCAACGGGCGTGGATAAGACCACGACGTGCGGGGCGTCGGACTGGAGGGGCTTGCACGAGGTGCGCGCGCTACCAGGGCGGGTGAAAGGAAAAGGAGGTAAAGGGGAGGAACGTAGGGAAAACATATACATTGGTGGGATCTCCCAGTCGATCTTTGTCTGCGGCGCCGCCTGCCCCGCCGCGCGCTGCTTGCCCACACGGCGCTAGGCGTCGGCGACGAGCGCGCACGCAACCTCGTGCTCGTCGTCGTTATCGTCTTGGGCTTCGAGCGCAGCGGTGCGCGGGTGGGAGAGGGACTGACTCGAGGGAGGAGAGGACTGTTTGGCCTTGTTCCGGCTGATGCCGCCGGATCAATCCCGACGGCCGTGCTCTCGTGTGCACTCCGTTATTTCAAACACGGACAGGCTAGTATTTGTATTTCAACCACGACTGCTGAGGACCGCCCGGTTGCACACAAGGAGTGCGCTTGCTGAGAATACTCAACTCAGTTTCTGCAAGCAAGACTCCGGCCTGCAAGAGGTGCCCGTTCGATTCTGAGTCGGGGCCGGGTGATAGGTGTAGAGGTTACGGTAATTAGATAATGTCTACAGGTAGACTTAAGTATAAGATGAGGTAAAATATAAGTAAGGAACGTACCCTCAGTCGCACACAGTTGTGGGTAAGACTGAGGGTCGTCGCTGCGAAGCCGCACAGTTTATAGTGTGTGGGTACGATCGCGAGTGAAACAAGTAAATAAAATAAAATAGTAACCTTCCCAACGTAGCGCTGAACGCCAAAGTCCATGAAAGGCAATGCCTCTCGTCAACAATAGGGCGTGAAGCATGCTATCCTTCTGAGATAATTCTTTGCTTCCCCTCACATCCAAAGATAAATCCAAGTTCAAGACAGGGTAGGAACACCCAGTAACACGTGATGTGCATCTGCCCAACATGTAAGTTAAGTCATCCAATGCAAGCAGAAGACCCCGATCCGGGGCTGAGTGATTGTCTGTGCCAGCACTCTTTTTAGTCCCCTACTCAGCTTCACTTTCACATCCGAGGCAAATAATATGGTTTAAAACACCCAGTAGTACATGGTGTGTATCATCCGCCCACAATACTGTATCCGTTGCGAGCAGAAGACCCCATCAATTATTATTTTTCATTCTCACTTTCCTCCCGACTTTCACATGCAAAGAGATAAATATGACGTCAAAATAGAGAGTAGGGCCACCCTGTAGCACATGATGTGCATCTGCTTGTGAGCAGAACACCCCGTTCGAGTCGGAGCTGGGTGCTAGCTTTGCCGACAAGCTCTTTTATATCTCACTTACTTTCATCTTTAAGGCAGGCAAATAGAAGCTCAAAAACAGAGGATACGATCACCTGGTAGCACATGGTGTACATCTGCCCAACATAATATTCTAGAATTTGTGAACAGAGACCCCTGTTCGATTCGGGGCTGGGTGATGGAAAGTGCTTGCGGAAGCCTTTTAATTCCCTACTCAGCTTCACTTTGAAATTCAAAGCAAACAAATTGAGGTGCAAATCAAGGCTAGGACCACTTGGTAACACAGGTAGCACACAGTGTGCATCTGCCCAAAATAGTATCACAGTTATATGTAGCCAGAAGGGTCCCGTTCAATTGGGGGCCAGGTGATAGAATCCCTCCATAAATATTTGTAGTTCCTACTCATATACCTTCGAGGCGGATAAATCAAGGCTAAAACCGGAGTAAAGAACACCCGGTAGCACACGGTGTACATCTGCCCAACATAAATAATATCGTCTCAGAAGACCCAGTTCGATCCGGAGCTAGGACTGTTCATGATTTTTTCTAAATCCCACTTACCTTCAAGGCAAGAGTATAGGACTCAGTAGCAC
This sequence comes from Mycena vulgaris, assembly GCA_029204335.1. Classification (NCBI taxonomy): domain Eukaryota; kingdom Fungi; phylum Basidiomycota; class Agaricomycetes; order Agaricales; family Mycenaceae; genus Mycena; species Mycena vulgaris. Next base: position 7,170 of record JARGYA010000274.1, on the reverse strand, counting down.
GTGGTGTGCATCTGCTGAAAATAATGGGGTATAGGTGGTTGCGAGTAGAGAGGCCCGTTTGATTCGGGGCTGGGTGATGTTGTTGTTTACACAATTAAAACACCGCTTTTGTATGTTAGGGATGACTAAATCCGCCTCAACAGACTGTTGTCTATTTCCTTTTCTTTCTAACTTGTATTTGATTCCTTGCCTGGTTCTTTTTGTACTGTTGCAACAAATTATTTTAAGTTTCATCCAGGGCTACACAAACTAAAGTTAAAAGAAAGACTACGTAGACTCCTTCATATTCAGTTCAAAGCGAACACAACCTCCATCTCTCCAGTTCTTTCTGTTGGCTCATTCAACAGCTTTTCCGGATTTACTTCTGGCAGTTTTTCATAAATGCTAGCTAGTCTTTCATCAATCTGTTCAACTTGGTTTGCCTGTGAAGAGCATTCAAGCAATGGTCTCGCCATTGTCCAATAGTCTACTGCCTTGAACACATCTCCATTCACTTGAGAAATACCACCAAATCGGAGCATACATTATGCTCTGCCACGGTGGATATCCATCCATGTGAGGCAATAAACAAGAAATAAAACAGTCCAAGTGGATAATATCTGAACTGTGGCACTCCAGCGGTTGACCTCTCCGAGTTTCTCCAGACAGTAGCTTGCCATCTCAGCATCTTTAGTCCAGGCTACTTTAAGACATTTTTGGAACAGAGTATATGCTGCTCCCAAGTTTCCTTCTCTGGTACAGTATATACCCAGTACTTGAGCCATCAGAATCCTTTTTGCATGCCTACTGTTATTGGTCGAGTTTCGGACCCAGACTTCTGATGGACCCTAATCCTCACATTTATGACCATTTACTGTGCAAAGTTTAGCCCAATCGGGGTAGAATTGCGCGAGATATAATGAAATTGCTTTGGCTCAAGTAACGAAGTGAAGAAACACTGCCAAACAAACAAGCAGAAAAAATATTTTGTGCTGTTGTCTTGCTATTCTCCGCTCATATTTCGAGCCATATATTCATCATAAATGTGATCTCATCCCCTAGAACAGATATTGTGCCCAGGTATCAAGCAGAACAGGTCGTTTCAGCTTGGCTCAAGTAAAGGGTATGGCTCAAGTAACGGGTATATACTGTATCAAGTGCTGATTGGATAGTTTCACACCACATTATTGACCTTGCATCCCCCATGGAGCTAAACACTTTGTTGGCTATATCAATATTTTTCTCAACTCCATGCTTTGAGGACCCGATGTCTATGTCAATCTGAGCAATGTTGAGCAAAGCAAGGGCATGCTGATGAGGATCTTGCTGAATTGAGACATTGTGAAGGATCTGACTGGGCCTTGTGAGCCTCCACATATTCTGACTTTGCCTGGTGGACCTCTGCCAAAGCATTTATAATAGCATTATCCATCTGACCCCCGGAGATGCCACAAAGGCCAATAAGATGTCTGGCCCTCTCCAGTAGAGGTATGCTGTGGCTGTAGCTACCAATGCAATTCCAACAATGAGATTTGATTTGGAGGCTCTTAAGTTCTCGGAAAAAATCTGCTGAAATCTGTGCCATCTTGTGTGCATCAGATGCATATGCGAGAGCTGCAGAGTAATCACCAGTCTGCCATTTGATCCATGCCAATGTAATCATCAGATCTGACTGCACTTTGATGCTCCAAGTTGAACTTGCTAATTCCAATCCGGTTTCAGCAAAGTCAAGAGCTATGCAGCTATCATTGGGAGACAGCAGAAAATACTCTGCTATCACCTCATAGACTTTGCCTGTTCAATTATTAGTATCTGAGCCAAGTATTGACATCTAACTCACATTCAGGGCCTGATCGGCAACCGTTAACACTGCAGGGGTTAAAGAATTTTTGGAGCTCTAAATATGGTTCAAGGCATGTTATTACCTCGGAGACGCGATGAAACGGTTGCTCAGGGTCTAAGGCTGCAAATGAACAATGAACTAAACTCAACTGTCAAACAAGCGAGACTGAACCAGACTCTATGAGACAGACTAATACAACTCAAACACTCAAACAATCAAATCCCAAACACTAAACACTCCTTGTATGCCCCTTAGGGTGACCTGAAGAGAAAGACGGGTTTTACTAGACCTAGGGTTGTAGTATAGGTCTAGGGAAACTAGGCTTTGATAGTTCAAGTAATTGGCTTGTATGTGAAGCCTATTCTGAAGGAAAGTCTTCAAATCAACAATACGACACACGCTCTTTGACGAGTCAAGGTTACAACGCTGATAGATTGTAAAGCTTCACAGCCATAGTGCAGATGACGGTGTGGATGGCCGGTAGGGTTTGATTTGGACATAAGTCTGCTTTGGAGACCAACAAGCCTCTGATATAACACGATACACAAAACACAATTTTGTAACCGAGTCAACTCTTCTGTATCCGCACAAATGGTACTCAAGACAGGGGTCACTGCCTATGGGACAAAGTACTCAAAACAGGGATCACTGCCTATAAGACTCAAAGCTGAACACTATTGCAGATAACCAAAAAGCCTATATTCGTTGGACAATATGGAGTCCGGAACAAAGCCCTAAATGCGACCGCCTGATTGTTCGAGATAAACTCTAACGGGGTGGTGATTCAGTGCCATCCTCACTCTTTCTACACTAGTTTTATACTACTCTAATTACGCTTACACTACCTGATGACACTGTCACAGATATATGTTACTTAATACAATATGAAATCTGGTATCTTAATTGCCTGAGCTATTTAATGTGATTGACTTCCTAGGAACTCCTCTATGTTGCTTGTTGACATATTGGCCCGGTTGCGGGCCTATGATCTCTTGGTTTTGATCGGGTATATGGTGCAGCTCCTGTTGAGTGAACGACCACAAATCTCTTGTATTCTTCTTCCCTTCGTCCTATTTCATACTAGACTAGCTCCGGAATAACTATAGCTTCATATTGATACCCCAAACTCCCTGGTTGGGAGCCTGGTTCCCTCGTTACTCTTATTGCGAACCAAACCCCTTAACACGGACCAACCCGTCACTCGAAATAGGCCCGGACCCAGTTAAACCCAATGTCAGCCGAAGTGCGGTTAATGGTTCCTGACTGCCGGCCGATCACGTGATAGGTCACGTCACATTGTTACAACAAATAATAGTAAACATAGTAGATATTCGTGTGAGTATATACTATTACAGCTGCCCATCATTCACAGAGTGGATGATAATTATCCCCTTGATAGTAGGCACCATTTACATACATGGTTCTAGCCCTTAGTTACACACTCAAGACTTGTGCTAACTCTAGATGCGCACTAAAGATCGCAAAATGTGTGTTTGCAAGGCTGGCCTTGTAGACAGCTTATCATCTCCCCCATTTTTAAATCTTGACTGTCCCCAGTCAACTAGTTTCTCTGTTACTGGAGGTGTTTTAGACCCATAGTAATTTATTTCACCCAAACGGCCCCTACACCTACTCTTATCTTGGATTGATCAATGTTACTGTGATTGCCCACTATTGCAGGATCTTATCATCATCACGGAGCTTTATTTCCGGGGTAACTGAGGCCACGGAGTCATCCCAATGAGGCAAGATCTACCAGCATAATTGGTTGATTAAGCAGTTTCGGCTCGTCAAGTACGCCACCCCCTGTCCCCTTTAAATATTCAAATTCTTCATGGAATTTGCTCTTCGTAGGTACCCACTTTTACTCCAATCTATTCCTTGATAAACTCGCCTCACAGGATTTTGTCCTGGCGCGAGGCGCTCGTGAGAATGGATCAAACCTTAGCTATTTTTGATTCCAATAGAAAGAAGTGTCTCATTTATTGAGGACCTCCTCAATTGGCTAGCACCGCAGTACTGCGCGCCCTTTGTCAGATGCACCCTGAATTCAAACTTTGACGATGCCAGCTTTATAGCTGGCGGAGTTTGAAAAACTTCCTCACTTCTCTCTTTCCGCTACCACCACTAACTCATCGTTCCTTGTCTGTCTCCCCTACTCTATGTTATGTCTTCACCCTAACTGTGCCTCGCTGAACTTGGTGCTGTTCCGCCAGGATGTTGCCGATGATGAGGCAGAGGAGGGGGAGGATGAAGAGGACGATGACGCCGAGGAGGTTCTCCCCGAGAACCACCTGTGCAAGTCCTCAGGCAGCCACATTTCTCGTGGCCCCCGCCCTTCTCCTGTTGTCACTGAGGTAGCATCCCTGGAAACGTCGCCCAAACAGCTGTCCCATCATGATGTTCCTCCTGCCGCAGACACCAAAGGGCCGCGTGTCCTACGATCCGGAAACTCCACGAGCGGTGATGCTCACAAGTCCAAGACCTCCGTGCCCAGCACGCATGTCCTTCCTCTTCCCCTTTTTGCAGGTTACTAACCCATCTTCCTTCTAGCTTGAACAAGACCTCGGGTAAAGCATCTACCGCTGCCCCTGCCAAAGATGAGGAGGAGGTGAGTTCTTTTTACTTCTCCTTATATTCGTGCTTATTATCTCCTTAACCACGCAGGTTGATGCCCACGCTAAGAAATCCCGTACCGCCGTCACCGAGCCTTCTGATAATGACATGAAGGATGATGAGGACACCGAGGTAAGTCTACCTCGCCTCTTCTGTCCCACCTTTCCTAATATTGTGCTTGTAGTCCAAGGTCAAGGATCAGAAAACTACCCACGCCGACTCCGGCAAAGGCCCGAAACTCGAGCCCATCAAGGCCCTTATTCTGCGCAACATCAGCGACCAGGTCACCAAGATCTTGGAGAAGCGATTCTCTTGTTCGAGGAGGTCGAAGGAGGGTAAGTGTCTTTACTTGAACATTTTTTGACTCGCTGACCCCCTCCACACAGAGTTCCCTCCAGATAAACATCGGATTGGGTCCGACCATCCATATTTCTACTCCTTCATGGCCATTCAACGCAGCAGTGATGCGCCCGCCGCTACTTTCTACTTGCACATCATGCCAAAGCCTGTGGCCCATCAGACTGGCCGTGTGCAGTACCAGCCTTTCTTCAAAGGTGCCCAGCTCATCGACGCGGTGCTGATTCGTACTGTCAAGTTGGAGGATAGGATCCTGGTGCATCACACTACTTTCCATCCCTTTCCCTTTTACTGATCCACTTATAGCCACTAATCGCTTGCCTCCAATGCATATTCCTCAACGAGCCTTGCATCCACCTGGGCTATGGAGCCCAGTGCTTTAACTGCAACAAGCTCCGGATCTGCTGTGGCGACCGCACGACTGTTCCCAAACACATCCAACTTAACCAGGAGTTTGCTGAAGAGTATGTGATAGCCTCCAATGGTGCGTCCCTTGCTACCCTCTTTTTCCTCTTACTGACTGCAGATCCCCGTGATAGTGACCGAATCGATCCTGGGCGAGCTTGTACAGTCTTTCAACCGTGCCTCCAGCACCGCCAAGATCTACGATGAGGCCATCATCGAGCTCCAATTCTGCCTCTGTCACGCTACCGACCATGTCGCCAAGTGTGTCTCGCACATGGGCACCGAGGTGTTTGTCCAGCGTTTCAAGGACTGCAGCAAGGAGGACAACATCGTCGACTTCCTCAACCTCTTGCTTGCATCGACCAGTGGCTTTGAAGGCCCCTCCAAGACCACTCACGCAGTAAGCCCTGTGCTAGCTTATTGCAAGGACTCTACTGACTCTCCTTTCTTACCGCAGCCGGAGGTGTAGGCATTTTTGTTCAGCACACACACCGTCCCTTTCTGTGCCTCTACAGGACTTATCTTATTACAGCAAAAACAACTCGTGTTTTTACTTAATAGTCTCTTAGCAGTACTTTAGATATAGGCCTCGGGTAGTCGGTAGTCAAACGGTCACATCTTTTACATATACCTCTCCGCGCTCTCATCTCTGGCCTTCGGGCAAAATACAACTTTTTTTTTTTGACTTTGCTATTCTTTTGGGCTTGCGTGAGATAAGAACCTCAGTGTTAATCTATTGAAAGATGAAGATTTAGACCATGATCTAATCTTCACCTTGACAGGTGGCTATGTGATCCCATCAAAATTGACTATTTTAGCGAGCTAAGTCAATTTCGTGTGTTAGGGGTCACCCAACTCTCTTCATCCCATCACTCAATTATGCACCTTACGAAGGCCTTGGAAATCTACGCTGCATTCATGCTTGAAGACATGATAGTGCGTTGCTTTCCCTTCAGCCATGCTTACTATTATAACCCACTTGACTATGAGACTTCAATTAGCTCCTGTTTGGCTGCTCTGAATGTCGCGATAACCACCAAACCTGCTTTTTCAATTCCTGGGGAAAGCCCTGTCATTCATGTGAGACCCGTGTCTGCCTCGACTGCACATTCCTTTTCCAGTTCGAATGGCTCAAGTTTCGTACTAGCCCTTCGTTCGACGCTACTTGTACGTCTATCTCAGAACTCCTGTCTTGTCTTATTTCTGACCAAGCATTCTGTGATAGTCGGACACCGAGTTGTGGAGTACAAATTGCTTTACAAGCACGTCCCCGCAGTCTTCGCTTACATCAAGGATAGTTTTCTGCGGGTCATGCTCGAATACTATTCTACCAAGCTGGACAAGTATCATAGCTTGATCAATCTGCAGGACTTAGAACAAGAATGGCTAGAACACAAGTACAGGCTCCAGGCGTGGCTCTTAATTAGCCGTCACATCTCGCACATCCTTAATATTCCTTAACCACCGGTCCGTCTAGATAGCCCTATGTACTTCACTCAATCTTATTATAGGGTGTGACACGGGTGGATACCGTGGGAACGCGATCAGCTACCGTACCCGTGACCCGTGACACCATACCCGTGACACCGCGGTTTTAACCGCGGGTGAAATTCGAAAAAACAGCATTTTAGCTGGTTTGGATGCAGCTACGGCATTTTTCACTTTCGCGGGTTTATCCAAATTGTATACTGTACCCGCACCTGTGACACCCGTAACCGTGACACTGCGGTATTGCGTCACACTATGTCACACACTAATTGCAGACCTGACCCTGGCTCAATCATACCCGTTGTGAGGGCTGAATACACTCTGTGTATGCCCTTGCACAGGAGCAATGTTACACTGGCAATTCCCCAATCCGGAAGAACTAGGAAACCCGATTCGACAAAACACTGCAATTCATCAAACACACCATACCCGCTTCGCACACACCATAGACAAGACCTTTCGAGGTCCTGAAACTCCTTCAA
>JARGYA010000273.1:0-188246 GCA_029204335.1 Mycena vulgaris | reverse complement strand
TCTGGGGAATTCTACGAAAACATCCCAAACAGGAATTCTTTCATCCGCGCCTTCGGTACTGCCAATGGCTGTAATGCTTTCTTCAAAGAAAAAAGTTCTACTCCTTCTTTTGCGGACCTATTGGATGGTCAGAAAACTCTGACTCTCCGATACATCCTCGACTCGGAGAAGCCGGAAAGGCTCATTACTCCTTCTTGGTCTCACTCTTCTCTCAAGATGAAACTTTTAATCTTTTTCATTGAACCGACTGCTTGGTTTCTCTATTCCTGGAGTCCCGGTCTAACCCGGAGCGCACTTCAACATTCCTCAACATTCCCACAAGCCTTGCTACAATCCGATCCCTCAGATACTCGATGTACGGTATGTCTTCATTCTCTTCTCCTCATTATAATTATGCCGCCGCAAATCTTGCTCTTTACAGCTATGACCGACTCGGCTTTTCATGCAGAAAACATCACAATCCGACTGCAACGTGTAGCCGATGCCATCGTCTGGCTCACCGCTAACAATACTCTCTACGCAATCCACTCCGAATTTCAGTTTCGTGGCAATTCCAACATCAGTGTTCTCAATCTTCTGCAGCCATGTACAATTAGTTCATGCTCGAAGTGTGCACACTGACCCCTCTTGCATAGCTCTCTCTCCAATTGCTCCAATTGTCGTCGTGCTCCTGTGTTACAGCCCGACATTTCCTTCCGTATCTGTGCGTATTCCTGTCATATTCTCTTGCTTGCATTGCTTACAGCTGATTTCAAAAGTTTGTACGGGTTTTACGAAACGGGTGGTGCTCGATCTGAGTTTACCTCTGTTTGTTGTTGCATCCTCGCATGTGGAGTCTGTCAGCTCCGACGCTCCACTCATGTTCACTTGCGTGGCCCCGATGGCATTAGTGTTCGTCGGAATGTTGAAGTCTAGAGTGGTTTCTGCGAGACATAAAGATGTAACTCACGCCACAAGAAGCAACAAAAGAAACACCTGTAGGAGCTGGCAGGGCACCGGCGGCTGAAGCAGTGGCAGGCCCTGGAGTATATGGAGGAGGGAGATCTGGTCCAGCCCGGGTCGCTGGTGGTGGAACCAAGACGGTGCAACCGTCCTGCTCCCTGGTATGCTCACGGTAGTGGCTCGTGGCTGGCGGCCTTCCGTTGTTTGCATGAGGAGAGAAAAGGGTTATGGTATATTCAAGAGTAAGTGCTTTGAGGTACGAAGGAATCCAGTCGCATTTACTGTTATCTACGTGAGGTGGAGACATGGTGGAGCCAGATGGAGCCTGGATATGACGTCGATCGGGACGCGGCGACAAGCAGAGGTAAACTCAGATCGAGCACCACCGTTTCGTAAAACCCGTACAAACTTTTGAAATCAGCTGTATCTTATCTGTTAGACATGCTTTTAATAATCTACCGTTAACAGTCATATTACCTGACCAATTCATCAACGGTGGCGACCTTCATGTTTCCCACCCATTGCGAGTTAAGCTTTTCCATCAGCAGCACTTAATCTCCCTTTGTTCTTCAGGCCGCACATCCTTTTAAGCCTCTGCTTCATCATTTTTATTCCCACTATTTTTCTTCTCGCGCCCATGTCGTTCAGCTCCCCATTCCACTGTGACGGCCTTCTTCGCACGAAAGAATATGCTGCCTCTTCACTGTTCCCTTCTGCTTTTAAATTCGTCAAGGCCGCAGCGGTCACACTCTCACTGTCGATGTCCCTGGCCCGGTCAACCCGGATGCTCCCGCTCCAGCCGACACCATCATTATCGTTATCGGGGTTGTATCTGACTCCTCTTTCTTCCTTTCCCCCACCGGTAACTGGAACCCCAAGTGTGATGCGCAATATGCAAAACCATTGGAAGAGGCCAAATACATGTTCATTATAACCAAACCAGGTACATGCATTCAGTTTCGACCTTTATGATTATCCGTACTGATTATCTTCTCTCAGTAAACAATCCCACCTTTGCCCCAGACTTCCTTGTCTTCATCGCCGCCATCAAAAATATCAGTCATCTATCTCCAAAACGGGTATTAACAAGTGGTTGGTCGTGAAAGATGGGTCCGAAGATGCCTTTCGCTTTGCCTTTCTCGTATTCATGGAAAAGGTAAGATTCTCTTCTTCCCTATCCCATATTTTCTCATCGTAATTGAACAGGATCCCGGCGCCAGTATTTCGTTTTCGATGTCTCTACTGTCTATTAAACTAGTATCAGAACAGACCACTAACATCGGCACCTGGCCCGTACGTACCGAAGCTCGGGATGAACTCGCTGCATCGTCCCATTCCCATTCCATTCGTGTCTTTCATGTCTTTGACGCTGACCACTCCCTCATTGGCCCTATCGACATCCCCAACAAACTGAGGGGCGCTATCGTCGAGTGTTCCACCCATAATCTCCATTTTCCCTTTGACAAAGATGACTCCTTCGTCAGTGAGTACTGCTTTTTTTCCCCACTTCAATGTAGAACTCGGTCTTCAATCCCACACAGGTGAAATAATGCAGATAGTCATTCTGCGCCCTAAACCAGTGCAACCACCGAGCCCCTACAAGAAAACCCCAACCAAACCCTACCGTCCTGCCGCGATGTCTCCTACGGACGTTCACACCCAAAAACAACGGGCCGTCAATCTCTTCACGCCCCCCATCTTTACCGCCGGTCCTTCAAATATCCCGGTTTCCCCCAGTAAATCTCTCATCCTCCGCTTCGGGCGTCCACTTACATGCTATTGCAGGAATCGAAAAGCGCCAAGCAAGCGATGAACTCGAAGGCAGCGACCCCAAACATGCCAAGGCCGAGGACTCCAATGAAGACGATGCAGCCTCGAAGAACAAGGACGGTGAAAGCGGTAGTGGTATTGCTAGTGGCAGCAGCGGCAGTGGCACTTGAATTTTCTATCTCAGCCTCTTAACTTGTACCAGTCTACTACCTGTACCAATTCGATTTTCCTGAACCTCACATTCTATTTGTGCCCCACCCCTTGCCGGCCACTACAACTCATTTCCTTGAGCTTTGAGGCAGCTTTCAGCTTACCTCCCGATCAGTTGTTATCTGCCAGTGGCAGTGCATGTTACCTGCCACTTCACTCATTGCACTTGATCCATACCTGCTAAAATCGCGAGAATGATCCGGAGACCTCCTGGGGCATCTGAAATGAGCTCTGCGAAATTCCATAATATCTCGAGAACTAAGAGGGTCGGAATTATGCAAATGGCAGATAACATAGTGACGTGGCAGATAACATGTCACTGATGTCACTGCTTCTCACGGCCCTTCTCTCGCTCTCTTGGAGCATACTTGCGGCTTCCTTTCGTTTACTTTGTGACCAGGAGACCCGATATTCAGCTTTCACAGACTCTGGATCCAACAGAGAAATTTTTGGTGTTTCTGTGTTGGTGTAGGCCCAAAATTGGTTCAAATTGATGTATCTGCCTCGAGTATGCCCAGAAATTGTTGCCGCACGGTCCCTCTGCACAACCCCACAAAAATTCCAGCCACCTGAGTTGCATAGACCTTGAATTCAAAATCTAATTGCCATTAATGACTGTCTGCTTGCATTTCTTGTTGTTTGCGCGCTGACAGCGCACGGAGAAAAAATAGATTTCCACACCTGCAGAGCAGAAATAGTATGAGTGACAATATCCTCCTCGAAATCCTTTGAATCTCTCTGAATCCCCTCTTCCTGGGAGATTTTTGTGATTTTCCTTTCTCGGATACCCAGTGTATTGGGGGAAAACCTTCTATAACGTGCGCTCCAAAAAAAAAACAGTGGTGTTCATATTTGTAGATCCCGATTTACCACGACCAAATAGAACATTATTTCTGAGGCGCCAGAAAAGGGAGGGCCGACCTGTGAGTCGCGGAGGTTGCTGCATGATCGAGGAGAACATTAGCACCTGGGTGCCAGGAGAGGAAGCGTGCCTAGACCACGGTCTCGGAAGTTACCGCACGATCGAGGAGAACATTAGCGCTTTCAGGGGCACCAGGAGCGCCGGGAAAGGCAAGGGTCTAGACCAAAGTCGAGGGATCTCCCGAGGATCACAGGACCACATATCACGTGCAGATCCCGGTTTTGAATTTTTGGAGAGAGACCCAGAGAGACCTGGTCCCTAAATTAGTACCAGGAACTCCCAAACACATTCACACACTCGAGGTTGAGTGTGCATAAATGACAGTACTGGAGTGCATGAATAGATCATCCTGCAGTTGCTCTCGAGCACTCTGCTCCGGTTTGAGCTTCGCAAAAAATCTGACCGCTGGTAGATTATGGGCCTGGTGGCCAGCGCTTCATGTCGGGACTAATTCAATACATATTTACTAAGATTATGGAGGTCCAGGCAAGTTAAAACAGGAGATAATGAATATCTTTGAGAACTTATATCCGAGCTAAATCTGCCTTAAATCTCAGCGTAGTCACCTCTGAGCCGACACATAGTTTGGACAGATTTAACCACTAAATGAAGTGTAAGATCTACACACTCTATATCTACTGTGCTCCCAGCACATCATCAGGCTGTTCATTTCTCGCAGTTAAGGTACACATATAAATTAGGGACGTCTCAGCTGAAGAGCACCATTAGATTTTTCGTAGCCGGATGTGAGGCATCTTCCCTCCTTCATTTATGTACAGCTCGATATATAGGCAATTTTATTCACTGTACTACTTACGACTCTGCCGAGACGTTGATTCACCTTTGAGCTTGCGCTCTGCCCGTACTGCCTTCATCAGCATTGTAAACTTTGCCCGCAACCCTGTGAACTTCGCTTCAAACTTCTCGTGATCTCCCCCACAATGGACCTCAAACTCTTCGCAAACGAACCGGATATTGCCTAGGTTCACCGCTTCGGATGCATATTCCGTTGACTTGAAGAGGGCCGACCAATTTTTTAGAGGCACATCTAGCCCTTTCCGCGGTGAGCCATATTCCCAGTATTCCATAGCATCACCTAATGTCTTAGTCTCCGGAATTTGCGATGGACGGGCAATTGGTGGAGGCGTGACCAATGGTACCGAATGGTGAAGTAGAAAAGGTGGGCCGTTCGTTTTTAAGTTCGTTCTGCGGACGGGCAGCAAGTGCGTTGCCTGTGATGAAAATATTAGCTATCGTGAGTTAAGCATAATTGATGTGTTGAAAAAATACCTGTGGAGCTTCTGGGATGGGAGGATGACAGCCCGGGTCCGTCTATCAGTCCTTGTATTTTTGCCATGATGCTATCTTCGAATCTCTGAAGATTCAGCTTTCAAAAGTGGTGCGGTCTCATCCTCTCCCATGAATGTCTCATGGCGATCGATAGCATGGTCGTCCACCATAATATCTGAGAAACCCTCCTCGTAGGTTATTAGTTCGTCGAGTCCGTAGCGGCGGTGAGGAACACGCTGGGGTCCGCCTCGCTCATCGAAAACGCCGTGATCGCGCCCGCGTGGCCCAAGTATCGCGTGGCGGTCTTCGCGCTGTCGAGATCCAACGAAACGCAGGCGTAGTCCCGGTAGCAGTGTCCGACGGTGGGAGCGCACAGCATGTTCCCGGAGAGGTTGGGATGGATCTACCAGGCGGAAGGGGACAACTTGGGATCGGCGAGCGGGATCACGGTCGTAGGCGGACTGCCCGTAGACTGTTCCATCACACATTCCATGGACTCGAGAAAGCACAGTTTTTCAGCATCATTGAGTTGCAGATAATCCGCCGATGGGCAGATCTCCCTCAGCGTCGTCCGCCGCGAGTTCGTCCAGATACCTCTCCACCTCATTCAGATTCCAGAACGCCACGGATCCCGTCCCGGCGCGGAGGATGCGCCCAGGAGCGAAGACGGAAAGCGGCCCGCTGTGGTAAGGAGTACTGAGCGTGTGCATGGGGAGTTCGACTTCGAATACCTCGCCCGACTGCGCGTCTGCCCACGTGAACGACTTGACGCACCGGAGATCGGCGACGAATATCCGCTTGTTCACCTCATCAATACCGAAGGCGGAAGCGGGGTCGTCGTATGTCTTGTCGAGAGTGGCGGCTGCCTTTCTCGTGGCGAGGGGGAAATCTTCGTTTTCGGTGTCATCGAGCAGGTAATAGTGGAGAGCGGGGATGCGGCTTTTCCAGCCCGTCAAGCAGGGCAGCATCAGGCAGCTCTGACTAATCGCGATGGCACTTGGGAGCGGGGACGGTGTGGTAGGGTCGGAGGGCCCGCATGTGGAAACCATTTTATATTCATTTTTATATGCACTTTTCATTTATCCCCGTTTTGCATTACATCACTTGTTTGTATCGTAAACAGTGCCAGATCGTGCAATTTTAGGATCGTACCACCATCCTCACGGTCAGTGCAGGGCAAGCGCCAAGAGGTAGTAGCAACGCACCACGCCCCTTCCATTCTGGAACGCCGTCAGTGGGCTTCTAGCCACCAGGAACATTGTTTCATCACCTTTCCCCCTCGCTCTCATTTCACGTCACTTTTCCATCGTATCGACGACCTCTTTTTCGTCCATTTTTGCACTCGACAACTCGGCGAACTATTTCCCATCGACATTCTCCAATCTACTCTACACTCCCTGGATCACCGACCCATTTCTTGAACCTACGCACCGGGAAACTCCCTCTTCCACAACGGGTCGCTGGGGATGGCACAACGGGCTTGCACGATTGCGTTGACAATAGGGGACGCATGAAAAGGACACGGCATGTCCCAGTTGAAGCGAGAGAGTGGTGCTCAGATCATGTGGTCTTGGTGTAGTAAACCATGGCTCGTAAGAGTGGGATTCGTCTGGAAAGCCCGCGACTTCCCGATGAGGCAGGTTAAACCTGTGGGTTAGTGATCATTAACCAATTCAACGGGTTAAACCAGTCGGTTCAACGGCGAAAATCATATGATTTCTTCTTCAAGATGGCTCTCATTTAGGCTTCTTAACCCATGGTTCAAGCTGGAATTAAATGCACATCCAATGGCCCTCGTTAACAGTCAATAAAACATAGCTGTGCGAGCAACGCAAGAGTAACAAAAAGGGTTTTCAAGTCTTTCAAGTTTCAAACTCCGCCGTCGGCTGTGATTGTTTGGCCCATTGTTAAAACAATGTGCGTGCCACTCTCTTCCTCCTCCCATGTCCACCCCACTGCAGTCCCTCCTGGTCTATCACTTCTCACCCCCACCCATCTCACTTCATTTACAGGCCCTGCCATCTTCAACGGCCAACTACAGCATGCAGCAGCCTCGTCTAGACCGTTAAAGGACAACAACTCAATCACAGAGTTACAGGCCGCTTGAGACTACGAAAACTCCTGGAGGTGAGAATTTACTTCAAATAAACTCCCTTGTTCTCAACTGACATGGCTCCCAGAGTCCGATGTTCAGCTTGACCGCGGTGTTGAGCTAAACTTTTCACGCGCACGGTTTAATCTGGGTGGGTTTGACAGTTGGGGTTGCCGGTTTAGTAATCCCTTTGGTGGGGTTGACATTAGTATCTTCGTACATAATTATTTACCGGATGGGTGCATTTGGTTGATGTTGGTAGGGATAGACGACCGGAATCAGGGCGTTTAACTGACAGTTTAACTGGTTGAAACGGTTAATGATCTACAACCTCCGAGGTTTAACTGAGGTTATCTAGGTTACTAAGCCCGCTATGAAATGCATCAGTCGTTTCATTTCGCGAAATACTGGGGCAATACGGACGATCTATGGATTCCAACTTATCTACGCATGGTGCTGTTCACATCTTCCGTCAGTTCCCCCTCACCACACGCGGTATGTGCTCACTTTGAGGCTCTCCCAAGACGGGGTGCTCGGTCGAGTGTGCAAACAACAGCACCGCTGCGGGTTCGAAGGAGCTCCGCCGACCGTTTGCCAAGATGAGTCCGCGATTGAGTGTCCGGTTTACCCTTTCAACGATATCGTGGAATTCCGGGTCCTCCGGATGCGTGTCCCGCGCAAGATCGCAAGCCTGACTCAGAGCGTGGAGGATAACACTCTGCTCGTGCTCAACATCCTCTACTTTCTGTCTATCCTTAGGATGTTGAGCGAGATGGGCCTCTAGGGTGATACAGGCGTCGTCAACGGCTTTGAGATTCATGCGCAGATGGCAGATGGTGAAAAGAGAAAGAAGACCGTGACTCACGCAACTGTGATGGCGCACGGGCCAGCCAAGAGGCAGCGTCGAGAAGGGTGTTTCGTGCGTTGAATCTTCGTGAGGGCTTCCTAGGTGGATCACATCAGGAGGAATATGTCCTGCCAGGAGTTTAGCCATCTCTCGAGGGCAAAAACAATAATATTAAACCGTTCAACATTCATGAATCATTTGTGCGTACCAATTCGGTAAACCCGAGTGTCAGGAAAAGCAGAGCGGGAGGTCGAGGATGCGGGATGAAGGCAAGCGGCAAGATTGCGATCGCGCTTCCTACAAATATATGTCAACAACATGTCTCGATATAACTGAAAGCATTTTCGACGCGTATTTCTTGTGTCCGGGCGTGGATCATCAGTACATTTCATCAAACACGGGCGTTCACAAATGATTGCTTCCACAAACAGATCGTCAACTTCTCATCATGCACTGGTTGAGCATTTCAAGTTTTTCAGAGAAAATATAGGTGAAAAACTTCCTTCATTTTTCATGCTTTTTTCACTGAAAAAGTGTGAAAAATTCAAAACTTTTTCAGTACTTTTTACTGTCAAGGTGAAAATTTCGAAATAAAATCAAAAAGTACTGAAAAAGTTATATATTAAACCGGTGTTCATGAGTTGGACCGTGCCGTGTAATTCTACCTACCTACCTACCTACCTTCACATGCCTTTTCAGTGAAAACAGTGTGAAAAATGAAGAAAGTTTTTTACCAATATTTTTACTGAAAAACTTGAAATTCTCAACCAGTGATGGCATCAATATTAATGTCAACGGGTCAGGAATCATCGCAGCAAGAGCACGGTTGGGATAGCATCAATGTTCTCGGGAGGCAGAAAAGCCCCAAACCGATGCACTACAGCACATTAAATCCCTCGGTTCAGCTACAGAACTTGGTCCCGGCGCCGATATTGAAATACTAATTATCACGCATTAGGTTTAATTAATCGTGGCACAACCGTCCTCACCGTAGAATGCGCGTCGTCGATGCCCATTGAGGGGATTGAATCCGAGCACGTCGGGTCCTCGCCCGAGGTGGCACACTGCCTCGTAGTCATTGGCGACGCAGGGTCTGCGAAGTTCCAGTATTCGATGCCTGCAAGTAATTAGAGAGGGGGTGTTCATGAGAAGAATCCCAGACGAACAATTGAGGAAGGGTGCGTACCGTGGTGCTGATATCTGCGCAACACAATTCGGGTCAGTAGAGTAAGAGCCGCGGTGGTGGACTGACCCGAGGATTTGGGGGATGATGGTGGGGACTCTACAGCACGGATGAATGATGCATGCGATATATGTATATAGTGACACACCCATCGGTCGTATGCACAGCTGTCGTTAAATTTTAACATGGGTTCGGGGTAGCACGGGAATACTCACAGCGGAAGGCATGGGTGCCGAATTGCGCATCGATGAAGTCTGCGCCAATGGGGTTGAAGGTGCGCGGTTGCCCTAGGTTCGTGGGATGAATATTATTTTTACACTCACGGATGGTAGCAGGGTCTCACCGTATGTGTACATGCGCACAGTGCTGCCGGGGAAGTTCTGCGCCAATGAGATGGCCGTCAGCGACGAGAGGGCACCTGCGTTCCGCTGAGTAATATATCTGAAGCGGAGAATACTTAGATCCCCGGGATGAGACATACCTCCAAGCGAGTGGCCAGTCGAGACGAGTGCGTAGCCCGGATGCGCAGCTAGTTGCGCCGTGATGGCCGCAAGGACGGTGGAAGCGACAGAGTTGTACGCAATGAGGAAGCCTGCGTGTGCGGCGGAGCCGACTGTGTTCGCAATTAATATAACTCGCGGAGGAGAGAGTTCAACAACTACGTGGAGCGTCGACACCGGGGGACAGGAACGGTATCAGGATGATCGAAACATCGATGAGCGCATCTTGGAAGGATGAACTGGGAGATTGTGGCCGTTCAGAGTGTTCATCAAGGCCTTAGCCGTGCCGCCTACCTTCCCCGCATGGAAACAACGATCTCCTTCCTAGTGTCGTCCCGCGCAATAAATCCCTGCGTGTCGGTAAGCGCCTCGGAGAACTCCGCGATGAGCGTGTTCCCATTCGGCGCCGCGCAGCCAGTAGTGGAGTACGCCGAGGACGCATCTGCCATCGGTGAAAATGAATCAGTTCAGTCTGACAGGTAGCTGGCAGGGGTGTTGATGCGCGGACATTGGAAGTAGAACACGAGGTCATCGTAGGTCGCTAGAGCGGGAAATTTGCTTAGTGCAGGATTCAATGACCCACTTGGCAGGTCGCATACCGGTCGTAATGGTCCGTTTCTCCAACACGGTTGAATTGTCGAGCGGAAGCGCAAGGGCGGCGAGCACCGGAGCCAGTAAAAGAGTGGACGCGAGGTGCATTGTGACAGGAGGAAACCGGATACCCTCGAAATGAAAATGCATTTTACGCAGTTCTTTTATACGTTCGGCAAAAATGTTTGCCGCTTGGAGATGTCGGTCAGCAAATACTGGGTTGATGTCATATGCATTTGACAGAGGCATGTCACCTGAGGCATTTCTCCGTCCGCACGACATGTAGTATGTACGTACACACAAGAATTCTGCCGCGGAGGTCGCAATGGACGGCCTCGAGGCAGGACCCAAACAACAAACGTGTCCGCTACTCACCTTCGAACGTACCTGGCTACCAAGTGTAGTGTCTGTAATTTCGTGTTGTTGCATTTAGGCGTGAAATAAACATTACAAGACACCGACGTTGAACCTAAGTAAGAATAAAGGGTACAACTATTTTAAGACATTACGGTGGCCAGGGAGTCAGGGCTAGGAAACGAGTAAATGACAATTGACGAGATGAAATCAGACAGTAGCAAGAAGTATAGGCAGCTCCTCCTCACCTCCCCCATCGGCTATTTCTTCAATTTCTGGAACCTCTGCACTCAAAACATCCTGCGGGATATTCGTGAGTTGAGGGAGTGCTTCGGAAGTCGTTGCTCGCTCGACATTCGCAAGCCAGATGTCAATCCGGGCTACATTCTCTCTTTGCAATGATCTTTCAAACAAGGGCCTCACCTCGTTCAAAAGCTCTATTGTCATCCCCAAATTGCCTTGTTTACTGGCAATTTCACCTAGACGAACCATGCACTGAGCCCGACTACAATGAACATCCATAAATGTGAAACCTTCCAATGCTACAGTCAAAAGACTCCGGGCTGTGTACTGATCTCCATTGCCAAGAAACCCATCTGTTAGAAATACCTACTGGCTGTAAAATTTTATTTCTACTACGACTCAGAGATGACCCCCCCAAGCGTGCTGCGACACCATAGTCAGTGGCTGGTTGAAGTACTGGTATATCGCGCACGTTCTCGACGGTGACGGAATGCAGGCCCTGGCCGCGCGAAGATGGGGCCTCCCCATTGCTGCGCGGAGGAGGGGAATTGCGTGATGTCCCAGGCGAAGTACGGGTGGTTTCCGCGCCGACTGCAAAGTTCAGGGCGGAGGTGTGCTTGCTGTGGAGGCCATCGGAGGCATGACATCAGCGAGGTTTCAGTAGGCGGCTGTGGTCGGGGTAATTGAAGCGGACACGACGATTCATGTCCCATGGGCTCTGTGATATCACAGGATCCGAGGGCAGGGCATTGATAAAGGATCATGAACTCCAGAGAGCTGTATTGATATTTGAATGAGCGGTCCAGTGTAGGCGAAGGAGAGTGCAGATACACGATTTTGGGGTTGCCCGCGACAGCAGAAAGAGCGTGGCCAGCACATCGCGGGTGATATCATATTCAATCGCGAAAGCTTGCCAGTAACTTAGCGAACTCTTCTTCTACAGTGATCTTGTATCATTGTATCACCGCCGTTTGTGGCCAACGTTTTGAGTATGTTTTGCGTCGACAACATTCTCAGAATAAAAAGTGTCAAATCCCTGGAGGCTTTTTTAATGCCATATTTGAGGGATGTCGTGAAGATTTTCGACTGCTATTCCTGGACCATTTTTGACAACATTTTCCCTTCAACTGTTTGCGAGACGTTAGATGGACAACACTAAATGTTTCTGAAATGATGCAAGGTTGCTACCGCCCGAGGTTTGAGAAACAAAGTCTTTGAATGGCGATGTAGTTGGGGTGAGCAAGGAAACCATGCCGAGATCAGCGAAAAACTTTGAAACAGGTTAGGTCCGAGAAACAAAGTCTTCGAATGGCGATGTATTTGGGGTGACCGAGGAAGGCATGCCGAGATCAGCGACAAACTTCGAAACAAGTTATAAGTAAACGGCAGCAAGTAGTTCGGGGTACCAGGCGTGGCGACTTGGTGGCGACATATTTTGGGATCAATAGCAACCATGGTGAGGTCCGAACAAGAGCTTGGTCCTCCTATTAGTTGATGTCGCCCGGGAACCAGATGCAGACAAGGGAGGAGGAAAGGACAGCAAGCGAGCGACACCAAAGCGATACGTCCGGTAACTCCGGTTTTGGTCCGGCTTTCGTTCCCGTCCCACATACGGCATGTCACGCATGTGACACTCTCGCACAGCCGCAATGGACGTCCCGCCTCGCCCTCGCCGCCCTCCTCCTTCCGCCCGCGCTCGCCGACAGACGACG
This sequence comes from Mycena vulgaris, assembly GCA_029204335.1. Classification (NCBI taxonomy): domain Eukaryota; kingdom Fungi; phylum Basidiomycota; class Agaricomycetes; order Agaricales; family Mycenaceae; genus Mycena; species Mycena vulgaris. The sequence goes on along the minus strand of JARGYA010000273.1, from coordinate 175,590 downwards.
ACCTCAAGCCGGACACGCAACCCCACGCCCACCCGCGCAGCTGGCGGCGCATCTCGGGAGCGCAGTGTCGAGCGAGGCGGGGGAGTGGGCGGAGGCAGGGCGTTGGGGAGGAGCGCATTCATAGTCTAGTGGTTACCGCGGGGGTTGGATCACAGTGCTCCGTTATTACGTAATCGCGGAGTTTGAATTCACGTCGCGACGTGCGCTTTGTGTGGGACGCGATATTTCATGGAATTTCTACATAGAGTGGGTTGCCAAGTCTGTGTATGAAGGTCTATCTCTTCACAATTTTGACAGAGGTCTTCGAAACTAGGGAAACGGGACGATGATTTGGGCGCGTGATTACGCAATCAACTTTCGACAGTATTTCTCAAATGAGGTAGAAATACCTTTATAATGTCCAGAAATATTCCACAGCCTCTTTGGTAGGTATTAAATGGGCTTCAGATGGTCCTTGTGATATTTTAAAACCCAGGAGGTTTTCACGATGGGATCGCGGGTTTGGCCGAGGGAAATTCAAACTCCGCAATTACATAATAACGGAGCACTGTGATCGGACCCCCGCGGTAACTAACAGACTTCAACAAGTGAGGTACGAGCTTCGTGTTGAAGCGTCTGTCTACGAGAGACTAGGGCATTCATGCGTATGTCGGAGGAAGAGATGGAGGCGATGGGGTGAGTCCATTTCTTTTGGTCGGGTTCCCGTGCGGCGGGTTATTTTCTTTCCTTCTTATCCCACCACATCCTCCATCCTACATTCTGCTCCCTGCGCTTGCCGGCCTGGCTTTTATTTCTGGTGTTCACCCCAGCCTCTCCCGGGATCCCTCGCCGTCCCCCCCCCGCGATTCTTCCCCTCCCACCTCCGCTTCCCGCCTCATGTCCCATGTTCTGGTCCTCGCCACTCGACCCTTTCAATCCACTACATTCGAAATCGCCCTCTCCTCCCTGGCATCCTTCACCTCGTCGTCTTACTCCGCTCGCCCCGCCGTCCCTCACATCCCTCTTCCCATGCATCTATTTTCACTCGCTCCTTCCTTCGTTTCCCCCGCTCACCCTGAACACCCTTCCACGCTCCTCCCTTCCCTGCTTGCCATCTCCACCCGCTCCTCGTTTGCGCGCATCCTCCCTTGCGTTGTACCTTCTTCACTCATCTTTCGTCCTTGCCTTCCCTCGCGCTTTCTATCCATGTAGTCGTCTATCTATTCACTCCCCTCCCTCCCTCCCGTCGCTCATCTTTGAGGCTCGCCGGTCGCGCACTCGCTCCGAACCCAATGCCCAATTCTACCCGTTTTGACTGATCTCGTTCTTCTTGCACCTCACCCATCCCCACTCGTTTTATTTCTCCCGCCCTCCCGTCCATCCCGCGCACCCGCCTCGCGCCGTTTTTCTCCCTCTGCATACTGTACTTGCCCCCGCCATGCACGGTCACGTCCTCCCCCATTCTCTCGCTCGCGCGCATCCTTTCCTGTGTCCTGCCCCCTTTCCGTCGTACTATTCGTTTTCACTGCCGCCCTCCCTTGCTTGTCGTCCCGGTTACAACACCCATCCATCGATGTGCCATCCACGATGCGAATGTACATCCTGGCATTTACCCTACCCCCATCGCACCGTCCGCACGCATCCCCGTCTGCGTCGTCGCTCATCATATTACCTCTCGATACAAACTGCAATGTAATAGGAGCATATAAATGGAAACTCCCCCATCTGCGAGTCGAGCTGGCGTGGATTCGACGCGCACAAGAGATACCGCGTACGTTCGCATGCGTGAGTACGCTCTCGCCCGCCGCTAGTAACGCGCCAAGATTTTGGATTTGGCCTTGCCGCGAGCAAGGGTACACGTACGTACGTATGTACATCCCTTCCCGCGCCTTCTTTTCTCAGCGCTGACCCTTCCTTTTGATCCGCGTCCGCGCTTCCCATCGATGCGCCAACATCACGCCCACCGCCGTCGCGCCATCAATGCGCCATCGGTACACAGGGGAGCGTACATCGCAGGGATGTTTTTCCCCAATTCAAGCTCAAACTGAGCCTCGTGCGCAAACCCAATTCCCACTCGCAAGCTAAATTGGCGAAAACACACAAAAATGCCGGATACCAGCGAGGATTTATCTCTTTCTTCGAGCGAGGTTTCCTATCCATTTGATCTTTTGCCTCTGGGTCTCCCTATCTTCCAATGTGGCCTGTAATCTCGTCTCGTGGATTTTCCCTCCCAATCTCTCCGTCACGGCTTCTTTGTCCGCGCCCAGGATGTGTACTCCCCATACTCGGAGTATCGAGAGGCTCACCGTCACTTGATTCCTCCCCCTCATCCCCTGACATCGGCCTCATTCTGGCTTCGCCTTTAACAGAACTGAATCCTGTGCTCATCTGCATTCTCGTGTCTCGTGGCTCGTGGATCCGCTGCATTTTCGTCCTTCAGTCGCACGCTGAATTAATTCCAGCGTTATATTCTCCCTCCTCCAGGTTCGAGCCCTGTCTGTCTTCCGTTCTCAACGCCGGAACAGCACCCTCGTCCTCGCGCGACCCGTGCGCGCAGCGGAATTTCGTATCGTCTGGGTGCACTGCACCTCGGGCGTCGTTCATTCCCCATATACGGGGTAGCCGTACAGCGGTGGTTCTAGTGCGTCTGCGCGCATGTACGTTTCGTTTCCTCCCGCCTCCTTGTTCAACTCAATTCATATCGCATTACCTGCAGTACAATTCTCTTCATTTTGTATCCGAACTCTGAGGGCTTCTAATCGTGCGACTTAACCGCCTGGCGTCGACGCGGCGAGGCGTCGAGATGCGATCCATCCTTAGACTCCTGAGCATCAATCCAGCCCTCGCATTCAACTCCGTTTGTCCCCAGTTGTCGTTCCTCATTTGCACTCCAGTGACGCCTGATTATTGAGCTCTCGTGATTACTCGACGGACTATGTGCGTGCGCGGTTGTTCAAGTTGCCGATGTGAAATAGTCATGCCCGGTGTTTGTTATTTTTCGTCTCCGGTCTTTGCCGGTGTAATCACACGGAGGTATCGGGAGGGTGCGTTGTCCTCTCTCGCGATTCTGCGGGCTCAATCACTCGTGGAAATTTAATTCATACGCGGCGGGCGCTGATGCAGTGATCACGGGCCGAGACCCGCTTTCTGACAATCGTCCGCAGCTGTGAGTTGGCTTTGTCGGAGGAGAAACCTGGTGTAAAATACACCATGGCTGTAGACGAGCTACCTACTATATGTCCTCCGAGTTGAATAGGAAAAAATGAGACGTAATTGCTGGTTATGTGAGAGAGTCGGATTCTTAATGGGCACACATATCACCATCACGCCATGGGCGCCTCTTACTGCTGTCAATTTGATGTCAACGGTTCGACTTCAATCTTTGATTGACTTACAGCATAACAGTCCTTGACAATGGCATGCACAGATCTTGCCTCTCTCTTCCTCCCTCCACCATGTCTGCACCCTGCAATACAGCATCCAGCCCCTCCCCACAGACACCAGCAAAAGGAAGTCGGATGTTCAAATCCAAACCCTCCCCTCAATCAAAGTCAGACTGGCTTGCCGGCTCGCTCACCACAGCAAAAGTCATCGGAGCAGGGGCAGAGTGCATCCCATTCCCGTATGTCAAGGGTGTCTTCGGGATGGTTGTGATGATTTTGGAAACCGTGGAGGTTTGCTATTGTGTTTGTGGGTAACTCTGGCTCTGTCTAACTGGGCTGGTACAGAAAGTCAAGCACAATCGGGACGACCTGAAAGAGTTGTGTGGGAATATTGTGGAAATCATCAAGATTATTCAAGACCAGCTGGTGGCTCACAGAGATACAGGTGCTCTGAAGTTCAAAGGGTTATGTGAGGATCTTGCAAGGTGAGTGTTTTCTTCACCAGCTTGGGCGCTGTTCAATGACAGTTGGTTAGTGTATTGGAGGGTGTCTTACAATCAATCAAGCAGTCACCGACAGGACCCTGAGGCCTCAGTGGCCGTGTTAAAGAAGTCATGAAGCTCGGCAGTACAGCTGACAAAATTGCTGGTTACAGGATGAGAATCCAGGAGCTGCGGTCCAACTTCGTGGTATATATATTCTATTTTCGCAAAGGTGTCTCTTATTGACAGTCTATTCAGCTTATGGCAGCAATTGATACCAACCTGCTAGTTCACAAGGCCTTCTCAACAGGGAGACTACTCGGTATGATTTCATTCAGTTTACATAAACCCCTGACCTGAGTTGGTATCATTCAGATTCATCTGCAGCCATAGTCACTCAAACTATCACCAAGTGTCCGCCTCCTTCCCGCATATTTCATGGCAGACAGAATGTCCTGGATAAAATGCATAAATTCTTTGAACAGGACTTGGACAAACAACACATCTATTTGCTGCATGGACTAGGAGGTGCTGGGAAGACACAGATTGCACTCAAGTTCATTGAGGAGCTTTCTGCTCGGTGAGTTGGGTTGAGATCTGAATCTGGTTCTATGACACTGAGATTTCTGTAGCTTCTCCGATATATTTCTCATTGATACCAGCACTACAGAAACCATTGACACAGGTCTCAAGAATATAGCTGCCGCACAAAATGCGGGAAGCACAGCCCGGGACGGCCTCGACTGGTTGAGCAGTAAACCTGCTGAATGGCTGCTCTTCTTTGACAATGCAGATGACCCCAAGATTGACCTCAACATTTTTTTCCCTGGTTGCAAACATGGAAACATCTTGATTACATCTCGGAATCCCAGTCTCTGAGTATACGCTGGGGGACATTCTCTGGTCTCTGATATGAAAGAACTGGACACTGTGGACCTGTTGCTTACAAGTGCTGCCCAAGCCATCACCCCAGGGAACAAGGAAATTGCTGCTGAAATTGTGAAGGTTGGTCACAATAATTATTGTATATTCATGTTCACCATTCAATATGTTTCTGCAGACACTGTACCATCTACCTCTTGCAATTGTCCAAGCCGGCGCTTTCATATCAGAATCAGGTGCACTAGACGGGTATTTGGCCCTGTATGTGGAAAATCGAGATCAACTGCTCAGTGAAAAGCCTGCCCAATCCCATGATGACTATGCCTGGACAGTGCACACTACATGGAATATTAGCTTTCAAAAGCTCTGCAAGCCAGCTGCAACAATCTTGCAGCTCTGCTCATTTCTCCACCATAAAGGGATTTTTGAGGAAATATTTTCCAGAGCTTCTGTCTATGACTTTACGCTACAAGGCCCATCGGAAGAAGAGTTACAGAAACCACTTGAATTCCTATCACAGTTCTTGGGGCCAATGAACACTTGGGACTCGCTCCAATTTCTCAAGGCAATGAATGAGATCAAGGTATATTCCTTGGTCAACTTTGATCCAGAGGGCAAACTGTATTCTATCCATCCACTGGTGCATAACTGGAGTCGAAGTCCACTTGCAGACCAGGGACAATATTATCATTGGATGGTTGCCATAGTTAGAATGTCAGTTTCTGGGATTCCACACCATAACATGCAGCTGGCTAGCTTGAAACTCCTGCCTCATGTTGATTCATTACTTCATGGAAACACAAGTATAAGTCCAGATTTTCGAAATGATTATGGAAGGCTATACTATTATGCAGGAAGACCGAAGGATGCGGAGCAGCTGTACCTGGCAGTTCTTGAGCATCACAGAAGTGTTCTGGGTGAAGACCATTTAGACACATTGCATGCTATGGGGGCCCTTGCTGCTACATATACCAAGCTAGGCAAATTGCAGGAGGCAGAGGAGCTTGAGGTTGTTGTGCTGGAGAAGCGGAGAAAGATCTTAGGAGAGGATCATCCTGACACCCGGCTTACCATGGCGAATCTCACGCTTACATATCACAAGCTAGGCAAATTGCAGGAGGCAGAGGAGCTTGAGGTTGTGGTGCTTGAGAAGCGGAAGAAGATCCTGGGAGAGGACCATCTGGAGACCCTGCATACCATGGCAAATCTCGCCTCTACATATACCGGGCTGGGCAAATTACAGGAAGCAGAGGAGCTTGAGGTTGTGGTGCTTGAGAAGCGGAGGCAGATCTTGGGAGAGGATCATCCTGACATTCTGCGTGCCATGGGGAATCTTGCTTCTACATGTAGTCAGCTAGGCAAATTGCAGGACGCAAAGGAGCTTGAGGTTGTGGTGCTGAGAAGCGGAGGAAGATCCTGGGAGAGGATCTTCCTGACACTCTGCATGCCATGGGAAATCTTGCTTCTACATACCACAGGCTAGGCAAATTACAAGAGGCAGAGGAGCTTGAGGTTTTTGTGGTTGAGAAGCGGAGGAAGATCTTGGGAGAGGATCATCTGGGGACTCTGAATGCTATAGGATGGCTGGCAGCAACATGCTATAACCTGAACAAATTCAATGAGGCGGAGCAGCTCTACGTTGAGCTCCTGGACAGGCGGACAGCCCTCTGCGGTACTCATCACCCAGACACCCTGTGTGCAGCAAATGATCTATCAATTACACGCCAGGCTATGGACGATAATAGCCCACTCACAGCTGAATAAGCCGCACAGGTGACCTTCTATTCACTACCCTTTCTATGCATCTTTGTTCCTTTGTATATTACTAACACATGCTCAGTTGTTCAATAATATATCCTCTTTCTTTGGTGTTCGAAACCCTCAGTTATCCCCTATGCTATCCTGAATTTATATAAAGGATGTGTTGGACATCGAAGTCGAGTATTTCTCTTCCTACCTGGAGACTACTGTATAATTTATCACCCATGACACTTTGTATGGTACTTATGCATACAGTTTTGGGTTCACCAGGGGTTTGATTACGAAGGGTAAGGCAAGCTTCGATGCAACGTAAGTGTTAAATTGTCTGCTCTCATGTACATAGATGTGAATTTCCGACAAGTTGAAATTATGTGTAACGGTACTTCCTTCTGAGCGTCCTATGTCGGAAAAATCTTGAAAAGCAGGTAACGGCATACGAGCCGTTGTAAGTTGCTCAAAGGTCGCTTGAGCACCGAGGTGGATCATTGGATGGACCTGTGTGTTTCTCACCTGGGTTGCGGCCAAGTTGCAAGTCTTCAGAGCTTCTTAACTGCAGTTTAAGTGGGGTAGTCTTGTTGTCACCGTGCTTCCTTTCAGATAAGGTACTGTTCAATGATAGCGTGTTCACCATAGTCAGCGGAGTCAGAATTCAACATGGGAGGGACTAAATTTTTCTGCTGATCACTTATCTCTCTACGTGGAGAGCTGGCATGTAATGAACTTGTCACTTGGTCTCCTGGAATGTCGGGGTGGGTGGTAAATACAATGGATTATGGCTGACCAAAGCAAAAAAAAAAAAACGAAATCCCCGGCAAGTTGGAACGGCGTCGGCGGGACTCGAGCCTGCATTCCTCTCCTAACACCCAGATTGATGGATAGAATGAGATCTTGGCTCGACGACTTGGGAAAGAAGCTTTTGGACGCGACTCGGAGCCCATTGCAAAATTCAGGGACCCAGACACCAGTGAAGTTCGGTGCTCGGTGGATTGTGATTGTCGGCAGAGACGCAGGCAGAGGTACACAGAAGGGGCATGATGCATGATGCATGAGGAAGAACGAGCATGTTGGAGTAGGAGAAGTTGGGAGTGCGAGATTTCGGATCAATCGGATCGCGTTCGGGTCAATGGGCTGGCATCTCTCTCTCTAATGTTACGTTCTGTGAGTCGGTTTTGCAGAACGCCCCCTACAATCGGGATCTACTTATCAGCACCTCACGAATTCCTCCATGCACTACGCGCCTTGGGCAAGCGAAAAGTGACTGTCCAGGAGCCACGAATCGGGTGACTTTATAGGTCGTTCTCACCATGACTCAACACGCGGCGGGTTTCAATCATATTGAAACCATGTGAGTACCTTGCCATTCCCGGTAGGTCCGCAATTTAACTGTTTCAGTGATCGGTGGATCACTGTAGTCCGCTAACGGCTCCCTTGCTTTGAAATGTACCAGTCGAAATACCATTCGGACTTGTGTTAGCCTCAATATCATGCAAAACTATAACTTAGAGCCTGAGGCTTACTCTGGGGCTCTCGACTTGTGTTCTTGAATCAGTACTCGGGTATACTTAGATGAATGCCGGTTGGGGCAGTCAAAATAACCAACTAACGTTGGTGAGTAATGCCAATCACATACTCAATACGTGCAGTCAACGATTTTTGGATGAGTTAATGTTGGCTGAGAATGATGTAGTGAGCCTCATGGACCCTCCAAGCGATAATTCAAAAAACTCGGAAAATGTTGTGGAATGAGCTGGGGGTGGGCGGCAAGACTGCATCAATACCCGGCAGTGTGAGGCACCTCTAACCAACCGTGAGCGGTGTGAACATTGTATGATGAACCTGATGAGTTGTGCTTCGATTTGACGCCGAGGCGGGCGCGCCACGGTGCACAGCTTCAATTTTTTTTTGCCCCGCCAACAAACATCTGAATCCATCTCCCATGCCGCGCCTCTCGTTCCATGCAACAGCGTACACACCTACAGTCCGCATCTCCGCGTTGCTCCACGTGGAGGATGACGGGCAGGGGAGCTTGCAGCGCGATCGAAGTGTGGGCGCAGCGCAGCACGGGATTGCGGTGCCTGTGTAGGAGTTTTATCGGTGCGCGGGAGTTTGGGACTGACGCTGGGGATTGGGAAGTAAATACAACGGTGAGGAATTGAATTGAATCGACGTGACTCACCGAAGCATGGAACGAGAATCAGGGCATTTGAATTTGAAGCCCGGGGTACGGAGAAAAAGTCTGTTGCAGCACGCAGCGATGCAAATGCGCCACCGTGATGTGTGTCTCAGGGGCGCGCCCGGTATTTGCTGCTGTGTTGTTAAAATTAATTCCAATTTCAGACCAATTTTGTTGTAATTCACAACATGGAACCTCGGCTGTGCCCACATTTGGCCATCTTAGGTGTGATTTGGTCGAAATAGTACTCATGCATCAGGCTCCAATCCTCAGTGCTAAATCCGAGTGATCATATTATGAGCCAATGAATGTCCAAGCTCCCGCGTACATTGGGGATAAAAGAATCATGCCACGGTATTAAGAGTTTGACTGTCAACTGCTATCTGCACCAACTTCGGAGTAAACATGATCTCGAGGATCTGACGCTGTAACCAATGGTTACTCGACTTCCGATGGGCCTCGGGGATAACAGGAGTTGTCTGACAGCACAGTTGCCAGTGTAAATTGAGGATGCTATCTGCGCCAACTTCGGAGTAAACAATATTTTGGGTATCTGAGGCTGCTGCCAAGGATTACTCAACTTCTGATGGGCTCGGGTATAAAAGGATCTGCCTCAGTACAGTTGAAATCTGTTCCCATCAGACCAAATGCCTCCTCGGCCTATCACAACCGAAATCCGATTAAACAACATTCTAAAATGTTTCACTATAGCAGTGGATACCCTCGAGATCCTTGCTAATAGCTTCAAGACTCCATTGTTGGAACCTATCTCCAACACTGCCAAGTCTCTGCTGGCTGCTGTGCAGGTACATATCAACTATAAATCATAAAATCCATCTCACTTTTGCCAGACTGTCAAGCAAAACAAGAGGGATTGTGCCCAGTTGTTGGAGCAAACCTATGGGTTGCTCTATGCAATTATTTCTCTCCATATGAAGCCAGAGACTGGTCCAGATTTGTCACCAAGCATGTCGAATCATCTCGGGAAATTCACAGAGTAGTTTTTCTGGGTACAAGATTATATTATTGTTGTTGATTATGTCCTCAGCACACTCTACAAGATCCATACATTTGTAGAGGCCCAACAGGATAAAAGCAAGATCAGGCACTTTTTTCGTCAGGGAGAAATGAACAAACTATTGAAGGATTGTTACATGGGTTTGCAGGAGGCACTAGATCATTTCAAGGTGAAGTGGTTTGGTGTTTCATATATACATGCAAGTACTCAACTGACAAAAAAACAGCTCCAGGATATCCATCTCCTCAATGAGGTTGGAATCATGCAGAGATTTGCAGAAGACAGACACCAAGAGGTTATGGGTTTAATTGAAGCCTTTTCTGCTGAGACCACTTCAGACAGAGGGTCATTGGTGGGTGGACCTTGTACTCCGGGTCCAGCACGCAGTAATTTTGTACAGACAACTAGGGTCCTTTCTAGCTCCAACAACAGGTATGGTTCAAACTAAGACTGATAAAATGGAAGCTGATCCCATTCGAATCAAGCTCGATCTCAATTTCCATGCTTCCATCGGAACCAAAAATTTTCCATGGCCGAGAATCTGAACTTTCCGACATTCTCAAACTGTTCATGCAGGAGACACCGCGGATAGCAATTTTGGGTGCAGGTGGAATGGGGAAGACAAGTCTTGCAAGAGCTGTTTTACATCATCCAACAGTCACTGGGAAATATGCCCAGCATCGTTTCTTCGTCGCTTGCGACTCTACATCAAGTAAAGATGAACTGGTTACCCTCATTGGGTCCCATTTGGGAGTTAAGCCACAGAGAAATCTGGCCAAGGTGACTTTGCATCATTTTATGAACAGTCCGCCCGGTCTCTTGATCCTGGATAACCTGGAGACACTCTGGGAGCCTACAGATATTCATCGAGACATCGAAGAATTTTTATCTCTTCTTACAGATATAAAACACTTTGCATTACTTGTAAGGGCTGTTATTTTGATTGTAGTACTGTAACTGATATCAAACTAGATCACAATGCGAGGGATGGAGAGACCAGCCTCAGTGCGCTGGACTCGGCCTTTCCTTCCAGCATTGAAACCCTTGACACAAGATGCTGCCCGACAGACTTTCATCGATATTGCAGATGATTGTCACAACAGTGATGACATTGACAAAGTTCTCCTCCTGACTGGCAACATGCCACTTGCAATTGATCTCATGGCCCATTTGGTTGAATCTGAGGGTTGCCCCAATGTGTTGGCCCGTTGGGAGGAAGAGAAAACCTCTGCGATCTCAGATGGCTATGACAAGCGGTCAAATCTTGATCTATCCATTTCAATGTCCCTATCAAGCCCCAGAATCACATCTGTGCCTCAGTCCCAGGACCTGTTGAGCCTCCTCTCAATGCTCCCTGATGGCCTTTCAGATATAGAGCTGGTACAAAGCAAGCTTCCAATAAAAAACATCCTCAGGTGTAAAGCAGCCCTACTTTCCACCTCGCTGGCCTATAGTGATGATCATAGACGGTTCAAGACCTTAGTACCCATTCGGGAATATATGGCAAGATATTACCCCCCCATGGATTACCTTGTTCAGGCTCTCCTCAATTACTTTTACCAGCTTTTGGAATTTGAGTCCAAATATTATGGGACTATCTCAGCCTCTGAGATAGTCCTACGGATCACATTAAATTTCTCCAATATCCAGGGCCTAATTCTCAACAGGCTCCGGCACCAGAATCCTGCAGCAGTTGATACACTCTACTGCATCATATATCTCAATAGGTTTAGTACACTTGCTGGACATGGCCGGACTCATTTGATGGACCATATTGCCCATATTCAACCTCTTCCAAGTGGACTGGAGGTCTTTTTAATTACAGAGATCCTCAGTTCTTTGCGATATCATCCAATTCTCAGTCCTGAAGAACTGGTTGACAAAGCAATAAAACAATTACCTCATGTTGATGAGTCTGATGTCAAATGTAAGTTCTTAAGCAATATCCTTCCTCCATGATTGAACAGGTTCAACAGGTCTATTCTACAACACTTTAGGAGAGTATTATTGGCCACACAATGATTTTCTAAAGCTACAAGATACTATCAGATTGGACTCTCATTGGCGATTTCAACTGGGAACACCCGCAGACAATGTCAATCGTCAATTGGTCTAGCAGCTCTCCGGTGGCAAATGGGTGATCCAGCTACAGGATAAATTTATGCATCTGAGGCACAGAGGCTAGCAAATATCTCTGCAGATCTATATAATGAAGCACAGGCACTACAAATTGAAGCACAATGTTTGCTTACATCTGGAAACTCCAAACATGCGGCCTCTCTCTGCAACAGGGCAAGACACCTCCTAGTTCACTGTGGGATGTCTGCTGGTGAATTGGTCGACAGGGTTATGGGAACTCAGGCAGAGATCTACAAGCTGAAGTCAGAGTATGTGGAGGCCCGAGATATCCAAAGGCAAATTCTTCATGGAGCCCCTGTTGAACTAGCACCAATCACTCATGCCTGGACTGTGCTTAATATTGCAGAAGTCGAGGTGTTTCTGGATGTACCAATGGAGGATGTGGAAAGGAAGATTGATACAGCAAAATCAATATTCAAGTCATTCGGATATGTGGTCCATGCAATGGCCTGTGAGGCTATGATGGGAGCCCTCCATCTGAGAGAAAGAAATCAACCATCTGCAAAGCTGCTTTTCCACAAGTCTCTGTCATTCTTTTGGGGCAATGGCAATCACCCTGACATGGTAAACTACTGTTTAGAGAGACTCGGTGATGCGAGTCTCTGGGGTTCAACTGATTGGCCATCTTCCTGGACAATAGTATATCATGTGCATGCCTCAAAGTCACAGCAAAAGCTAGATGTTCATAAGGCTCTCCAATTCCTAGGGGATCTTTTCTGCACTGAAGGTGATCAGGATACAGCAGTCAGCCTCCTGTCTGTTGCCCTCGAGGGATTCACACAGATGGATGTCCACCGCAGCCGAGCAGAGGGTATGCTTCAACTGGGATACATTTCGAAGGAAAATGGGGATGTGTTGAAGGCAGCAGAGTATTGGAGAAGTGCAAGATCTCTGTTTGAACGGTCATCTCAAGCAAAACAAGTTGCCCTCACTGATAAGGAACTTCTCAGCATCATGGGAAATGTGCATGGAGAATACATAAGGAGCTTGACACATCTCTCAGACATCCATGCACCCAGTGCAACCCTCGAAACAACAACTGGAAGCCTGGTTGAAGAAATTGGAGAGACAGAGAATCCTGGTCTGGGTGAGAGGAAAGAGCTTGTTCCTATATTAGTTTGAGTTGGGTCAGAATGTGTGGTTGAGATGTCTGTTTACTCTGAACTTTTTGTGTCAATACTTTACCCAGTATTTATGTTATGGTGTCAAGTATATACCCGTACTTAGTCATTGTCCCTTACTTGTTGGCTATGCCGGTTACTGCTTTTGTTTGCTTCCTTCCTTTGTTCTGTATTTATAATGTCCAATGTCCGATATTATCCTTGAATTCACATGTTTTACAAAGAGGCCGGGATTCTCAAGTGCTGATGATACTGTTGAGCAAACTACCAACTCAGAAGCCAGGTCTTTTGTTTGAGCTCTACAATGGTAAATGACAAGGCCTGCAAGTCCCCTATGGAAGAAAAAAGTTGTCCATAGTTCCTCCCACAATTTTCCAAGTGCAAGCCACAATTAAAAAAGAGCTTTCCTCAGTATGGCTTTGGTGGGACTTGAATCCACATTACCCACCTCTACTTTTGTACCATGTTCAATCATAAAACAAGGACGATCTGTGTTTCTCTACAAAGTCTTCGGTGTTAAATAACCCTGTGCTAGTGTGCTGCGAGGGCTCAGCTTGGATGGCCAGTGATGCGAGCAGGGTGGAGATGTCGGGGTTTTCGTCGAGGGAATCATGTGTGGGACAAGGGCCAATAGAAAGGTTGTAGAGTGCAAATAGAAGATCAACAGGACGAGAGTGATCTACAGTGATCTACAAAGCCTTGTGTAACAGCGATGTGAGGCTGTGACAAGGGAAAGAGTGCAGTGGCTCAAGGGTTTGAAGAGTGGCCACATCAGTTCCATAGATCCACTAGGAGAGGGAGCGGGTGGTTGGTTCATATCTAAAGCCATGTCAGTGATGTCAGTGAAGTCGATGTGCCAATCAGAAATCGATTCAGCACAGCAAAAGGACACAGACGGCAGCTCACGGCTTCGGTGGGAGTTGGCCACACTTCTCTCTCTTGGTGTACAACATCTGATTGATAGGACATGATCTGTGTTGATCTACAAAGCTTTGAGTAACAGAGACTGGGGGCGGTTGATGCAGGCTATCTGCTGCGAGGCTTCGATCCTTAGATTGTGAACCAGGGGTGGGGAGCAATCTGCGAGGGAATTGCACTTGCGCTGAAACAGTGCAGTGGTGTGCAGCTGTGAAGTCTAATGCTAATTGAGTAAGACCTCAGTCTTAACTCAACCCAACACCAAACTCCAACAACTAACAACAACCAACTCCTGCTTTATTGTATTTGTGTTCGAGGGGGGAGGGCAGGTGTATTGACCGTCAATTTCAATAGTGCGACACTGGTTTGTTTTAGAAAGGTCCTTGGAAGGGCTTTCAACAGATTTAACAGCCTGTCAGCGACAGGTGTAGATTGTCTACGAGTGGTGCGCAAAACCGCAATTCAATTGGGATTTTGGCGAAGGACAGTGCCGTTCGATAGCTGCTAATTTTACAAGTGGCAAAGGGGCAACTCAAGATGTTCTGTACGTCAGGAGATGGTTCCGCCAAATGGTAAGGTTTTTCCTGGAGCTCAAGATAATTCCTTTGTGTGGGGCATGACTACAAAGTAGTGGTGCAAGCCGAACAGCGTGGGTTCCGATGACACAGAGCCACCGAAAGATGTTCTTACACCAATAGTTGGTTCCGCCACACAGCAACCCAAACAGTAAGGGTTTTTATGGGAGGTCATGGTTCTGAGCTCAGTGTTTGGAATCAACCCCAATTGTCAATGAACAGCGCGGCTACAAATAGCTCTGTGACTGAACAAGATGGATGCCGATGGCCCAGAGCAACCCAAGGACGTTCTGTACACCAATAGTTGATTCTGCCCCACAGCGACCCCAATGGGAATGGACTTTGGTGTATGGACAGTGCAGCTATGAATAGCTCTGCAACTGAACAAAGTGGCAACTCAAGGATGTTCTGTACACTGATTGTTGGTTCTGCCAAATGGTAAGGACACAGAAAACTGTTTTCTGAGCCCTTAAAGCTGCTAAGAGCTAGGTGCCAATAAGGGGGGAGTTTTCACTCTCCAACTACTAAATTACATGCAGCTTTTATACTATGAGAGGGTTTGATCCCAACTAAATAAGAGAATGATAGGCGGTCTTTACAAAATGGTGAACTGATTTGAAGCAAGATATATCCTGGCAGTTGGGCAGACCTAGAGGTGTCTGCCCAGGTATTATTTGATGGTGTGGCCACCAATCACCGGCAATTCCTGTTTAAGCAACCTCTGCTTACAATCTCCTCCCATGGGGTTGGTTAGGAGTGTCTGCAGTCTGATCAGTTGATGGGAGGCTGACTGAGCCCTTCATTATCTCTTGGCACCCAAGTTCAGTGACCACCAACTGCTTTTGGATGAAGTCATGTGATTGGTTCAGGGCCGGTCTATTACAGGTGGCATCACCTGCTAATACCAAATAACCCCTCATATTAGAGGGGCCATGTCTCCTCTATGGTGCCTCTAATAAGAGGCGACCTGGTTGTAATTCCCACTGCGGCTACACCTTGTGTTCCCCTCCCATAAAGGGAGACTATGGGCAGACTAAAAAATTTACCTGCACCCCCGCCACCACCAAAATGGTGGGGGGTAGACATGTACCCCAACCGCCGCCACCTGCACCTTTTTTTGGGTAGACGTCGGCAGGGAGAGCGGGAGGGGAGGCAGGGATGGTACGTGCCACCATCCCACCTCGACCGTATAGGGTACAAGTGACCAAAAGTAGACATGATGGTGGTGTCTACCCTCCACGGCATGCACGGTGTCAGTAAGTGGTAGACATCTCGCGTAACCCTTGAGAGGCAGGTATGTGCTGTCACATGCCACCATCCACCTCGACCGTATGGGGTACAAGTGACCAAAAAGTAGACATGATGGTGGTGTCTGCCCTCCACGGTGTGCACAGCGTCAGTAAATGGTAGACATGTCACATAACCTTGAGAGGCGGGCATGCACCATCACGTGCCACCATCCCACCTCGACCGTATGGGGTACAAGTGACCAAAAAGTAGACACAATGGTGGTGTCTACCCTCCACGGCGTGCACGGCGTCAGTAAGTGGTAGACATGTCGCATAACCTTAAGAGGCGGGTATGTGCCGTCACGTGCCACCATCCAACTTCGACCGTATGGGGTACAAGTAGTCAAAAAGTAGACACGATGGTGGTGTCTACCCTCCATGGCGTGCACAGTGTCAGTAAGTGGTAGACATGTTACGTAGCCTTGAGAGGCGGGTATGCGCCGTCAAAAGTAGACAGGTAGCTAAAAATCAATTATCCTGAGGATGGCCTAGCCCTGAATCGAACAGGGAACCTCCAAGTGAATCAATGTGATCACCGATAGGCGCTGGCGACCGATGTTGCCGGCTCGAAGCCGACGGAGTTGGGGGTGCCACTTTTGTCCAGATTCCCGCTCGGGTGTGCAGGGTGGGGAACGGTGTTGAGATGGCGTCTAAATGAAGACGTAAGTAGGAGAACAAGAGATATAATGGGTGACCCACCGGTGATGCAGACGGTGCGTCGTCGAAGACATCCATCGCGTCGTCAAGCTCGTCCTGTTCCGCCTGTTGATTAGCGGAGACGACTTGGCTGAGCGGGTCGTTGGCGTGGGGGAAGATAATACTGTCCCAATATGTGAATAAATCTCTTGCCCAACGCTTACCGTCGTGGAGAACAACACAGATGCGCTCAAGGGTGTTCTTCATTGGCGTCGTTGGCGCGAGCTTGAATGTCGGCATGAAGCTGGGGTATTATATGAAAAGAGGTCCACCGAGAGATGGTACTCACGCACCTGGGCACAGCGGCGCGAAGTCTTCCGTGGGGTAATCTGCTGTGTAATACTGAGAATGTCAACTCAAGGACCACGAGTTGGCGTCGTAGGCGTCGTAAGCCGCTCGGGGGGGCCGGAGTGGAAGCGTTGTGGTGGGTGCGAGCGCACCAGGAGGAATCCCGATTGGGTTGTTTGTCGTTGTTAGGCTACAATATCTCATCCTTTCTCCGCACTTCGTTGTGCGATCTCCTTCCATCGAGCCCCGCGAGGCAGCTAGCTGGCAGAGACCCCGAGAGGTCTCCATCTTGGTGACAAGAGTGAACTCTACAACCCCACGCATTGAGCCGCCCAAACAAAAGGCGCAAGAAAATTCTGGCGAACAACCTTCACCCCTCAGAACGAGAACGCAACGCGCGACATCAACACGACCACAACGAAACAGCCCGGCTCCTGCGAGAGACGCTACAGAACGAAGCCCGGACCGACAGAGCTAACAGACGAGCAGAGCCCGTGACATTCTCTTTTCCATCGACTCCGACTCTATCAACCCCGTCGTCGCTCACACCGAGCCCAGACACGGAAACCCAGAACCTACTGACTCCTACTCCTATTGACGACAACGACGACAACGTCATGGCACCGACCCTCGACCTCTTCCGCAGCGACTCGCGTGGAGAAAAGCCACACCACTGGCTGAAAAAACTCAAGGGGCTCATGGCCTACGACGCGAAAGACGAAGCGCGACTGTATCGTTTCGAGAACGGCCTGGCGCCCGGGGCACCCGCAGAGAAGTGGTGGGACGAGCTGGAAGCGAAAGATAAGGCGACGTGGGCGGACTTGATGACGGCATTCAAGAAGAAATGGCCTGTGCCGAAGGAGGTGGAGGAGAGACCGGAGGAGCTGAAGGAGAGGATCAAGAGGACGGTCCTGTACGTCGGGGATTTGGGGAAGCTGGTGGGACCAGAGGACGACAAGATGCTCGCACATCTCCGTTCGGCGGCAGACATGCGGCCGCTGGTGGAGGCCATCAAAGACCCGACAATGCTGCTCAACAGCGACGTCCGCAAGACGCTGCCGCTGGAGGTGCGCGCGGTACTGCCCCGCACAGGTCTGACGACCTGGGACAAATGGTTTGACGCCGTCGAAGCCTTGGATGGCGAGGCCCTCCAGGACGAGCTGGAACGTAGCAGGAAGCACGCGGGGAACAGCCTCCCGGACAACAACAGGGAGCCCGGCGCGTTCGAGGCAGACGCGTTTGAGGGGCTCATGCTGTCGAGCCCGCAGAGTCGAAGCCCTGCCCCGCCACGCGTGAACTACGCCCGCGCAGGACCGACGAGCACACCACAGCACCATAGCCCGACGCCACAACAAGGGACGGCGCGGCCGTACCAACAATCCGCGCACCCGGTTACGCCACAGCGTCAGGCACCCCTGCACATGCCCTCCAACTTCCAGTCGACGGGCAACCCGTTCGCGCCGTCACCATACCAGGGGAACGCAGCGCCGAGCCGCTTCATGCAGTCCCTCGTGGGTGGCAGCCCCGGCAGCCCATCTGCGGGCCGTGGATCGAGGGCCTCGCTGGGCGGCGACCCGCTGAAGGACCTCGAGATCGCGAGACGCGCAGTCGCCAACCCGCGCACATATACAGCGACGGCGGCGGGCATGCAGCAGTACCAGACGGACCTAGCGGCCTGGGAGCTCCAGTACGCGCCGACGACCGGCCGTGCGCCTGACTTCGCCACATTCCCACTCAGTCCCGGGACGCTACCGGCGGGCTCGAAGGAGTGCTGGTCATGCGGACGGATTCCGATGCCGCCACACTTCGGGGTCGCTAGGTGCAAGCAGGCGGGCAGTGTTCTCGTCCCGCAACAACGCGAGTCAAATGTGCGCGCGTTAATCGGCAACGCACTGTACCCACCGGGCGAGCGCACCCCCAACCGCTTCGCGCATGTCTCGCAGATCAACGTGGAGGAGCACGACAGCTACAACGCGATGGGACTCTTCGACGTTCATCAAATGCTCTTCGACGATCAGGAGGATCCGGAGCCGGGAAATGGAGAGGGACACGCCTGAGCCTGGGTGGCGCAGTCCCTAATCAAAAAACCCCAGACGATGGTCGGAGCCACAGGGCCGCATGGGACGTTGCTAGCGTACACATGAATGTATTTCCGTCACTGAGTACACGATTCGTTGCGCAGTATGAGATGTCCCTTCCGTCTTCCATCTTCGCAATCCAAAACGACTTCGAGCGGGACACAGCCCCCTTCTTGCAGCGGATACAACTCCTAGGGCTCAACGGAGAGGTTGTCCGGGCGACGGCGCAGGTGGATAATGGTGCAACGAGGAACTGCATCTCCAAGAGTCGATGGGACAGGTACGGGCATTGCCTATCAGCCTTGGTACGGAGCAACACCAGGATCCGGGTCGCAAACGGCGGGAAAGTGGTACCGATAGGGCGATGGTGGGGAGACGTACAAGTGGGAGGTGTGCGAGTACGAGCATGGTTCGAGGTCTTTGACTGCGCCGGGGCGTTTGATGTCATTCTCGGACTGCCATGGCTCCATGCGGTGCAGGCGATACACGACTATGGGATGGACCGGATACATATCCAGACGGACGACGAAGAGGCAGTGATTAAGAACACGACGCAGGAGACTACGAAAGAAGGGCCTGAAACGGAGCTAGAGATGCAGAAACGGGTCTGGCACGAGAACGAGACAGCGCGGATCGCTAAGAAGACAATGAAAGAAAGAGAACGGAAAAGCGCGCAGCTAGAGCGACGAGCTGAGCAACCGTTACCGTTCCCAGGATTGGGGTACTCACCGACAGCATGGACGGCACCAACACCCGAGACACCGCGCCCTTTCAGTACTCCGAAATCGGCACCGCAAACGGTCGAAGCGCCAGCGGAGACGAACCGGGAGAAGGATCCAGATCAGCAGCTGGAGGAAGAGTACGCATGGATCAATATGCTGCGAGCATTGGAGGGACCTTGGGTAGAAACTCGATTCGCTAAGTACCTTGACGTGGAGACCGGACCGAGAGCTGACACGGAGAGTTCAGCGGCAGCTGGTGTGTCGATGTGTGAAGACACCCGGGACACGGGCGGACCCACAATGCCGGAACAAGAATCGAAGAAGCAACAACGGGCGTCGGACCGGCGGCTGTGGCGGGAAACAATTCACAACGCGCAACTCATCAACCAAATCACGGCCCATTGGCAGCTACCACCGCGAGAAGACCAAGGCGGCATCGCCGCGCGACGGAGGGCTGAATCGAAGCAATACGCGGAGATCTACGTGTTGCGTCAGCAAGCCAAGGTCCTAGGCGAGTTTTTGGGTACAGAGGTAAAGGGTAGCTCAGCAGCACAGATTCAGGCGCAGATCACCTCGGAGATTCGGATACGCCGACTGCAGAGCAAGCTTGACGAGATGCGCACCATGGCTTACCCAGACAACAACGAAGGAACCGACACGACAATGCGCCCCGGGGACACCGCTGCAGCTGTACACGCGATAGGGGATGTCCGCACGGATGAATTTAAGATTGACCGTGGAACAAATACCACAGCCCGTGCTGTGGATCCATTCAACGAGGCGCGCGTCCAGGAGATCTTGGGCAAAGTGCAGATCGGAGCGGACTTGACGGAGGAACAACGAGCTAAGATCGTTGCCCTTATACGTGAATATGCTGACGTTTTTGCGCTCTCTATGTCCGAGGTTTTCTTCGTGGATTGGTGGAAACACCACCTGAGCATCGACCCGGAGGCCACACTCCCGAAACGCATGTCGCAGCGACCGCTCACGGAGAAGCAAAAGGATTGGTTCTACGAGATCCTCGATGAGATGGAGGAATCTCATGTGATCCAGCGCGTACCAGGCGAGTTCCTCAAATGCTTGAACAGTACAAATCTTGCACCAAAGGAAGCTGGACAGACAGGCATCACCCGCGTCGAAATTCTGCGCAAAGTTAATGCGGAGTGCGTCAAAAACGGCCTCCCACCGTTCTGGGAGGAAGCCATGGAACCAGGCGAGAGCAACGAAGCCCTGCTGGAAGCGGTCGAAGGCACACCCGGTCCCAGCCAGAAGAAGACCAAGTGGCGTGTCTGCCACGCATTCACGGCGGTGAACAAGGCCACGCAAATCCCGCCGTTCCCACACGGGGATTTGAAGTCGAAACACGAGTTTGCTGCAGGCCATAGGTGGGCGAGTGTTATCGATTTTGCGGCAGGATACTACGCAGTCCCCCTAGACGATGATTTGGTCCCGTACACGGCGTTCTATGTGGAGGGCCGCGGATATTTTGTATATCTCCGGATGCCGTTTGGGCTGACAGGCGCACCATCTAATTTTTGTGAGATGGTAGCCGTAGCCCTCGACGACATGATTGGACGCGAGTTGGTTGCTTGGATGGACGATATCTGCATGCCTGGGGACGTCTTTGAGATCAAGATGGAAAATTTAGCTAAGTTTTTCAGACGTTGCAGAGAGCGCAAACTCTCACTTTCCCCGTCGAAGACCAAGCTCTTCTTCACTGATGTTCTATTTTCAGGTGCAATGGTAGGCCCTAATGGCCTGAAGCCGAATCTGGACAAAGTCGGTGCGCTCGTGAACTGGCCAGTACCGGAAACAGTTTCTGACCTGATGGGCTTCCTCGGCCTAACCAATTTCTTCCGACGGCTCATCGCAAACTATGCGAGGATTGCGGCACCGCTAACGGACCTCACAAGGAACATCGAGGTGAAGACGCCGAGCGCTAACTGGCGAGCTCGAAAAGGGGCATACAAGCGCGCCTTGAAAACAACGTCCATCAAGAATAAGTGGGGTGCAGCACAGCAGAAGGCGTTTCTCACCCTTAAATGCCTGCTATCGGAGGAGCCGCTCCTGAAAGCTCCCCAATATGACGGCCGGATCTTCCGCGTCACCACTGACGGTTCCGCCGAGGGTTTCGCAGGTTTCTTAGCGCAGCAATTTCCGCACACCGGGAAGGACGGCAAAGACGTTCTACAATGGCACCCAATTGCCTACTGCTCCAAACGGACGTCCACAAGTGAAGCTAAGTACGAACCTTTCTTGCTGGAATTTGCGGCGCTGAAATATAGTCTGGACGAGTTTGAGTCGTACACCTACGGATCGGCGATCGAGATCGAGACCGACTGCCAGGCACTGCGTGACTGCCTACTCAAGGAAAGAATGAGCACGCACCATAGTCGCTGGAAAGAATCCATTTTAGCGCGCAATATCATCGACATCCGTCACCGGCCCGGAGTCGAAAATCCAGTCGCGGACGGGCTCAGCCGGATGTGGACCGAACGCAAAAGAACTCCCGCCGACGGCTCGGGCTGGTCTGTGCTCGCAGACTGGGATGCGTCGACGGGGGTCCGGCGCGATATGTTTGGAGTAGACGCGGAGTCTTCCGCATCAACTACGGAGGATATTCGGGACCCTCTCCAAGTAGAATTCGCTGACGATATCTTCTTCACCCCGATTGTAGAACACCTCCTGCACCTCTCACCTGGCACCACTATCTCGGAACGACGCCGCGCAGCTCACCGCACGAATGGATTCATGATAGAGGATGGCAAACTCTGGCGTGTTGCGGATGCAGCAGCACGACGTGTAGCACGGACACGCTGTGTCCCGACAGCTAAAGGCTTCGCGATAGCAATGCAAACTCACGCAAAGAATGGTCATCTCGGGGTGGAAAGCACGAAGCTCAAAATCGCAGATGAGTATTTTTGGCCGGGAATGGATACTGACTGTCGACAGGTTGTTCTCGAGTGTCCGAAGTGCAAGAGTTTTGGCCCCACGACCCTCAACTCCCTGCTCCAGCCTATCCGCCGCACCCGTCCATTCTCGCTAATCGCCGGTGATTACCTGTCGCTTCCCCTGGGGAAAGGCGCATACAAGAATATCGGCCTTTACGTCGACGTGTTCTCACATTTCGTATGGGTTTCACGCCTCAAGGTAGCAGGTAGCGCTGCGACGACCATCGACACGCTCAACGAAATCTTCCAAAATTACGCCATCCCGGACACGTTCATGGCAGATGGTGGTAAACCATTCATCAACAAGAAGGTCGACGCATTCTGCAGTGCCCACGGTGTCAAGCATATCACAACGGCGTCATACTCTCCCTGGGTCAACGGTTTAATCGAGGGGAGCAACAAAATTCTCTTGAATATACTGAAACGTCTCTGTGCACCAGACCATGACACCGATGATGGCGAGACGAGCCCGGAAGACATCCCGACCAACTGGCCAGACCACCTTGACGAGGCGATTCGGCAGATGAACGACCGCATACTCATACATCTGAACACCACCCCACGCGAACTACTCTTCGCACGGACGTTCCGACCAGAGGACAGTGTGAATGCGCCGGTACCGGAACCCACGACACAAACTGACACGGACATCCACTTCGCACTGGCCGATAGTCTGCGCTGGAACGCCCATCTACTCTCCTTGCGACAGGCGGAGAAGCAAAAGACCAGCTTCGACGAGAACGCCAAGATCGTGGAGTTCCAGATCGGCGACTTGGTGCAGTGGTATGATTCTCCGGCTGACGAAAATCACAGGTCCATTAATAAACTGGCGCCGCGGTGGTCAGCGCCAGCCCAAATATCGGCGCGCTTCCTTAATTCATTTTCTCTCTGCGATCTAAAAGGCATCCCATTAAAAAACTCTCTTCTAATTCATTCCCGCAGGTTACGCCACTATATACCACTCAGAGGAACACCACTGGACCTCCAATACCCACGGGACGCCAACGAGATGGTGCCCACACCGCATGACCTCGAGGTTTCGGAAGCGGAGGAGCGCATGGCGAACATCTTGTTAATGGTGTTAACGCGCGGATGCACTCCCTAAAACTCGCTGGCCCTTGCAGTGAGCGGCCACTGGGCGAGTAGAGCGGCACACTAGCCCGACTCACGTGTGGTGGTTCGATCGAGGGGTTTTCACAAGTCAAGCGGTAAGATGTCCGGGGCGGACATCGTTTGGTGGGGGGCAACTGTGGTGGGTGCGAGCGCACCAGGAGGATGGCTTACAATGAGTTGAAAGCCGATGTAAGTTACTCCGCGGGGGGCTTGTAATTCGTTGTAAGGTCGTATGCTGGCGCAATTCGTTACAAGCTCCGGGGGTTTTTTCCGACATACCTTCATCTTAATTTCCATTCGTTTCGTTCGCCCGTCCTTCTGCCCTCTTGTGCTATTCGTCCATGCGCCCATCCATTGCCCGCTCCCTCTGCACCCCCACAACTACACTTAACATCCCCATCCCCATCCCATCTCGACCATGCCTTAGCGTTACCCTACTCCGCTCACGCACGTGCGCGCGCGTCCTGCCTCGCCGCGTACTTTCGTTGTGTTCCCCCTGTTCCTTCGTGTCTCATCCATCCACCCATTGACTTTTCATCATAAATCCCTGCCCCTCTTGTCGCTCACTTGCCGCTCGACCATTCCCCCCCCCGCTTCCACCCATTTTGATCTTGTTCCCCTACACCTCACCCATCTGTACTTGCGCGTTCTTGCCCTCGTCTCCCCCGTCCCACGCACGCACCTCCCCTCCCTCTCCACACACTGCATTTGCCCCGCCACGTACGCTCACGTCTTCCTCCTCTCTCTCGCTCGCGCGTACCCTTCCCTGTGCCCTGCCCCTTTTGTTTTTCATCTCAACTATCCTTCCCGTGCCCCACTTGCGCCGCTGTTCCCTCCATCTCGCGCCTTCACACCCTCCCATCCTTCGCGCTGATACGACTGGTATTAGCCCAGCCGTGAAATCTCGCATTTTTGCGATTTCTTGTCAAATACAAGAAGTCCCCTGCCTGGTGGCATACCAATCAGAGTCAGAGCGAGCTCCGCACTGCTGACTGCGTAGCAAGGACGCGACAGAACCGTATAGGCATTAAGGTTATACTACGACTTGGTTCTTCAAATATCGAGGATCAGTATAGTAAGCTTAAGGATGCCTCGAAGTTTGTCAGATTCAGTCCATAACTCATATCTGAGGGCGGATTGCGCTGCAAAAGCTAGTTACCATACCCAGGAGATTAAACACAAAAGCCTAAGACTACTAGTTGGAACACAGTATACCAGACGCAGAGACAGTACCAGTCCGAGGACTGCTATTGGGCCATCCTGGACAGGACTGGCACGAGCGCGAACTAGACTGCAGGACCAGGGACAGTCCGAGGACTCCCAATAAACTTACATTAGGGCAAAGCATCGCCCGAGGACTACTATTGGTGGTGGGCACCGACTGCATCAGTGATGGGCTGATGGGAAGCCGGTAACTAAACTTAACCGGTCAAATCGTGGTCTCTACTTCTCCTCCCCGCTTTAACGCGATTCATACTTACAGCAAGCAAGGAACACGTTCCAATAGTTAGTAAGTACTCTATATTAATGAATTATGATTAAAATGCGGTCGCATCCCCTTCGAACTCGCCAAAATCCTCGTCGTCACTGTGGTAGTGCTCCCGTGCAAACTCCTCCGACATCTCTGGTCCCGAGTACCGCGCGTTCTGCTCGGAAGAGGCTGCCAGAAGGTTTAAGTGGTCCTGGAACGTGTTAACAAGAGCGTGTTGCTTTTCTGCGAGCTTCGGGATGTGTGATTTCTTTGGAATCACAATCCTTTCTTGTGTTTTCGTGTTCCAAAGTGCCCGCAACTTCTCAAGCTGATCTTGAAGCTTGTCCCTGGTCATACCTTTCCTATAAATGTCTTCGACACGCGAAATCAGGACAGTGGCGTCCAACCGGTCCCGAATTTCGGCTGCCTTCGCTGCTGCATCGGCGACCTTCTGGGCTCTCTCGGCAAGAACGCGCTGGTTGTACTCCATCTGCAACTGTTTTCTCTTGCGTTCCATCCCGGAAGCGTCAAGATTTCGTGCCGCACGCATCGTGTACTGGTGATCCTCGGGCGAGAACCACATGTCCATGAAGCCCTGGGTCTGGTTGCGCTTGAACATTGCCAGCCCGTTGTGTGTCGCAAGAGCAGCTGTCGGGTTACCTCGCATGTACACGATGAAGGATCCAAGGGCGCCTTCATTCCGGTCGTTCGTCGCAGGGAGCCAGATACGGCCCTTCTCGGCATCATTCAACCCGTCAATTAACCCGCTAGGCGCGAATTCCGAGGAGAACCGAATCCAGGTCCATTTGACGCCTTCGAGAAAGCGGACAAACATCTCACGGAGGTACGGCAGTTTCCCACTGTCAGACAGCTGCTTGATCTCTACCATCACCTCGCCCCGCGCCACTGGCTGTCCGTCGAACGTGGCAATCTGGTACTGCTCCTCGTCAAAGTCCAATACAAGATCTGGGGTTGCGAGAAGCATCGCACAGTGGTCTTGGATTTCCGCGTGGAGTGGACCGAGGGAGATGGCATTTAGCGCTATTTCTTCGGGCTCACGAACACGACGCGTGTAGGGAATGGAGATAAAGAGGTGGTAGATGGAAAGGACAGCGAGCTCAGTGAGTGTTGGGCCGTCGTTCAACGCGTCGTGCACATTCTTTTCGATGTTGGTCCAGCCCGGGCGCGATTTTAGGTCCTTGATGGCCTCGAGGAATTCACGGTAGATGTCGCGCCGTGTGATGAGCTCGCAAGCAGCATCTCCGTGGCTGCCGAACCGCGTCTGGTTCGTCTTCGGGAACCGTTTTATCGGTTCGCCTGCATCCAGTTTTGACTGCAAGAATAGCTCCACCATGTCGCCTTGCCCCCGCTTCTCAATGGCGTTCTCGAAGATTGCACCAGCCAGCGCAACCGCTTTCGCACCTCCAAACAACGCGTTCTCAACGCGTTCGAGGTCGTCCTCGGATGCAGGTTTGTCACCATCTTTGGGGTGGAGAACACGTCGAACAGCGGCAGCCGACTCCTTGTTTGCGAGCGGGATAGGTCCCGCGACTCCCAGCAACTTCCAGTTCGTCGTCATGTGAGTATTGCCGCCCTTGAAGCTATTCTGATCCTTGTGCATGCAGCAGCCGGTCCAGACCCAAACGGTGAGCAAGCGGCGATCTGCATCGTCGAGGTCGTCCAGCGCCTTAGCCCCAAGCTCCTGCGTCATCGCGTGAACGCAGGCCAAATCGCATGCGGCTCTCTCGTCGGGTGGAAGCTTCATGTACGCCTCAAACCCGCCGGCATCGTCGAGTTTCCTTGCTACCCAGCGCTGCTTGATTTCTCGTAGCTCGTCAACTTGTTCGTTGAGCTGCCGGAGGTGTTCCTCCCCCAGTTCCTGCAGAAGTGAGTCATGCTTGAGCTCCTTCCACGCCTCCGAGAGGGCCTTCTCATTATTTGCGTGGTTGCCGCACATCCCGCGAAGCACGCGACAGATCATCCGCAGATCTAGTGTACCGAGGCGCCTTCCAAGCGAGCTGGCGTTGTACGTCGAAATGATGTCGTTGTAAATGGTAAGCCACGCCTCTTTCGAGGTTGCCGTACTGTGGTCAATGGTAGACGCAATACCGAGGAAGCGAGTTTTGGGATTGGTGGACAAGCTGACTGATCCATCTGTGTTCTTCGCAGGCACGCGCATGTGGATGTGGTGAAACTGGTAGTTCATTTTGCGGCGCGACGTGCTGTCGCTGGCCATGGTAATGTCTATGAACATTATTAGCGCCCGAAACACTGAATATTTGGCAGAATTACCATCCGTGTACTTCATCTCGACTCCCAATTGGACCTGAGATGCAACCAAGCCCTCAAGAACAGCACGCCGCACCGTCCGCCGGCTCATGGCACGGTCCAGATCAACGCCGAAGATACAGGCGATATCTTGCATCAAATCCCCGACCTTTCCCTCCTTGCAGCCACTCGAGACGAGAACGCGCGCAATCGCACGCAGCTCCACCTTGTATGCACGACCGCGCTTGGCATGCATACGAAGTAGATGTTTTGCGGTGTGAGACCCATTTTTGCTCCGCTGGTGTACTGATTTTTGGTAGGCAATTTGACGGCGTGCCAGGCGTAGGACAGCTCGAAGCCGCGCAAGAGCCCCAATTTTGGTCTTGAGTTCTTCCGTCGTTCGAGCCCTGCACTTTTCTGCCTCGCCGAGACGCCTTTCAGCATCTGCAAGTCGCCGCCGCCATCCGTTCTCGTCCTCTGCCTTCCGCTTCAAAATCTTCTGCACCTGTGCCTCCCCATGCGCAGTGGCCTTCTGCAACTCATCCTCAGCCTCTTGGACGCGCTTCTTGAGGTTGTTGATCTTCTGTCGGTGCCGCTTTTCGCGCCGCGCTGAGTTTTTTTGTTCCCTTTTCAGCTGCTCATTCTCCCGGATTATCTGCTTCTCCGAGAGTTCTGCTGCATCGGCTCTGCGCTTGTGGTTCTAGATGGCGCGGGACTTGGGGCTGAGAGAGGATTGACAGTTGGGTTCGTTCTCCTTTCCCGCGTTCTTGGGTATGACACGCGCGCCGCGCATCTTTTGCATATGGCGACGCTGTTTTAGCCCAGCCATTCAAAGAATTCCCTGGATTTACGAAACATATCAGTATAGAAATATAGATGTAAGCATAAGGAAGCATGCAATACCTTTCCGGGAGGTCCACTGCTTTGTTCGAGGAGCGGGGCGGCGCGACGAGCGGGAGTGATGGCGCTGATGAGTGACAACGCGTACGGTCACATACCTAATTGAGGAATTTGGTGGTGAAATGATTTCGGCAATTTTTGGTCCGATTGAGGCATTTCCACGCGTCGATGAAGTGATCTGGACGTGACTTTTGGTCCAAACTTCAACTTAAAAGAGCCCAATTCTTGATTTAGGCCAATTAACTACCATATCCATATACTCGCATTTGCAAGAAGAAAATTAAACAAAAAAGGGCTCTTTTAAGTTTTAGGTATAGTTACATTGCTTCCTTCTCCCGAAGCCTCTGCCGGTAGGTGGGACGCTCACTCCCAAAAAACGCGGACCATTTCTCATGGCTGGAGCGGAGCCATCAGCTGACATAACCTTCCCATCATTGATGCGGTCGGTGCCCACCACCACTACTATGTCGGTCACAAAGTACCGGTAGGTACAGGTCCGAGGACTCTAACTCGGTCCGAGGGCAAACCCAAGACTTGAAACAACAGCACGGATGAACTAATTATAGTTCGAGGACTTGTGCGCCTGACAAATACCGATGCTCGGAAGCAGCCGAGCTGAGCCTAGATCATTATAGAGCCCATGTGACGTGCGCGTCGCGTCCGAGGGCCCTAAACAAGCACAATGAACATGCTAAACAGGCAACGGCTGAACAGTTCAGCTCGGACACAGCTGAAACCACTTCACGGAGTGGATACCCACGGCCGAGCCGTCTCCGTCGGCCAGAATGATGACGTAGCATGAGCTATTTACAGCCATGCCGAGGCAGAGCAAGCACGAGGGCGCGGACGGAAAAGCACAGCCGTCCGAGGACTCGCTAAATATACACCAAAAGAGGTTCCAGGCACCAGTTGTCTGCGGCCGGACCTCACCAAAATAGAGCGGCATCGTCGCATTTCCTTTTTCAGTTTCAAATTACTCTTTTTCATTTTCAATTTCTCTGTTCCTGTCACATATCCTCGGACTGTCACATAGTAGTAAAATTAGTATAAAAGACCAGCCAGAACGCGATGTTCAGGCAGCACATTATAGCCCAGTTCGCCTAGACTCACGTCGAAAGCTTATTCCCAAGGCATTTGTGACTCTGTATCGTCCGCGGAGATTTGTTGTAATAAACACATCTGTTGTTGTAGATTCATTAACAAGAAAGTTCGATTGTTGGCTACATCTAAGCTTTAAGGTTCATCTAAGCCATTCCTACTAGTGCATACAGTTGCCTAGTCATTGTCCCCTTGGTTGCAGACGGTTGTGCACCAAGTATTGTCCTATCAGCGCATACAGTTGCCTGATCATTGTCCCCTCGAACTGCAGACGGTTGTGCAGCGAGTATTGTCCTACTAGTGCATACAGTTGCCTAGTCATTGTCCCCTCGTTTGCAGACGGTTGTGCATTGAGTATTGTCCTACTAGCACATACAGTTGCCTAGTCATTGTCCCCTCGAACTGCAGACGGCTGTGCAGCGAGTATTGTCGAGCCGAGCCCATACAGTTGGTGTCCTCGGACTCATTTACACCCTTTAAAACCATATCCTGGTATCTCCGCGGCCTATCTTTAGGTAGTTCTAAACTATCTGTAGTTCCGAGGACGTCCTAATAAGACTCCCTACGAACGGTTTCTTCAACATTACCTGAGAGGATTCAATCTTAGTCGTATATTTCGGCGTAGACCTGAACTCAAATCATTGGCACTGTGTATTGGTTGTGTGGTGTGTGTGTGTTGGTTGTTTGAGTGGTGTTCATAGCATCCCTCGAGTCAGTCAGTTAGGTCACAGCCGTACGCAGGTGCACCGTTTCAGCGCTATCCCCTCCTCCTCCGCCCGCGCAGGCGCAACCTCCTTTGCGTCTTCTTTTTGTTGTCTTATTTGTATCGGCTTCCGTCATCCCTCCCCTTCTTTCACGTCTCATCTATTTAACCACTATTCCATAATGCGAATGTACATTCTGCCATCCAACAATCCCCATTGTGGCGCTGGGCCTAACACCTATCTTTACGCTCTCCTCTGCACGCATCCTCGCCTTCATCGTCGCTTATTGATACAAACTGCAATGTGATAGGAGCATAGAAATGGAAATGCAAATTAATGCGAAAAATGAAGTTCTCCCATCTGCGAATCGAGCTGGCGTGGACCCAAGGCGCGCGAGGAATGCCACGCACGTTTGTATGCGTGAGTGCTGCCCGCGTATATCCTTAGGGCGGTATTGAGAAAATGGCAGTGCTGAAAATTCGAAAAGCCACCGGGGGACGGTGCGGGGGCGTCGGGCGAGCTACAAATAGGGTGCACGGAGTGGCGACGAGTTTAGGAGGATATGTTGAGTATTGAAGTGCGTGAACTACATGGCAAAGTTGAAAGCGGCGAGTAAGCACACAATATGGGATAGCGGCGCGGTACTGACCTGCATGGACGCGAAACGCAACGTGGTGAGAAGGATAAGTATCACTGCGTTCAGCCTGGATCTAGATGCCGATTGATCTAGCCTCCGCGAGGCGGCTCTAGCCGAGGCCATTTGTGGTTATGTGTCCAGATCAGGCCGGTCTAGGCCGCTTAGGCACCACTCCGACGATTCCATGCCGAGGATCTCAGATGTGGGCCGAAGTGCCATAGACCCGCAGCGTCTATCCCTGCCTCGCTACTCAGGCTCATATCCGTCGTGGCATGGCCTTGAAAGTTGAATCCCAAAGTGAATGCCCTCCGACGACTCTTCGTGCAACGCCGATGACCCTTGATTGACCCTTGATCTCTGCTATATTGAATGGCGCCACTCTTTTATCGACGCCCTCCACACTCCTCCACACGATTTCCTCCCTCTCCAGCCATCTTGGCATCCCTCCCACTGTCCACTAAAAACTTACAAATCTGAAGTAGGAATGTCCGCTGCGGCACACGGGACCATTGAATGTGTGGGGAGGGGAGAACTTGTAGGAACGGTCGCATCGCCCGTGCGGGATGGTGTGTCACTTTACTTTGTCCCTTCCTCCTTGATGGCGATACCATGGACAGCAAAGTCTTGCGCGCGTTTATCTCGCACGGAACCTCCACTGCATCCGAGCCTCTCCCCGAGTACATGACACCTCCGTTTTCAAGATGCTGCGGAACGCCCGGACAGTACTTAGGTATTAGCCGCACCACGGTGCTCGTAGAGTCTCGACATTCGCATGTGCGTGCCTAGAACCCCAGCACTCCCTCGCTGCAGCCGCCGTCCTCGCGAGGTGCGTCCCATCTTGCACTATTTTCCCTCCCCCGCCCTCGCACCTCAGAACGTAGCTCTTGCGTTGCAGGCATAGTCATAGATTCCGTGTAAAATGGATATACTTTCCCATCTGAACAAATATGCGCGCAGTTTGGTAGTTGGGTAATTCTTAGCTTAGAAGGTGTGTATTCAAAAAATCAAATTAATCAATGGGCTGCAGGCTTGTGGGGCTTCAACAGACAAAGATGTGGGAATAGCGGAACAGGGAAGGCACCTGAGCATTTTTTCCAGCAATATATTTATGATAATGATCGGGGAAATCGACACAGTTGTGGTTGAGGCGCGCATGGGCGCCTAGCCTAGCCGAGTCACGGTGTGACTGGGTGGCTTAGACGCACGTGCGCGGCTAGGCGGGCCTGACTCAGTCTAACCACACAGACACAAACATCGTCTAGATTCGGGCTGAATGCAGTGTATGAGGTTAGTAGGAGAGTTATCACTGTTAGCGGATAGCGCGCTTGTAGCACACTCGGGATTCTAAGTCCAACCGATATATTGTCTCGCTGCAAAGTTATGTACAATTATTACCTGAAGGTACGATATAACAGGATAGCTCATAGCTGATAGTTTTCGCATTTTTCTCTTGTAGTTATATCAAGGCACTCGTAGTATTCTTTTGGTTATACTCAGGCACTCGTTTTCCAGTATATATTTACTCTGTACTCGAGTCGCCTCCCCTCAGACTTCCGCTTACTTCTGTGTGCGCGAAGACTGAGGTGAGCGACTCAATTACTTACTATGATTCTCTTTCTAACTTGTACTAGTTATTATTGTCTAGGTGAATACATAAGACTTCCGCTTACTTCTGTGTGCACGAAGACTGAGTTATTATTGTCTAGCTCTCGCGCACTTGAAGTCTCACTCTTACAATCACGAGGGAATGCGACGACTCGGAGGCTTCGCAATTTCCTACAAGGTGCAGGTGGGTACTTGGGAACGGTGCGATGAAGAGTGCCAAACTGACCGCGAGCAGGCAGATGGGTATGTACCGCTTGCAACCATCACCGAGAGTGATCCTTAGCCACATAGGATTCGTCCTCGGTCCGGAATCATGCCATGTCCCAAGTTGAACCAACGGTAAGTCAACTCAGAAAATTCGCAGGCAGGAGGGGACGTACCGGGAGAGTGGCGCGAATGGATGCGGTAGACCACGATAGGCTTCATACAGCCGTCACGGGCGAGTCGGATTCATCATGAGGAAGATATACAGATGAGAATATCAGGAAATCGAAAATCCGGGGTAGGGGCACGAGGAATGACCTTAACGCAGCTCGGATAATACTCCAAGCTTTTAATCGACTGCATGAAGACGCGCTGAGAGCGAAAAGGCGATAGGTTCTGCTTGAAGACAGCCTATCTAAGAAGGGTCAGACAAACGGAGAAGCCTCCCAAGGCCAAACTAATTAACCGTTATAGCGGCGCTGGAGGTAATTAAAAGGCCCGTAGTACCGTAGACATCGGGCAGAAGTAGCCCCGAGAGTCAGTGAAGCGTTAGACGCGGCCTGAGTACGAAATAGTCCTGGACGTTAAAAATAGTGAATTAGGAAATAATACGGAATAACGGCAGGATACTGACTACTGGGACGCATACTACGTGGTGGAAAATCGTATCTCGAGTGCCTGCAGAGGTGGATACAAGAATTGGGAGAAAATACCTGACTGGGGACTCACCAAGTCAAGTCGGCCTTCGGCTAATTTGTTGAGGTTCATTCTGTGCATTCTGGCGCTTTGAGTGCCCAATAACTATCGAAATACGTCAGCGCTGATATAGTTGAACAATAAATGAACAAACCTGGAAGGAATGAAGACCAACAGATTGGCTTGAGGTTGACGGCTAGCTGGCAAGCTAGGCTGCAAAAATCGAAGGCCCAGTATGAAGTCTTGCATCAAAAAAACGTTCGCGCACCTTGAGTGGAACTAATACTAACCGTATCTCATGCTGAAAGCTGCCGAGTCGAAATTCCATTAGTAACGAGACTAGAGGTCAATGGGGAGGTCAAGATGAGCGACGACGAGAAGGAAGGCTTGAAAGCTTACTTGAACTCGATACAGGGACTTCTCATGCCGAAAGCTGCCGAGTCGAAATTCCATTAGTAATGAGACTAGAGGTCAATGGGGAGGTCTAGGTGAGTAACGACGGAAAGAAAGGCTTGAATGCTTACTTGAACTCGATGCAGGAAATGCTTGAGGGAGGAGTGGCATACAAAGGAACGCATTAACGAAGGAAATGAAGTGAAATAAGAGGCCGAAGAGACAAAACATGAAGAGGCGGCGCTTGCATGAGACGTCGCGATTTCCTGAAAGGTCCCAGCGGTGAGGAATTGGAAAGGGCGCGATGAGGAGCGTGGAACACTGCGCTGACGGGGCGAATGGGTGCGTACCGCTTGCAGCCATTGCCTCCAAGCGTGACAGCCACATAGGATTCGTCCTCCGTCTGGAATCAGGCCATGTCCCAGCGGTCAGTCAATCACAGAAAATGCGCAGGGAAAAGGGGACGTACCGGGAGAGCGGTGTTCATAGCTCCAGGAAATCACGATAACATGCCTGCAGCTGTTCCGCAAGCCACGGGCTGTCTTGAGGAAGATATGTGTATAATAAGGCGAGTAAATCGAAAAAGTGGGGAACTGGCCTGACCGTGTCTCGAGTTGTAATCCAAGGTTGTAATTGACTGCATGGAGACGGTCCGGCAGCGGAAAGGCGATAGTTCCTGTCCTGAAGACAGGATACCGCTATCTAAACAAGATCAGTAAATCGGAAAAGCACCCCAAGTACAGCTGCACTTATCGGTATAGCGGCGCTGGAAGCGACGAAAAGTCCCTTGGTATCATACGCATCGGGAACGAGCAGCTCCGAGATTCTAGCCACTGAGGGGGTAGACTCGGCCGGAGAACTGGATGTCAAAAATAGTGGGTTTGGGAATACTGTGGGATAACGGCAGAATACTGACCGTCGTTACGTGTACTACCTGGCCGTTTCTCACGCGGAAAGGCCTCCGAGTCGAAATTCCATTAGTAGCGCGATATGACCGGATGTCGAGTTTCCGCTACAGTTGCCTTTGTTGCAATCCCAGCCAGAGGAGCGCGGAGATGAAGGGGTACAATAGAAGCTGGACTGGCGAAGGGTGCGTGTGAGAGTTCACAAGGCGTTCGACGGGGCGGATGCCGCGGAGGAAGAAAATCGGTCGTGGTGGTCGTGCGCAAGAGACGGCTTCCCGATTAGGCGGTGTTGAGTCCGGCGGTCGCGGTCCGCTGCTTCAATTGGCGGCCCGGGGTGGCGGTGAAGCGCTGTTATTTTCCGGGTTCACCTTCATATATCGAGTGCTTCCAATGTTCCATTGCCTCCCCGAGCTCGATCCCACTCCAAATAAGGCTTTATCGGTGCGCTACCTTTGGGCCACTTTCGTTGTGCTTGCATCTACTGCAGTACTTCGCTTCGCCTTTCCCTATCATCAATCCCGATTCGATCTGAATCCAACTCACCGCCCTCCTAAATCCATGCCCTAGTTTTTAATGCCCATTCGTGCGAAGTTCGAGTCTCCCTAATTATTCAGTCTCCCCCAGGTCTGTTTTGTGTTGATCCCCGGGACCTGTTGACCGCGCTACGCTCTCCACCTGGCAGCCCATTTGATTCGCGCGGTACCCTTCTCCCGGCACTCTGCCCTTCCTCGCAGAAGCAAACTGAGCGCGCGCTCACGCTCGTCTCTTGCGTGCGCGCCCCTGCTCCTACCTGCGTCGCTACACTGCCTATTTCAATTTTCGCTCGCATGCCCACGCACATTCTGCCGGGCTTTGTGGATACAAAAATTCATTCTTACTCCCTCACTCATCTCCACCATCGCGTGCGCTTCATTTTCTGCGCGCAATTAAATCTCGTCGCCGCTCACACGTAACCTTCTGCCTTTCTGTTGCTTTCAACTTTTCATCACCTATTCCCCGTACCCCAGCCTTTTCCCGGTTCTCTGCTCACACAGCTCCATAGTTCCCGCTATCTTTATTGTATTTTAGTCTATCTTCGCCTCGTTTCCGGTAGCACTACCGTTCCACCCTCACTCCGCCTCTCTCGTTCAGAAGCTTGTCTTCGGTCTCTCGCTTTGTGCTCCTCCAGCAGCTTGCATGCCTACCTAAAAATATCCGGCTACACTGTGCACTCTCTGGACCTACAGTGAGTATTTGTACTCAAGTTGACAACGAATCATGTTGAGTTGCGGCTCGGAGAGAGCTGAAATAAATTAAAACAGTGGTCTTTTTGAATCCTTGCTACCCCAGTAAATATACTGCTACGTTTTTCAGCTCTAGGACGCTCCCAAGAGGTAAGGATGAGCTAGTAATTAAAATCAACTTCAGCGGCCAGCCGTGGGACAATCAGCCGGCAATAGAAGCCGGACCGTGACTCGGTGACGCTGTCACTGCTTTTACCACGCGCCGCCGCGTCGAGAGGCCTCAACGGGAGCTCGTACACAAGCTTAACCATGGCGACGCTGGCTTCAATATCTCTTCGGCCAGCCCCGACGACCTGAACCGCCGCGCCTCTCTTCTGCCCTCGAGACCGATCTCGCCTCCCCGCCCTCGCTGAAGAACGACCTCAATCGCTACTAGCTTCGAGCTTCTACAAGATATCAAAGCTCTCAACTACTACCTCGGGAGACAGTCGCAGCCCCCGAGCTCAAGCGATGCCTTCCGTCAGCCAACAGCAGCGGCCGCCACGAATCTGAGCGCGCCTGCGCTCGCTCATCCAAAGAGGCCCGCGGGCGGCGTAGCCGCGCTCGCGCTCATGTGCATGGACGAGGAGGAGATCTTAGCGATGAGGTGAGTGTCTCTCAAGCCCTCGTTTCCTTTTATTCCCTTTACTCTTCTACTTTTGTCCTTCGTGGCTTCCCACTGCCTTTACGTTTCCCTTTCCTGGCGTTCTTCCAGCCCTTCATTCGATCCCTACAGTCCGACTCGTCCGTAATGTACCTCTTACTTACCTATCCGTCGTTCATTTATATTTATATCCTGCTCTGTTTTGCTGCATGCCCTCCTCCCTTCTCCGCGCTCAGCTTCCTCATTTGCCCCGCGAGGAGGCTAGGCGCGCGCGCACGCACATTCCGCCGATTTCGATTCGATCATCCCCATCCACTCCCTCTCCTCCTTCCATTTCCTGTGCGGATGCTTGCTTGCGATGGCAAGCACACATGCAACGCCCCCATCCCATCGAGGTCCTTCCGAGCCCAGCCCTCATCCGCGCCGCGCTGGCGACGTTCTTCATCTTCCACCGTTACCCTCCCCCCGCGACTCCCGTCTCCATAATGCGCGCATTCTTTTTTGGCTGTCGTTACACGTGACCTTCCCCACCGGCTTCCCGGACCCTTCTCATCCTTCGCCGTTCATTATTTTCCCTCGGCGCGCGCCCAGTCCTTTCCTGCTCCGGTAACTTCTGCGCCGCGCCCTTCCTAGCCCGGTCGCTGCTGTCTCGGGCGCTCTGCTTCCTTTTCGGACGCATTCGCCCTTCCCGATTCGTACTTTCCATCCTTACCTTGTGCCTCATCTCTCCCGCCTCCGAACGCACGCTAACCCTTCGCTTCCAGCGCCCCGGTCCCGCCGCCTAAGACACCCAGGTGTGCTGTTCCCGCGGTCCAGCGCGACACATCATAGCTCGTTTCGCTGTCCTACAGCGGGGCCGACTATGTCGCGCGGATGATGATGCCACCATGAAGGAACGGGTCGCATCCCCCTTCGCGTGCGTCGCCCGTGCCCCGTGAGACGCCCGCGGGTGAGGAGGGTGGAGATGGGGGAGAAACCAAGAATCGCACGCTCCCGCGCCACGTCTGCTCCAT
The DNA here is from genome assembly GCA_029204335.1 of Mycena vulgaris. Taxonomy (NCBI): domain Eukaryota; kingdom Fungi; phylum Basidiomycota; class Agaricomycetes; order Agaricales; family Mycenaceae; genus Mycena; species Mycena vulgaris. Next base: position 138,262 of record JARGYA010000273.1, on the reverse strand, counting down.
CATCCACGGTACCATCCACGTCGCCCTTCGCGGCCACGCGTATCGCCTGCGCCGGCCGTTGCGGCGGCGTCGCTTCGCACGCACGACACACACGCGCCTTCCCATCGCAGCGCGCGCGCGCGCACGTACATGAAAGGCACACAAAACATCAAGCACGACGCCGCGCTTCCGCACTCGCTGCGCAGGAGATGCTGCGCTCGGGAGAGGAGCGAGAGCGAGATCGAGGGCGGGTGCGGGTGCGCGCACGCGCGGGGGGGACGAGCGGAGGAGAGCGGGTTCCGCGGACGGCGAGAAGGAGACGTCGGTGCAGCGGGAAACGCTTCGCCTGCTGCCCGCGTACCCTGGTGGGGCGGCGGCGCTCCACCGCCATCCACAGGGCGCTTCGTTTGAGGATAGGGGGATGCACGAGCGTGCCTACCACTTCCCGCGCCCGAGGAGACGCGCCCGCGCCGAGCGTCGAGGAGTGCGCATTCGAGCTCGACGCCGACGCCGCGCAGCTCGTGGTCGATGGAGCGTAACTACGGCCGCCCGCGCATCCATCCCACCTCCCACTCCCACCGCGCGCGACGACTCTCCTCCGACCTCTAGATCTCCCTCGCCCTCATCAGCGACACCTCTCCCTCATCGCGACACATTGTCCTCTTCCTCCTCCCCCATCCACCCTCCCCCGTCGCTCATCAACCGCGGCCGCGGCCTCCTAGGGAGGCGCGTCGGAGGCGGAGGAGGTTGTGGGGCGGACGGTGAGACGCGGGTCTGTTTTGCGGCGCGTAAACTCGGGGAGACTGCACGCGCGCGGTGAGGCGCATTGCGGGCGGACGTGGACGTGTGGCGTAGGCCGGGGACCCTACCGTGCTCTGTGGCATAGGCTGGAAGGAGGTGGAGCGGGGGCTGTGACTCCGCTGCCTTCCCCCGTTCCTGCGACGAGTACACCTTGGATGCACCTCGGACGCCCACCGCGCTGAGCCGCCCCCGCCGGCGTTCCCGTGGGTGTGTGGAGCGACGCCGTGCGCGAGCGCTAGCACCGGGAATGCGGGTCGTGGGCGTGCGCGAGCAACGGGGGTGATGATGGGCGGGGCTGCTTGCGGTCCACGATACTTGGCGGGCGGCGGGCGAGGAAGACGAGGCGCAGGGCCCGACAGATGCGCGCGCTCCAGCACTATCCGATGGGGAGTCCGCGCACTCGTCTAGCTCGACGGACCGCTAGGCGGGAGCTTTGCGCGCAGGAGGCGGCGAGGGCGTCGTAGGGTGCAGCCTGCCTTTGGGATGAGGCGCGTGGAGCTGGGTCAGGTCGCGCGGTAGCAGGAGCAGCGCGCGCTTTTATACCTGCTAGGCGCGGGGTGCGCCCCAAGCTGCGGCCGCAGCCGGATCCGTACGCAGCGCTCGACTCGCGTCGGCCGCTCGCGCCCACGCACGGGCGGGAGCGGGAGGCGGGAGGTGATGCTGGGTTTGTTGGGAGGTGGGGGCTCGGGGCCGTGCGGCGCACTGCGGGGATAGGGCGGTGCGCGCTGGGGGACGATGTATTGTTATCCGTCAGTCTAGTGTTACACCATGGACCATCTTGACATACATTCATCAGCTCTTTTGCTCGAATACGATAGTTTACCACTCTACAATATCGTAGCGGACCTGTGCATGTATGTAATCGTCTATACATATCTGTGATGACGCTCATAGCTGGGTACCTCGGATTAACTCGATGTATCTTTTGCCACACGGCCTTCTATAGCTACGACCCCCACCATCTTTACTCCACCCTTCGCGTCGCCGCTCGCGTTCAAACACGACAGCTCCCTCCAAGGCGGCGCGGCACGTCAATTCCTTCGTAACGCACAGGCCCGTACCTCGATGCCCCCTTGGCTTCGCAGCGCGCTTGCAAACACACGACACGCATTCATGCCGCGCCTCCGCAGCCGCACCCGGTGCGCAGAGGATGGGGCGCGCGTTCGACAGGAGCGAGCAGCAGATGGAGCGCGACGGGTGCGGGCCATGGCGCGCGGGGAGCGGGGATACGAGTGGCTTCCACGTTGACGTGGACTCGGAGCGGGGGCGGGAGCGGTTTCGGCATTGGGAGGAGCACGTGCATGTCCCGCGGGAATCTGGAGGAGGAGACGGTGGAGGGCTGCCCACCTACCTTGATAAGGGGATGATGCGGGATAGAGCTCCTCCCGCTATCTACGGGGCTCGCGTAACTGGATTGAGGGCACGGCGAGGGCGCACCGCGTGGGGATGGGCTGGATACACGAACGCGGGGGCGGGATGAGACAACGGTGGAGGCGCTGCCGGGCGGTGGACGACGGCCTTGGCGCTGGATGGGCGGGGGCGAACGGCGGGGGTGGGAGCGGCGCAGCGCGAGACAGGGCGCACTGCCTCGACCCACGGCGTACGCGTCGGAGGCGGACGGGGTTCGTGGAGCGCACACGTCGGTGAAGCACGGGTCTGCCTTGCATGGCGCGGTGAAGCGCGGGAGCTCAGTGGAGAGGCCTCAGCGCCTGTGAGCAGGAAAGCGCTGCACGTGAGGCTGCGCAGGGGGGCGCTGACACGCATGAGCAGAGGAGCCAGCGACGCGGGGGAGGTTGGGGTCGACGCGATAGCTGACCCTGCTTTCTTCGTCGCCGCTTTCGGACCCAATGCCGACGCCCGTCGCGCTGGGTCTGGTCGTGCTCAGACGTTTCGTGCCCGCGCAGGACAGGGAAAGAAGAGATGGGAGTCCAGCGACGCGGGATGGACGCGGCCGGCTCACACAATGATGAGGGATGAAGACAACACATGATCAGACGGCACATTGATTCAATGAGGATCGATTGATGGTTGTTTGCCGCCCGCCTGCAAGCATGATCATCAATGATGTCAAGTCCTGCCGCTCACCTCCGCTCACCCAATTGAGACCTCTAGTTCAAACAGCGTGCATTAACATTGTACTACTACCAAATTACAACAGAACATTTATAGATCTCGCTCTGCCCAGGCAATTCGTTCGAAAGAATGGGCCTTCTAGCAGCGCCACCTCCACGAGCGCGGAGGGAGAGAAAACTTACCCGCAAACGAATATTCACACCTGCTCCCCGACATGGGCATGACGATACACCGGTAATCGAGGAACGAGACGGGCTGCATCGATGCCTATGGCATTGTTGTCTTGGCATTTTTGGAAGGTTAACGACGAGATGCAGTGCGATGTGCTGGGGCGCTGATCAATGACATTCATCTGGAAGCTGTGGTTCGGCTGTGTTTGCGAGACAACACATGATGATGCAGGGCTGTGTAATAGGAGCTATTTATGCTCGACTCGGTTACAGTGGAAGAGGGAATAATGGCGGGGAGGCAGCTTTCGGAGTTTGGTTAATGCACAAAATTGCACTGATTTATGAACGGGTCGGGTTTCTAATGGAGACACATCTCAGGTTAAGGCCTGGCCCGTGGGCGCCTCTAAAATTACCACGTACAGCTGTGAGTCATGCGGCTTCGATATTTGATAATGATCACTTCACAGCCCTTGACACCGATCTCTCCTCTCTCTCTTCCGTCCACCATGTCCGCTCCCCCCAATCCAGCATCCAGCACCTCCCCACAGACACAGGCAAAAGGAAGGCGGGTGTTCAAATCCAAATCTTCCTCTCAATCAAAGTCAGACTGGCTTGCCGCCTCGCTTACCACCGCCAAACTGATTGCGGCCGGGGCTGAGTGTATTCCTTTCCCGTATGTCAAGGGTGTCTTTGGAACAGTTGTGGTCATTTTGGAAACAGTGGAGGTTCGCAATTGTGTTGTGGGAAAATCTGTCTCTGGCTAACGGGGCTGGTACAGAAAGTGAAGCGGAATCGGGAGGACCTGCAAGAGCTGTGTGAGGATATTATGGAGATCATCAGGATTGTTCAAGAGCGGCTTTCTTTCCATGGGGATACAGCTGCCGTGGATTTCAAAGCACTGTGTGAGAAGCTGGAAGGGTGGGTGATTCTGCTTCGCCCTCTTGAATTCCTCATAATGTTTGTAATCTTTAGTGTTCTACAGGGTGTTTTGGCAGCAGTGAAGAAATTACAAACAGAGCCCCATGACTTGAGCAGCCGTTTCAAGGAATTCATCAAGCTAGGCAGTACAACAGATAAGATTTCTGGATATCGCAAGAAGATCCAGCAACTGCAACTGAATTTTGTGGTATATACTTTTGTTTTTTGGATAGGCTTTTTCTTACAGATCCTAGCTTGGGACGACAATTGATACCAATCTGCAAGTTCACAAGGCCTTCTCAACAGGGAGACTACCCGGTATGATTTTGTTTCTCTAGGTAAATCCAAAACCTGAGTTGTTGCTTTTCAGATTTATCTGCAGCCCCACTGACTCAAACTACCACCAAGTGTCCACCTCCTTCCCGGATATTCCATGGCAGACAGAATATCTTGGATAAAATGCATAAATTCTTTGAACAGAGCTTGAACAAACAACACATCTATTTGCTGCATGGACTAGGAGGTGCTGGGAAGACACAGATTGGACTCAAATTCATTGAGGAATTTTCTGTTCAGTGAGTTGGGCTGAGATCCAAATCTGGTTCTATGACACTGAGATTTCTGTAGCTTCTCCGACATATTTCTGATAGATACCAGCACTACAGAAACAATTGACACAGGTCTCAAGAACATAGCTGCCACACAAAATGTGGGAAGCACAGCACAGGACGGCCTGGACTGGTTGAGCAGTGAACCTGCTGAATGGTTGCTCTTTTTTGACAATGCAGATGACCCCAAGATTGACCTCAATAATTATTTCCCCCGTTGCAAGCATGGAAATATCTTGATTACATCTCGGAATCCCGGGCTTCGAGTATATGCTGGGGGATATTCTCGGGTCTCTGATATGGAAGAATCAGATGCTGTGGATCTGTTACTTACAAGTGCTGCTCAAACCTTCACACTGGGGAACAAGGAAATTGCCACAGAAATTGTCCAGGTTGGTCATTATTATCTGTTCATCTGCCATGACATTGAATATGTTTCTTAAGACACTGTATTATTTCCCTCTTGCTATTATCCAAGCCGGAGCATTCATATCAAAGTCTGGGGCCCTTTCCAGCTATTTAAGCATCTATGCTCAGAATCAAGCTCGATTGCTGAGTAAACAGTCAGATCAATCCCATGATGACTATTCTCGGACAGTATACACAACATGGCAGATCAGCTTTCAACAGCTCAGCATGCCAGCTGCGACACTTTTACAACTGTGTTCATTCCTTCACCACACAGGAATATCAGAGGACATTTTTTCCAGGGCATCTGCATATCAATTCTCTAGTGATGGTCGATCTGAGGAAGAGCTACAGGAACCTCTCGAATTTCTCTCCCAATTTCATGGGCCAACCGGCATCTGGGACCCTCTTCAGTTCATGGATGTCATGAATGAAATCACCGCATATTCCTTAGCCAACTTTGATCCAGATGGGAAACTGTATTCCATCCATCCCCTGGTGCATAGCTGGACTAAAAGTACACTTGCAGACCAAGACCAATATCATGATTGGATGATTGCCATAGTTGGAATGTCAATTTCTGGAATTCCGAACCGGGACATGCAGCTGCTGAGTTTGAAACTCCTGCCTCATGTTGATTCATTACTCCGCGGAAACACAAATATAAGGCCAGATTTTTGGAATGATTATGGAAGGCTATACTATTTTGCAGAAAGACTGAAAGATGCGGAGCAGCTGTACCTGGCGGTCTTTGAGCAGAGTAGGAGTGTCCTGGGTGAAGACCATTCAGCCACATTGTCTGCTATGGGGGCCATTGCTTCTACATATCACAAGCTAGGCAAATTCAAAGAGGCAGAGAAGCTCAGTGTTGGGGTGCTTGAGAATCAGAGGAAACTCTTGGGAGAGAATGATCTTGGCACCTTGCATACTATGGGAAATCTGGCGGATACATATCACTACCTAGGCAAGTGGCAGGAGGCAGAGGAGCTTGGGGTTGTGGTGCTTGAGAAGCGGAGGAAGATCCTGGGAGAGGATCATCTTGACACCTTGTGGACTATGGGAAATCTTGCTTCTACATATGAGCAGCTAGGCAAATTGCAGGAGGCAGAAAAGCTTGAGGTTGTGGTGCTTGAGAAGCGGAGGAAGATCTTGGGAGAGGATCATCCTGACACCCTGTGGATCATGGGGAGTCTCGCTTCTACATATCACAAGCTAGGCAAATTGCAGGAGGCACAGGAGCTTGAGGTTGTTGTGCTTGAGAAGCAGAGGAAGATCTTGGGAGAGGATCATCCTCACACCCTGTATGCCATGGGGAATCTCGCTTCTACATATCATAAGCAAGGCAAATTACAGGAGGCAGAGGAGCTTGAGGTTGTGGTGCTTGAGAAGCAGAGGAAGATCTTGGGAGAGGATCATCTGGAGACCCTGCATGCCATGGGGAATCTCGCTTCTACATATTACCAGCTAGGCAAATTGCAGGAGGCAGAGGAGGTTGAGGTTGTTGTGCTTGAGAAGCAGAGGAAAATCCTGGGAGCTGATCATCCAGATACCCTGCGTGCCATGGGAAATCTCGCTTCTCTATATTACAGCCTAGGCAAATTGCAGGAGGCAGAGGAGTTGAGTGTTGCAGTGCTTGAGAAGCAGAGAAAGATCCTGGGAGAGGATCATCCAGACACCCTGTGGACCATGGGGAATCTTGCTTCTTCATATCACAAGCTAGGCAAATTGCAGGAGGCAGAAGAGCTTGAGGTTGTGGTGCTTGAGAAGCGGAGGAAGATCTTGGGAGAGGATCATCTTGACACCCTGCTTACCATGGGAAATCTGGCGGATACATATCGCTACCTAGGCAAGTGGCAGGAGGCAGAGGAGCTTGAGGTTGTGGTGGTTGAGAAGCGGAGGAAGATCTTGGGAGAGGATCATCCGGAGACCCTGCGTAGCATGGGGAATCTCGCTTCTACATATTATAAGCAAGGCAAATTACAGGAGGCGGAGGAGCTTGAGGTTGTTGTGCTTGAGAAGCAGAGGAAAATCCTGGGAGCTGATCATCCAGATACCCTGCATGCCATGGACAATTTGGCAGAAACATGCTATCAGCTGAACAGATTCAAAGAGGCAGAGCAGCTCTATGTTGAGCTCCTGGACAGGCAGACGGCCCTCCTCGGTGCCGATCACCCAGATACCCTGCGTACAGCAAATTATCTATCAAGTACACGCCAGGCTATGCAAAGTAATAGCCCGGATCACAGCTGAATTAAGTTGCACAGGTGAGCTTCTATTCAGTACCCTTTCTATGCATGCTTGTCCTTTTGTATACTACTAACACATGCTCAGTCATTCAATATGAATATATCCTCCTTTTTTGGCATTCAGAACCCTCAGTTGTCCCCTATGCTATCTTGGGTTTATATAAATGATGTGTTGGACATCGAGGTCGGGTATTTCTCTTCCTATCCGGAGACTACTGTATATTTTATCACCCATGACACTTTGTATGGTGCTTATGCATACAGTTTTGGGTTCACCAGGGGTTTGATTACGAAGGGTAAGGCAGGCTTCGATGCAACATAAGTGTTAATTGTCTGCTCTCATGTACATAGATGTGAATTTTCGATAAGTTGAAATTATGTGTAACATTACTTCCTTCTGAGCAACTTTCCCCAGCTATGACTGGCTCAAAACCAGCAGCACAATAAGATGAGCTTGGAATGCCTCTCCAGACTGAGTTTCATTATCCAAAGACATCCGCGGCGCCGCAAACCGTGGGATGATGGCCCACATGACACGGAGCCGGAGGAAGCCGGTCCGTTTCCCTTTCGCGCTCTCAAGCTCGCCGCAATGGACGTCTCGCTTCACCCTCACCGCCCTCGTCGTCCTTCCGCCCGCGCTCACCGACAAAAGACGACCTCGAGCCCAATGCGCACCCCTACCCCATCAGGACCAACTCCGCCGCCGCCCTCGCGCGCTCCACCTCCGGCTGGGGCCTCGCCCGCCACGCGGCACCACTACATCCCCACCCCGCTCCCCGCTGTCCGATAGCGGGAGCAGCAGGGGCCACACGAGCGGGGGTGGGCGCAGGGCCCGCGCGCGCTGCCGGTGCCACCGGGCGTGAGCAACAACAGCCGCGTGAGCAGGCGTGTGGGCGCGACGCCGGCACGGCCGCAGTCGAAGCGGTGGACGCCCGCGCAGCTGGCGGTGCACCCGGGCAGCGCGGTGTCGAGCGAGGCGGGGGAGTGGGCGGCGAGGCGCGGCGTGGGAGAGCGGGCGCTCATGCGGATGTCGGAGGAGGAGATGGAGGCGATGGGATGAGTCCATGTGCCCTCTACATTCGTATCCATCCCTCCACGGTTGTCCCCTCACTCCGCTGTCCCATCTTCTTCCCGCTTCACATCCCATTTGGCCCTCGCCAGTCACCCCTCCTGGTCACCACCTACTCCGCGCTTCCCATCCACTCTACCTTCACATCGTGGTCTCGCATCCGCATCACCGCCACACCTCCCTTCCACACCCCGCCCCTCTACTCTGTGGGGCCCCGTCGCTTCCTCCTCCCCCGCCTTCCCTTGTCGCCCCCGCTCGCGGCGCATTCTCCCTTGCGTTCTATCTTCATCTCCATCTCCATTCATTTCGTTCGCCCGTCTTCCCGCCTTCCCGTTCTACTTGTCCACATACCCATCCATTGCCCCCTCCCTCTGCGTCCCCCCAACTACACTCATTCCCATCCCCATCCCATCTCGAGCATGCCGTGGCGCTCCCCTGCCCCGCTCACGCGCGCGCGCATCCTCCCTGGCCGCGTACTTTGGTTGTCGCTCCCGTTCCTTCGCGTCTCATACATCCACCCATCGGCCCTTTATCACAATTCCCCGCCCCTCTCATCACTTCCTTGCCGATCGCGCGGCCTCCCCACTCGCCCATTCCACCACTTCCCCCCATTTTAATCTCCTTCTCCCGCATCTCACCCATCCGCGCTTGCGTGTTATTGCCCTCGTCTCTCTCGTTCCACCCCCCCGCCTCGCGCCGCTTTTCTCCCTCTCCACACACTGCATTTACCCCCGCCACGTATGCTCACGTTCGCTTCTCTCTCGCTCGCGCGTACCCTTCCCTGCGTCCTGTCCCCCCTTCTTCGCGGCTCAGTTATCCTTTCCCTTCCCTACTTGCGCTGCCGTTCCCTCTATCGTTGGCCTTCACATCCCTCCTCGTTCGTGCTATCTCCTCCTTCACTCTCGCGCGCGCACGCATCTTCCCTCGCGTCGTGTTTTCGTTCTCCTCTTCTTTTTATTTTTCGTCCTTCCTTGCTTTCCTTCTCGTCTCATCATCTACCACCATTCTGCATTTCCCATGGGCATTCTACACTCTGCCATTCCATTCACCTATTCTGTCGTGGCGGTGGGCCTGCCGCCTATCTGTACGCATCTCCTCCGAACGCATCCCCGCCTTCGTCGGCGCTTATCATACATATTGCCTCTCGATAAAAACTACAATGTAACAGGAAATTAATGTCATTGAAATGCGCACGGGAGAAGCTATTGACTACTCCGCGCCGCGACTCTCTGAATTCTTGAAAAAACGAGGATTTCTCTGCTCATCGAGCTGGCGTGGATTCGAGGTGCACGAGGGATGCCGCGTATGTGATGCCGCGTATGTTGGCATGCTTGAGTGCGCTGCCCGCGCATTTCTTGCCATAGGTTTGAGTATTGAGAAAACAACACCGCTGAAATAATTGGAATAACCGCCGGGGGACGGCGCGGGGGCGTCGCGCGAGCTACAGATGATGTGCACGGTGCACGGTGTGGCGAGGAGTTTCGGAGGATATCTTGAATGATGTGAATGAACTACATGTCAAAGCGGCGAGTAAGTACTAAGCACACAAGGGGGGATAGCGGCGTGGTGCTGACCTGCAAGGACGCGAAACGCGATGTGGTGAGAAGGATAAGTATGAGGTTAGTAGGAGAGTTGTCACGAGGGAATGGCGAGACTTCGCGATTTACTAAAAGCGCCGAGCAGTGAGTGATTTGAAAGGGCGCGATGAAGAGTGTAGAGCTACATTAACCTGGAGCACGCGGATGGGTGTGTTCCGCTTGCAGGTATCGCCTCCGAGAGTGATAGATAGCCACATAGGATTCGTCCTCGGCCCGGAATCAAGTCCACAGAAAATGCGCAGGGAGAAGGGGACGTACCTGGAGAGTGGCGCGGATGGATGCAGGAAATCGCGATCGGCTTCATACAGCCACTCCGAGAGCCACGGGCGAGTCAGATTCATCCGGAGGAAGGAATATGTATGATAAGGTGAGTAAATCGAAAACGCGGGGTAAGGCCTTGGGAGCTGACCTCAACGCGGCTCGTATGGTACTCCAAGGGTGTAAGTGGCTCCATGGAGACACCCCGAGAACGGAAAGGCGATATATTGGGTTTTCGGGGCATAATGCTGCTTTCTGAACAAGGTCAGTAGATCGAAACGGTACACACAGAGCGGGAATGAGTACCAGGGGAGCGGCGCGCGTAGGTCCACGGAATCACAATAACGTGCATGCAACTGTTGCGAGAGCCCCGGGTGAGTCGGGGCTGTCTTGAAGAAGATATCTGATACTGTGGGTACATCAGAAATCCGGGGTAGGGGCACGAGTACTGACCTTAACGCGGCTCGTATGGCACTCCGATGTTGATATTGACAGCATAGTGAGGCCCTGACAGCGGAAAGGCGATAGATTCTGTCTTGAAGACAGGATACTGCTATCTCAAAAGGTCAGACAAACGGAGAAGCACGCTAATTTACCGTTATAGCGGCTCTGGAGGCGGCGAAAAGTCCCATGGTATCATAAGCATCCGGCACGAGGAGCCCCGAGAGTCAGTGGAGTGTGAGACTCCGCCTGAGTACGAAATAGTCCTGGATATCAAAATAGTTAGTTTGGGAATAGTACGGAACAACAGCGGGATACTGAGCGCCGTTACGAATAGGACACGGTGAAAAGTTGCGTCTGGAGTACATACAGAGGCTCGCAAAGTAATTGGGACAAACTAATTGACTGGGGACTCACCAAGTCAAGTCGGCCTTTTGGTTGATTTGCTGAATTTGGTCCGTTGGCGTATTGAGAGCCTCGGAACTATCGATATACGTCAGCGCTGATATACTTGAACAAGAAATGGAAAAACCTTGCAGCAATTAGGACCAACAGATTGGCTTGAGGTTGACGGCTCGTTGGCAAGTTAGGCTGCGAAAATAAAGGCTTAGTACGAAGTCTTGGATCAAACGAACGCTCGCGCACTTTTATTGGACCCAATACTGACCGTATCTCACGCCGAAAGGCCTCTTAGTCGAAGTTCCATTAGTAGCGAGACTAGAGGTCAACGGGAAGGTCAAGAAGATGAGTAGCGACGAAAAGGACTTGAAAGCTTACTTGAACTCGACGCAGGAAATGCTTCAGGGAGGAGTGGCATACAAAGGAATGCATTAACGAAGGAAATGAAGTGAAATAAAAGGCCGAAGAGACAAAACGTGAAGAGTCGGCGCTTGCACGAGACTTCGCGATTTCCTGGAAGGTCCAAGCGGTGAGGAATTGGAAAGGGCGCGATGAGGAGTGTGGAACACGGCGATGACGGGGTGAATGGGTGCGTACCGCTTGCAGCCATTTTCTCCAAGCGTGACAGCCACATAGGATTCGTCCTCCGTCTGGAATCAGGCCATGTCCCAACGATCAGTCAAGCACAGAAAATGCGCAGGAAAAAGGGGACGTACGGGGAGAGTGGTGTGCATAGCTCCAGGAAATCACAATACCATGCACGCAGCTGTTCCGCAGGCCACGGGCAGGTCGGGGCTGTCTTGAGGAAGATATATGTATAATAAGGTGAATAAATCGAAAAAGCGGGGAACTGTCCTGACCGTGTCTCGAGTTGTAATCCAAGGCTGTAATTGACTGCACGGAGACGGTCCAGCAGCGGAAAGGCGATAGTTTATGCCTTGAAGACAGGATACCGCTATCTAAACAAGATCAGTAAATCGGAAAAAGCGCCCCAAGTACAGCTGCACTTATCGGTATAGCGGCGCTGGAAGCGAGGAAAAGTCCCGTGGTATCATACGAATTGGGATCGAGCAGCTCCGAGATTCTAGCCACTAAGGGGTTAGACTCGGCCGGAGGGCGCAGTAGTACTGGATGTCAAAAATAGTGAGTTTGGGAATACTGCGGGATAACGGCAGAATACCGACCGTCATTAAGCGTACTACCTGGTTGTATCTCACGCGGAAAGGTCTCCGAGTCGAAATTCCATTAGTAGCGCGTTATGACCGGATGTCGACGTTCCACTACAGTTGCCTTTGTTGCAATCCCAGCCAGAGGAGTGCGGAGATGAAGGGGTATAATAGAAGCTAGAGTGGCAAAGGGTGCGTGTGAGAGGTTCCAAGGTGTTTGGCTGGCGGACTCCGCGGAGCAAGAAAATCGGTCGTGGTGGTCTTGCGCAAGAGACGGCTTCCCGATTAAGCGGTGTTGTCGCGGTCCGCTGCTTCGATTGACAGGTGGCGGTGAAGCGCTGTTATTTTCCGGGCCTTTCGTCTTCGGTGTTCATCTTCATATATCGAGTGCTTCCTTTGGATTCCCGAGCTCTATCGCACTCCCCAAAAGGCTTTATTGGTGCGCTACGGTTCGTGTCATTTTTGTTGTATTTGCATTTGATTTGCATTTAATATTTTACTTCGCCCTTTCCCATCAATTCCGATTCACTCTGAATCCAACGCAGCTCCCTCCTGAGTCCATGGCCTATGCCCCGTCGCGCGATGCTCGTTTTCCCCCAGTTATTCAGTCTCTCGATCCCCAGGCTCCGTTGACCGCGCTACACTCTTCACCTGACAACTCATTCGATTCGGGCGCTGCACGCCTTTCCCACTTCCTCCCAGACAAAAACCGACCCCACGTGCTCCCGCTCTTCTCTTGCGCGCATCCCTCCTCGTGCCCGCGTCACTGCACTGCCCATGACGTTTTCCGGTCGCGTGGGCACGCACATTTTTGCGTGGGTTTGTGTACACGCAAATCCTTTGTTTTTCCCTCACTCATCTCCACCGTCGCGTGAGTTTCGTTTTCCGCGTGCAAATCAAATCCCGTCGCGGCTCACACGTAACCTTCCGCACATTTCATTTCTTGCCGTCCCCGGCTTGTCTGTCGACCTCCACATTCTTTCGCCTCTTCCCCGCATCCCAATCTCCCAGTCTCTTCACGGTTCTCTGCTTATACAGCTCCATGGTTTCCGCTGTTTTTACTGTATTTTAGTCTATCTCCGCCTCGTTTCGGTAGCACTACCCTTCCACCCTCGGTCTCTCGTTTCGTGCTCCTCCAGCAGCTTGCCTGCCTACCTAAGAATAGCTGGCTAAACTGGGCACTCCCCTGACCTACATATGCAGCTAGTGGGTTTTTGGATTTGAATTGACAACAATTGATGTCGAGTTGCGGCTCGGGGAGCGCTGAAATAAATTAAAACAATGGTCTTGTTGAATTCTTATTACCATTTCCAATATGCTGCTACGTATTTATGGCTCTAGAACGCTTCCAAAAGGTATGGATAAGTTGGTAGGTAAAATCAAACTTCAGCGGCCAACCGTGGGACAATAGCCCGGCAATAGAAGCCGGATGGTGACTCCGTCACGTTGTCACTGCTTCTACTAGCCAGAACCGCGCCGCCGCGTCAAGACGACTCAACGGGAGCTCGTACACAAACTTAATCATGGCGATGGTGGCTTCAATATCTCGGCGGCGAGCCCAGTCAACCACACGCCGCGTCTTCTTCTGCGCTCGAGACCGATCTCGCCTCCCCGCCCTTGCTGAATAACGACCTCAATCGCAAGCCTCCCGCGACTTCTACTTACAAGATTTCAAGCTCTCATCTCAGGAGACAGTCACACCCCGAACTCAAGCGATGTCCTCTGTCGCCCAACAGCAACGGCCGCCGCGAACCTGAGCGCGCTTGCTCGCTCACCCAAAGAGGCGCGTGGCTGTGCTTGTGCTCATGCGTATGGACGAGGAGGGCATCTTAACGACGAGGTGAGTGTCTCTCAAGGACTCGCTTCATTTTATTTCTTTCTGTCCTTCGTGGCGTTCCACTGTCTTCGCATTTTCTTTCCTGCGCTCCCTGGACTCCCAGCCCTTCATTCGCTCCTCCCTTCTCCGCGCTCAGCTTCCTCATTTACCCCGTGAGGAGGCTCGGCCCGCGCGCACATTCCGCCCATTCGACCCAATCATCCCTCCTCTCCTTCCATTTCTTGTCAGGATGCTTGCTTGCGATGACAAGCACGCTCGCAGCGCCCCCATCCCATGATTCCCTTCGACGTGCTTCCGAGCCCAGCCCTCATCCGCGCAGCGTTGGCGACGTTCTCGATCTTTCCACACCTATCCTTCTTCCGCCTCTCCCGTCTCCATAACGCTGCATAACGCGGCATTCTTTTCTCGCTGTCGTTACACGTGACATTTACCCACCGTCTTCCCTTTCCATTTTGCTATTCATCTTCCGCCTTGCGCGCCCCCAGTCCTTCCCTGTTCGAATCCCCTCTGCGCCGCATCTTCCCCGTTCGCTGCTGTCCCGGGCCCTCCGCTTCCTTTTCGGTCGCATTCACCCTTCCCGATTCGTACTTTCCCTCCATTACTTAGTTCTCGTCTCTCCCGCCTCCGAACGCACGCTAACCCGCCGCTCCCAGCGCCCCCGCCATCCAAGACTCCCCGGCATGCTGTGCCCGCGATCCGGACGGAGGGCGAGCTCGCCACGTCATTGCTCGTTCGTCTATAGCGCTCGGACGAGGATGTCGCCTCCGCGCACACAGTCGTCGCCTGCGCCCCGTGAGACGCCCGCGGATGTGGAGGGTGGAGATGGAGGGGAGACGAAGAAGAATCGCACGCTGCCGCGCCGCGTCTGCTCCACCATCCATGTCGTCCTTCGCGACCACGCTTGTGCCGACCGTCACGGCGAGGCGTCGCTTCGCACCATACACGGCTACGCCTTCGTACAATACGCGCGCGCGCGCGCGTGGACACGAAAGACACGCAAGACGCCGCTCGCGCACTCGCTACACAGGCGATGCTCGCTCGAGAGGAGCGGGAGTGAGATCGAGGGCGGGTACGGGTGAGCGCGCGCGCGCCGGGGGGACGAGTGGAGGAGAACGGGTTCCACGGGTGGCGAGAAGGAGACGTCGGTGCCGCGGGGGACGCTCGCCCGCCGCCCGCGTACCCTGGTGGGGCGGCAACGCTCCACCGCCATCCACGGGGTCGCCGTTTTGAAGGCGCTCCGCGTGAGGATGGGTGGTACACCAGCGTGACTACCACTGCCTGCGCCCGAGGAGACGCGCCCGCGCCAAGGCGTGCGCGTTCGAGCTCGACGCCGATGCCGCGCAGCTTGTCGCCGGTGGAGCATAGCTACTGCCGCCCACGCATCCATCCCATCTCCGACGCCCACCGCGCGCGCGACGCTTCCACGCTCCGAGTCTCCTTCGACCTCTCCTCTCCCTCTCCCTCATCAGCGACACTTTTTCCTCCCCCACATCTATATCCGACGCCCCCGCGGCTGCCGCCCATTCGGCGCGGCCGTGGCCTCGGTCTGGGGAGGCGCGTCGGAGGCGGAGGATGGGTTCGAGGGGCGGGCCTGTTTTGCAGCGCGTGCGCTCGGGGAGACTACGCGGGAGCGGCGAGGCTCATCACGGACGGACGTGGACGCGCGGCGTAGGTGGTGGACCCCGTGCTGCATGGCCTGGAAGGAGGTGAAGCGGGGGTTGCGCGAGGGAGGGTGCAGCTGTGATGCCTCGAGTATGTCGGACACAATGCGGACGCCCGCCGCGCTGCGCCGCCCCGTCGGTATTCCCGTGGATATGTGGAGCGACGCCGTGGAGCGCTCTGGCGTGAATTAGCGGCGGCAATGCGAGTGATGGGCGTGCGTGAGCGACAGCGGGGAGGGCGACGGGAAGCGCACTCGTCTAGTTCGACGTACCACTAGGTCGCGCGCAAGAACCGGACGAGGGCGTCGTGCGGCGTAGTGTGCCCTTTTGGGATGAGGCGCGCGCAGCTGGGTCAGGTCGCGCGGCAGCAGCAGCAGCGTGCGCGTCTATACCCGCTCGACTCGCGTCGGCTGCTTGCGCATACGCACGGGCGGGAGCGGGAGGTGAGAGATGACGCTACTGCAAGTGGAGCATCGTGATGCTGCGTTTACTGGGAGGTGCGGCGCACCGCGGGGGTAGTGCGGCGCGCGCTGCTGGGTGATGTACTATCATTCGTCAGTCTGGGTTCCACCATGAGTTATCTTGACCAACGATACATTCATCGGATCTTTTGCTCGATTACGACCGCAGGCACTCTACAATACCGCAGCGGACCAGCGCATGGAGCCGTCTATATACATATCCATGATGACTAGCTGGGTGACTCAGTGTCGTTCCTTTCCCAGTGTACATATCCTTTCCGCGGCCTTCTACGACCATCGATCTTGTGATTTTCTTCCGTCACTCGGCAGTGCGAGAATTCCGTGGTGCGCGCTTTTGTTCGGTATATTCGTCATTGTAACACTCCTTCGCCCTTCCCCATCAAACCGTTTCGTCGTGGAATTTTGGAGACTAATTGGCCTCTCAGCCCGCTGATTTTTCGGTTTCGTGTGATGGGCATGTGCGGTAATTCTAGTTTATGAAGGTTTGATGAAGGTACTAATCTCATTCACTGCCCCGCCGTTGTCTGTACCATCCCGTCGCTGATTTCTTCGGTCGGACATGAAGCGCACATCCTCTTACTATTTGGAGCTTACATGTCCATATTGGTGCCATGGCGAGCCAAAGTGGGTGAAGCAGGTGCCAAGTCAATCGGGTAACCCTCAAGAATATTCTCTCGTGGAATTTGGTTATCAAACGGTACATGTGGGCAAGGATTCCATGCTGACTTTCAACCATCTCTTCTGGCCTCCCCGATTCGTTCTGCCGGCTGGCAACGCTCGCCGTCTTTTTACTCTGTGTGTTCTGTAATTAACTCTTTCGGGTTCAATTCTGATTATTCTCTTGAACTCAGCAGCCTTGCGTCCCATGTCTCTCCTGGGAGATTCCCCTCGCATAACCACAGTTAATCGTCGCCGCAGGTGATTTTAAGTCATTAAATTAAAGCCTTCGCTTTTTTCTTTTTCACGGAATGGTTTCAACTCAGGGAAACTCTCTGTTGCATTTGTGAACGTATTCATAGCCCGCGGGTGTGGTAGCGGGATAACGAAATCGTAAGCTCGCCTTTTAGGCATCTGCACATAATTAATCTGTGCGCCCAGAATAGCTCAAACCAGAACTCCGACCACATTTCCATACTCCTCGCCACCCTTGAGCTCAATCGCGGCCTTGGCAGCGGCATCTGCCAAGGTATTCAATCCCCTCGGTACCATCCAAAAGGATATCTCGCAGCCACCACTCGCATAAGCGCCCAAGACTTCGGAAAGCGTCTCCCAGAGATCGTGATTGGCAGCCGGTCTCCCAGCGGCGGTGCACCAGCCGTCGCGCGCCCAGTTGCGCATTCGGATCGTCGCTCCCTTGCCCACGTACTCAGAATCGGTCACGATCACGACGCGCTTCCAACCTTCGCCCCACCAAGCTCTGAACTTGAGCGCTGCGATGACGGCACGAAGCTCGGCGCGCTTGCTGGTGTGTGTGTAGACCTGGCCGCCTGGGCCGCTCTGCTCGACCGCGCCCGAGCTCTTGCCAGCGGGACTGTAGTTGAACACGAATGCAAAGCCGCCGCGGGGCGAAGCGAGACCGTTGGAAGCGCATGCGCCGTCAGTGTAGATCATCATGGTCTTCAGATCCGAAATTGCTGGCACGAATCGTCGCCGAATGCAGAAGCGCTCGAGGGGAGGGCGGGAGATGTTGTTTACGAGGCGAACCGGGAAGATGAAGCCGGGAGCTGTGTCCGCGGGGGCTTCGAAGGGTGTTCCGGTCCAGACGCCGTCGCTGCAAACGATGACTCCCAGTCAATATGAGTGCATCCTGGTGGAGCTGAGCAATTACTTCCCCCATTGCAGCTTTGGCATAGGCGACGGCTTGAGGCTCGGGCACGGGGCGAATGGGCAAGATACCCTGGAACGGTATCCATTTGCCATCAGGAGTCTGGACCTTTGGATTGAATCCATGAAGTTTGAAAGCGTTGGACGGGTGATCCATGACTGTGAAATCCCCCAGCACGTCGATGACTTTGCGAGGTTGGTCCTCGCTCTCCGAGTCATACTCAGTGCCAGACATGATCAAGGAGCGCACTCAGATTATCTTGATAGATGCACGTGATTACGAGTCCTAAAATATTTTTAGGCTCGTTCTTGTCAGCGGCTTGTTTCGGCTTGTCCGCAAAATTTAGCTAGCAAAGCGGGCACAAAGACTCGCACGATATCATTTATGTTACCTTGCTTGTCAAGGTCTCTCCACCTTCATAATTGGCTCTGATCTTGTCCCACCCATTGATCCGCAATCTCCCGATTATGATGTAATCATCGCTATCTAATCTCTACTCCGCGCTTTCGAATTGGAGTTCTCTTCTATGCATCCTTGCCCACCACTAGCTTGTGTCTTCGTTCAGCCGCTCCAATCTATTGTCTTCTGCGAGCAATTCTGGCTCATGCCCCTGTTTGAACATTTTGTCGTCCAAATCCCGCAAAAGCCGAATCGTATCCCGACCTGAGCTCCTTGAGAGCACAACATACAGATTGAAAAGGCTCAAGCCACCGGTCGGCGGTGTCCCAATGTCCACATAGACGTAAAGTCATTGCGAAGTCGCCGCATTTTCTTGATTTAGTTACATCTATTTGTATGTGCATAAAAAGTAAAGTCTTTGTCAAGCAAGGTCTCTGTCAACGTAGTCGACGCTCCCTAGTAATATCCGTGATGTTATGTCCTCGAAGCCGGAGTGATGCTTCTTGGCATACCATGGCCAAAGACCCCAGCTATTCATTTGTTTTCAAAGCATCAAATGTTCTCAGTAATGTCCTTTAGGCCGTAAATGCAAGTTCAGATGGAGATTCGAGTCCAAAAAATCGGACACGGCAAGAAACAAGTCAGGAAGGCAGCCGATAATTATATGAGGTTTTCTGATTATAACAGATCGTACACATGGCATTGACCATTTCTCGTCGACGGTCAAAAAAGAAACCTGGTCGAGGTTTGAACCTTGAAGCACTGGGTGCTGCATAAAAAATTACTAAGACGTGTTATGTACCACTAGACAAAGCAACCGAGTCCGTAGTAGTATATGATTATTCGATTTGGTTAGATTGGTGTCACTATGTATGCAATCACTATGTAAAAGAAGTGGAAGAGTTTGGCAAAAGCCCCGATGGCAAACAACCGGGCCGACGGGTCGGCTGACGGCGTCGCATCAAAGGGCGCGCGTCGGAGGGCGCGTGGCCGTGCCTTGCGCCACCGGCGCCAGCAAGATCACACATTTCTACCGGCGGCAGATTCCGAGGTTCGGCACTTCGGCACGATGGGTGGTCTTGTCCTAGCCTGGAGGAGCGGGCTCGGCGGCCGCGAAGGATGTGCGGGTCAGTGAATCGTGAGCCACATACACATGACGTCCGCAATCCAGACTTAAATTGCGTGCCGGGGTCGTCCCTTCCATCAAAGACGTCAGGGTTAGAGCGTGCTCCTCGAGCGGCTAGCCGTCGTGGCCGCGACCGGTGACCGTTGATGCAGTGCGTCGAGCGTGAACAGCAGCAAAGGAAGAGTGGAAGAATACTACATAAGAGGAGAGAGCAAGGCGGAGTGTGCCGAAAATGTTGATTAGATGGTTCCGGTGATGTGCCATCACTGACGCCGGGAGCGCATCAAAGCTGATGGCGTCGAGCGGGGGTTGTTTAGCAAAGGGGCTTAGGCGGCGGGCGGATCGGCGGCCCGAGGACAGGGATTTACTTAAGAGAAGTATAGGTACGTGTCTTCAAGAAGAAGAGGAAGCTGACTCGGATCAGTCCGAATAATCATAAAGCACTCTTCCCTCAAAGCAACCGATCCTGGGACCTAATGGCACCTAATGGCAGCTCACTTTACGCTGCGAGGCAGGCATGAGAGCCCAAAAAGGAAACATAATTTCCGAGCGGAAACCCACGTGGGCTCAGTACGTTGGGCGGCGTGGGAGTCTTTGTGCCCGCTCGCCGGCGCAAAATTTTGGATCACTTTCAGCGCGTTCTGCTTGAAGTTGTTATTATTTATTGTCGCTTCTGATGCACGTGCTGTTTTTCTTCACGTGTTCGTATTTTTCACAAATAGAAGTTCACTTCTTTTTGTGCTCAGAGGACCGAAAATGTCTCGAAACGGCTTATATGATAGTGGTCTTTGTCATCTTCCGTTTCCGTGAATCGAGCACGTCTGCTCTACCTGAGGCTTCTGTGCTGTTCATCTCAGCTACATGAGTCTTTACCTCTATGACGGCTGAATCTTCCCTCAAACGCTCTGCTGTATTGTCCGAGTTCCCCCCTCGGAAGCGACGAAAAATTACCGGAGACTCAGCAGAGGATAATCGACGTCAGTTTTGCCGTGGCCTTTTCCTGCTGTTTACTTATTACAGCCATTGGCAGTAACCGAAAGCGCGGATGAAAAAATTCCTGTTTGGGATGTTTTCAAAGAATTCCTCAGATTTCGGTCAATTCTTCATGGATTTGGATGAAATCATGCTAGATAATTCGGGCTAATTCATGCGGAATTAGTGATAGAGAGAAACTTGTCAAAATATCTCATAGTGGATAATCTTGGATTTCAGGCTGTTTGGGTGTTGGATGCCCTCTAGCAAGCCTGGAACTTGTTAAAATAGCCTGGCTTTTTGAGACAAAAGACTTACGTGGATCATGAATTATGTCATAGAGCTAGAATTTCATAAAGTTCA
This sequence comes from Mycena vulgaris, assembly GCA_029204335.1. Taxonomy (NCBI): domain Eukaryota; kingdom Fungi; phylum Basidiomycota; class Agaricomycetes; order Agaricales; family Mycenaceae; genus Mycena; species Mycena vulgaris. Next base: position 117,463 of record JARGYA010000273.1, on the reverse strand, counting down.
TGGTTGCATTCAATTCTCACAATATTTCGAAATCAGGGTGGATTGCCCATTGTCCTGAAGGGATTACAGGCCTCATAGACTAGATTATCTGGTATTCTGGCTCTATGACATCTTTCTAAACATATGTTAGTTCTCTGTTGCAAATAATCAACTCATTTCAACATGTTTGGACTATGCTAGACATCATTTATCGCGGAAACAGTCCGAAATCACAGGCCAATCAATATAAAGTATTTTTGCAAGTTTCTTTCTATCACTAATTGCGTATGAATTAGCTTGGAAGATCTGGCTAGACTTCATCTGAATCGGTGCAAAACCGACTGAGATCTGGGGAATTCTACGAAAAACATCCCAAACAGGAATTCTTTCATCCGCGCCTTCGGTACTGCCAATGGCTGTAATGCTTTCTTCAAAGAACAAAGTTTTACTCCTTCTTTTGCGGACCTATTGGATGGTCAGAAAACTCTGACCCTCCGATACATCCTCGACTCGGAGAAGCCGGAAAGGCTCATTACTCCTTCTTGGTCTCACTCTTCTCTCAAGACGAAACTTTTAATCTTTTTCATTGAACCGACTGCTTGGTTTCTCTATTCCTGGAGTCCCGGTCTAACCCGGAGCGCACTTCAACATTCCTCAACATTCCCACAAGCCTTGCTACAATCCGATCCCTCAGATACTCGATGTACGGTATGTCTTCATTCTCTTCTCCTCATTATAATTATGCTGCCGCAAATCTTGCTCTTTACAGCTATGACCGACTCGGCTTTTCATGCAGAAAACATCACAATCCGACTGCAACGTGTAGCCGATGCCATCGGCAATCCACTCCGAATTTCAGTTTCGTGGCAATTCCAACATCAGCGTTCTCAATCTTCTGCAGCCATGTACAATTAGTTCATGCTCGAAGTGTGCACACTGACCCCTCTTGCATAGCTCTCTCTCCAATTGCTCCAATTGTCGTGGCTCCTGTGTTACAGCCCGACATTTCCTTCCGTATCTGTGCGTATTCCTGTCATATTCTCTTGCTTGCATTGCTTATCTTATCTGTTAGACATGCTTTTAATAATCTACCGTTAACAGTCATATATTACCTGACCAATTCATCAACGGTGGCGACCTTCATTTTTCCCACCCATTGCGAGTTAAGCTTTTCCATCAGCAGCACTTAATCTCCCTTTGTTCTTCAGGCCGCACATCCTTTTAAGCCTCTGCTTCATCATTTTTATTCCCACTATTTTTCTTCTTCTCGCCCATGTCGTTCAGCTCCCCATTCCACTGTGACGGCCTTCTTCGCACGAAAGAATATGCTGCCTCTTCACTGTTCCCTTCTGCTTTTAAATTCGTCAAGGCCAGCAGCGGTCACACTCTCACTGTCGATGTCCCTGGCCCGGTCAACCCGGATGCTCCCGCTCCAGCCGACACCATCATTATCGTTATCGGGGTTGTATCTGACTCCTCTTTCTTCCTTTCCCCCACCGGTAACTGGAACCCCAAGTGTGATGCGCAATATGCAAAACCATTGGAAGAGGCCAAATACATGTTCATTATAACCAAACCAGGTACATGCATTCAGTTTCGACCTTTATGATTATCCATACTGATTATCTTCTCTCAGTAAACAATCCCACCTTTGCCCCAGACTTCCTTGTCTTCATCGCCGCCATCAAAAATATCAGTCATCTATCTCCAAAACGGGTATTAACAAGTGGTTGGTCGTGAAAGATGGGTCCGAAGATGCCTTTCGCTTTGCCTTTCTCGTATTCATGGAAAAGGTAAGATTCTTTTCTTCCCTATCCCATATTCTCTCATCGTAATTGAACAGGATCCCGGCGCCAGTATTCCGTTTCGATGTCTCTACTGTCTATTAACTAGTATCAGAACAGACCACTAACATCGGCACCTGGCCCGTACGTACCGAAGCTCGGGATGAACTCGCTGGCATCGTCCATTCCCATTCCATTCGTGTCTTTCATGTCTTTGACACTGACCACTCCCTCATTGACCCTATCAACATCCCCAACAAACTGAGGGGCGCTATCGTCGAGTGTTCCACCCATAATCTCCATTTTCCCTTTGACAAAGATGACTCCTTCGTCAGTGAGTACTGCTTTTTCCCCACTTCAATGTAGAACTCAGTCTTCAATCCCACACAGGTGAAATAATGCAGATAGTCATTCTGCGCCCTAAACCAGTGCAACCACCGAGCCCCTACAAGAAAGCCCCAACCAAACCCTACCGTCCTGCCGCGATGTCTCCTACGGACGTTCACGCCCAAAAACAACGGGCCGTCAATCTCTTCACGCCCCCCATCTTTACCGCCGGTCCTTCAAACATCCCGGTTTCCCCCAGTAAATCTCTCATCCTCCGCTTCGGGCGTCCACTTACATGCTATTGCAGGAATCGAAAAGCGCCAAGCAAGCGATAAACTCGAAGGCAGCGACCCCAAACATGCCAAGGCCAAGGACTTCAATGAAGACGATGCAGCCTCGAAGGACAAGGACGGTGAAAGCGGTAGTGGTATTGCTAGTGGCAGCAGCGGCAGTGGCACTTGAATTTTCTATCTCAGCCTCTTAACTTGTACCAGTCTACTACCTGTACCAATTCGATTTTCCTGAACCTCACATTCTATTTGTGCCCCACCCCTTGCCGGCCACTACAACTCATTTCCTTGAGCTTTGAGGCAGCTTTCAGCTTACCTCCCGATCAGTTGTTATCTGCCAGTGGCAGTGCATGTTACCTGCCACTTCACTCATTGCACTTGATCCATACCTGCTAAAATCGCGAGAATGATCCGGAGACCTCCTGGGGCATCTTAAATGGGCTCTGCGAAATTCCATAATATCTCGAGAACTAAGAGGGTCGGAATTATGCAAATGGCAGATAACATAGTGACGTGGCAGATAACATGTCACTGATGTCACTGCTTCTCACGGCCCTTCTCTCGCTCTCTTGGAGCATTCTTGCGGCTTCCTTTCGTTTCCTTTGTGACCAGGAGACCCGATATTCAGCTTTCACAGACTCTGGATCCAACAGAGAAATTTTTGGTGTTTCTGTGTTGGTGTAGGCCCAAAATTGGTTCAAATTGATGTATCTGCCTCGAGTATGCCCAGAAATTGTTGCCGCACGGTCCCTCTGCACAACCCCACAAAAATTCCAGCCACCTGAGTTGCATAGACCTTGAATTCAAAATCTAATTGCCATTAATAACTGCCTGCTTGCATTTCTTGTTGTTTGCGCGCTGACAGCGCACGGAGAAAAAATAGATTTCCACACCTGCAGAGCAGAAATAGCATGAGTGACAATATCCTCCTCGAAATCCTTTGAATCTCTCTGAATCCCCTCTTCCTGGGAGATTTTTGTGATTTTCCTTTCTCGGATACCCAGTGTATTGGGGGAAAACCTTCTATAACGTGCGCTCCAAAAAAAAACAGTGGTGTTCATATTTGTAGATCCCGATTTACCACGACCAAATAGAACATTATTTCTGAGGCGCCAGAAAAGGGAGGGCCGACCTGTGAGTCGCGGAGGTTGCTGCATGATCGAGGAGAACATTAGCACCTGGGTGCCAGGAGCGGAAGCGTGCCTAGACCACGGTCTCGGAAGTTACCGCACGATCGAGGAGAACATTAGCGCTTTCAGGGGCACCAGGAGCGCCGGGAAAGGCAAGGGTCTAGACCAAAGTCCAGGGATCTCCCGAGGATCACAGGACCACATATCACGTGCAGATCCCGGTTTTGAATTTTTGGAGAGAGACCCAGAGAGACCTGGTCCCTAAATTAGTACCAGGAACTCCCAAACACATTCACACACTTGAGGTTGAGTGTGCATAAATGACAGTACTGGAGTGCATGAATAGATCATCCTGCAGTTGCTCTCGAGCACTCTGCTCCGGTTTGAGCTTCGCAAAAATCTGACCGCTGGTAGATTATGGGCCTGGTGGCCAGCGCTTCATGTCGGGACTAATTCAATACATATTTACTAAGATTATGGAGGTCCAGGCAAGTTAAAACAGGAGATAATGAATATCTTTGAGAACTTAAATCCGAGCTAAATCTGCCTTAAATCTCAGCGTAGTCACCTCTGAGCCGACACATAGTTTGGACAGATTTAATTACTAAATGAAGTGTAAGATCTACACACTCTATATCTACTGTGCTCCCAGCACATCATCAGGCTGTTCATTTCTCGCAGTTAAGGTACACATATAAATTAGGGACGTCTCAGCTGAAGAGCACCATTAGATTTTTCGTAGCCGGATGTGAGACATCTTCCCTCCTTCATTTATGTACAGCTCGATATATAGGCAATTTTATTCACTGTACTACTTACGACTCTGCCGAGACGTTGATTCACCTTTGAGCTTGCGCTCTGCCCGTACTGCCTTCATCAGCATTGTAAACTTTGCCCGCAACCCTGTGAACTTCGCTTCAAACTTCTCGTGATCTCCCCCACAATGGACCTCAAACTCTTCGCAAACGAACCGGATATTGCCTAGGTTCACCGCTTCGGATGCATATTCCGTTGACTTGAAGAGGGCCGACCAATTTTTTAGAGGCACATCTAGCCCTTTCCGCGGTGAGCCATATTCCCAGTATTCCATAGCATCACCTAATGTCTTAGTCTCCGGAATTTGCGATGGACGGGCAATTGGTGGAGGCGTGACCAATGGTACCGAATGGTGAAGTAGAAGAGGTGGGCCGTTCGTTTTTAAGTTCGTTCTGCGGACGGGCAGCAAGTGCGTTGCCTGTGATGAAAATATTAGCTATCGTGAGTTAAGCATAATTGATGTGTTGAAAAAATACCTGTGGAGCTTCTGGGATGGGAGGATGACAGCCCGGGTCCGTCTATCAGTCCTTGTATTTTTGCCATGATGCTATCTTCGAATCTCTGAAGATTCAGCTTTCAAAAGTGGTGCGGTCTCATCCTCTCCCATGAATGTCTCATGGCGATCGATAGCATGGTCGTCCACCATAATATCTGAGAAACCCTCCTCGTAGGCTATTAGTTCGTCGAGTCCGTAGCGGCGGTGAGGAACACGCTGGGGTCCGCCTCGCTCATCGAAAACGCCGTGATCGCGCCCGCGTGGCCCAAGTATCGCGCGGCGGTCTTCGCGCTGTCGAGATCCAACGAAACGCAGGCGTAGTCCCGGTAGCAGTGTCCGACGGTGGGAGCGCACAGCATGTTCCCGGAGAGGTTGGGATGGATCTGACAGGCGGAAGGGGACAACTTGGGATCGGCGAGCGGGATCACGGTCGTAGGCGGACTGCCCGTAGACTGTTCCATCACACATTCCATGGACTCGAGAAAGCACAGTTTTTCAGCATCATTGAGTTGCAGATAATCCGCCGATGGGCAGATCTCCCTCAGCGTTCTCCGCCGCGAGTTCGTCCAGATACCTCTCCACCTCATTCAGATTCCAGAACGCCACGGATCCCGTCCCGGCGCGGAGGATGCGCCCAGGAGCGAAGACGGAAAGCGGCCCGCTGTGGTCAGGAGTACTGAGCGTGTGCATGGGGAGTTCGACCTCGAATACCTCGCCCGACTGCGCGTCTGCCCACGTGAACGACTTGACGCACCGGAGATCGGCGACGAATATCCGCTTGTTCACCTCATCAATACCGAAGGCGGAAGCGGGGTCGTCGTATGTCTCGTCGAGGGTGGCGGCTGCCTTTCTCGTGGCGAGGGGGAAATCTTCGTTTTCGGTGTCATCGAGCAGGTAATAGTGGAGAGCGGGGATGCGGCTTTTCCAGCCCGTCAAGCAGGGCAGCATCAGGCAGCTCTGACTAATCGCGATGGCACTTGGGAGCGGGGACGGGTCGCTGAAGATGGCACAACGGGCTTGCACGATTGCGTTGACAAGAGGGGACGCATGAAAAGGACACGGCATGTCCCAGTTGAAGCGAGAGAGTGGTGCTCAGATCATGTGGTCTTGGTGTAGGAAACCATGGCTCGTAAGAGTGGGACTCGTCTGGAAAGCCCGCTATGAAATGCATCAGTCGTTCCATTTCGCGGAATACTGGGGCAATACGGACGATCTATGGATTCCAACTTATCTACGCATGGTGCTGTTCACATCTTCCGTCAGTTCCCCCTCACCACACGCGGTATGTGCTCACTTTGAGGCTCTCCCAAGACGGGGTGCTCGGTCGAGTGTGCAAACGACAGCACCGCTGCGGGTTTGAAGGAGCTCCGCCGACCGTTTGCCAAGATGAGTCCGCGATTGAGTGTCCGGTTTACCCTTTCAACGATATCGTGGAATTCCGGGTCCTCCGGATGCGTGTCCCGCGCAAGATCGCAAGCCTGACTCAGAGCGTGGAGGATAACACTCTGCTCGTGCTCAACATCCTCTACTTGCTGTCTATCCTTAGGATGTTGAGCGAGATGGGCCTCTAGGGTGATACAGGCGTCGTCAACGGCTTTGAGATTCATGCGCAGATGGCAGATGGTGAAAAGAGAAAGAAGACCGTGACTCACGCAACTGTGATGGCGCACGGGCCAGCCAAGAGGCAGCGTCGAGAAGGGTGTTTCGTGCGTTGAATCTTCGTGAGGGCTTCCTAGGTGGATCACATCAGGAGGAATATGTCCTGCCAGGAGTTTAGCCATCTCTCGAGGGCAAAAACAATAATATTAAACCGTTCAACATTCATGAATCATTTGTGCTAAGGCTCCAACCATTTAGTTTTCGTGTAGGGATCCGGGCAAATTAAACGAAAACGGTATTTAAACTGTTTAAAACCGTTTAAAACCGTTTATAAATGGTATTTTTTTCAGGGCGGTGATCATCTGAGTTCAGACATAAGCTTATCAGTGCAGCAGGGCCTCCAACGATGTGTGGATTGTATCACGAGCATCGGTGATATCCTCAATGAGATCAAGAGTTTTAAACTGGGAGAGGTGCCAAGAATTGTCCTCCCTACTAGGTTCCGCTTACTCCTCGCAGGGTTCTGCATAGCTGCTATTCCTCAGGTTCTCTGAGTTTATGCAACAATCAGTACACCGAAAATGTGTCTGTAGAAAATCCGGAACAACACCCGCCTATATAATGGAAGATGACGACTGGGGCGGGATTGATAGGGGCGGCGGGCAAGACGCGGGACGGAGATTGCCGCGCGCCATCAATCACGTGAATAATTACTCGATTGGGACGTATTGGTTAAACATCCCTCCAGTGGACTCCAGCTGAACGCCGTATGGCAAGCAGGTGACTTTTGTGGCATTATTTCCGTCTATGAATGGTCAGATTACTGGATACCAGGTCCTCCATCTCAATAAAGTGGCCCATCAATCTGTGGAAGGTATTGAAACCGTGTAAACCGTTTGTTTACCATTCGTTTATCGTTTACAAGGGCAGCAAATTAAACGAAAATAAAAACGATTATAACCGTGTAAAACCGTTTATACACGAAAATGGTTGGAGCCTTAATTTGTGCGTACCAATTCGGTAAACCCGAGTGTCAGGAAAAGCAGAGCGGGAGGTCGAGGATGCGGGATGAAGGCAAGCGGCAAGATTGCGATCGCGCTTCCTACAAATATATGTCAACAACACGTCTCGATATAACTGAAAGCATTTTCGACGTGTATTTCTTGTGTCCGGGCGTGGATCATCAGTACATTTCATCAAACACGGGCGTTCACAAATGATTGCTTCCACAAACGGATCGTCAACTTCTCATCATGCACTGGTTGAGCATTTCAAGTTTTTCAGAGAAAATATAGGTGAAAAACTTCCTTCATTTTTCATGCTTTTTTCACTGAAAAAGTGTGAAAAATTCAAAACTTTTTCAGTACTTTTTACTGTCAAGGTGAAAATTTCGAAATAAAATCAAAAAGTACTGAAAAAGTTATATATTAAACCGGCGTTCATGAGTTGGACCGTGCCGTGTAATTCTACCTACCTACCTACCTACCTTCACATGCCTTTTCAGTGAAAACAGTGTGAAAAATGAAGAAAGTTTTTTACCAATATTTTTACTGAAAAACTTGAAATTCTCAACCAGTGATGGCATCAATATTGATGTCAACGGGTCAGGAATCATCGCAGCAAGAGCACGGTTGGGATAGCATCAATGTTCTCGTGAGGCAGAAAAGCCCCAAACCGATGCACTACAGCACATTAAATCCCTCGGTTCAGCTACAGAACTTGGTCCCGGCGCCGATATTGAAATACTAATTACCACGCATTAGGTTTAATTAATCGTGGCACAACCGTCCTCACCGTAGAATGCGCGTCGTCGATGCCCATTGAGGGGATTGAATCCGAGCACGTCGGGTCCTCGCCCGAGGTGGCACACTGCCTCGTAGTCATTGGCGACGCAGGGTCCGCGAAGTTCCAGTATTCGATGCCTGCAAGTAATTAGAGAGGGGTGTTCATGAGAAGAATCCCAGACGAACAATTGAGGAAGGGTGCGTACCGTGGTGCTGATATCTGCGCAACACAATTCGGGTCAGTAGAGTAAGAGCCGCGGTGGTGGACTGACCCGAGGATTTGGGGGATGATGGTGGGGACTCTACAGCACGGATGAATGATGCATGCGATATATGTATATAGTGACACACCCATCGGTCGTATGCACAGCTGTCGTTAAATTTTAACATGTGTTCGGGGTAGCACGGGAATACTCACAGCGGAAGGCATGGGTGCCGAATTGCGCATCGATGAAGTCTGCGCCAATGGGGTTGAAGGTGCGCGGTTGCCCTAGGTTCGTGGGATGAATATTATTTTTACACTCACGGATGGTAGCAGGGTCTCACCGTATGTGTACATGCGCACAGTGCTGCCGGGGAAGTTCTGCGCCAATGAGATGGCCGTCAGCGACGAGAGGGCACCTGCGTTCCGCTGAGTAATATATCTGAAGCGGAGAATACTTAGATCCCCGGGATGAGACATACCTCCAAGCGAGTGGCCAGTCGAGACGAGTGCGTAGCCCGGATGCGCAGCTAGTTGCGCCGTGACGGCCGCAAGGACGGTGGAAGCGACAGAGTTGTACGCAATGAGGAAGCCTGCGTGTGCGGCGGAGCCGACTGTGTGTTCGCAATTAATATAACTCACGGAGGAGAGAGTTCAACAACTACGTGGAGCGTCGACACCGGGGGACAGGAACGGTATCAGGATGATCGAAACATCGATGAGCGCATCTTGGAAGGATGAACTGGGAGATTGTGGCCGTTCAGAGTGTTCATCAAGGCCTTAGCCGTGCCGCCTACCTTCCCCGCATGGAAACAACGATCTCCTTCCTAGTGTCGTCCCGCGCAATAAATCCCTGCGTGTCGGTAAGCGCCTCGGAGAACTCCGCGATGAGCGTGTTCCCATTCGGCGCCGCGCAGCCAGTAGTGGAGTACGCCGAGGACGCATCTGCCATCGGTGAAAATGAATCAGTTCAGTCTGACAGGTAGCTGGCAGGGGTGTTGATGCGCGGACATTGGAAGTAGAACACGAGGTCATCGCAGGTCGCTAGAGCGGGAAATTTGCTTAGTGCAGGATTCAATGACCCACTTGGCAGGTCGCATACCGGTCGTAATGGTGCGTTTCTCCAACACGACGGTTGAATTGTCGAGCGGAAGCGCAAGGGCGGCGAGCACCGGAGCCAGTAAAAGAGTGGACGCGAGGCGCATTGTGACAGGAGGAAACCGGATACCCTCGAAATGAAAAAGCATTTTACGCAGTTTTTTTATACGTTCGGCAAAAATGTTTGCCGCTTGGAGATGTCGGTCAGCAAATACTGGGTTGATGTCATATGCATTTGACAGAGGCATGTCAGGTCAACGTACCACCACTATCAAATTGTCAAAAATCGATTCTACACTCCTGGGTGACCTTGAGCACCTTCTACCAACCTACTACTATCCTACACATGCGTACCAACGCGCTTGTGCTATCTGTACTTCCCTGAGACTGCGCCGTGGATGGTCAGCGACTCCTAGCGAACCTCTGTACCTCCACGGTGAGCTGCTTGCATCCACTCTCTCATCTCCAGACTACTGCCACGGCTTTGTTGCTTGTGTACATTGCTGCCAGGCATAGTCAGGTTGCCATTGTAGCGCGCAAGAATGGGGGATTTCAGGTGCGGGCAGGGCTAAAGCTCTGCCGGTGCACGGACCATCGGCGTGATTCGGCCGCAGCGATCGGCGCATATGCTCGGGCTACTCCCGAAGCATAGTCACGGTGGACTGAAGTGCCGCTTCTCTGCCCCAAGGATTTTTGAGTGGCCACCCCCTCATTGCAATAAATGCCGTGGTACTACTATAAAAGCTGTGTGCTCCGTGTGCCTATACTATTGTCTTCTGTGATTATTGGGGCTGCTCCCCACTGTGATTCCAACACATTTCAGGTAAGTCTCCCTTTTCCTCCCCTCCCCTTCCTTCCCTCAAATGCCATTCCCACCCATTCCTCCCCCCTCCTCGGATGGCCCCTTTGGGCTCGATTGCCATTTGGTCGTGCGGAGCATCCTACCTTCTACCCTTTCTGCGGGCTACTCCTGGCTATCCAAGGAGATGTCTGCACCGTGTTCGGGGCTACTCCCCTACTTTCTACTACTGAATCTTGGCTTCCATCTACTACATTCTACGGTTACTGCCGAAATCCTGGGTCATGCTCTTCGGGCCTATCCCTAAGGACCTTCCCACCTTCACTATGGACAAGCACAATGTTGGATACATGAACTGCTTCTGCAGCTCTGCTGCGTTGGGTGACTTTTAAGTCCACAGCTCGCAATATCTTCTCTTCCCACTACACCGCTAAGGCCTCTACGACGTGCAGGACAGGGCTCGGAGTTGAAGCCTACATTGGCAATCTTCCTCCTAAGGAGAGGCGCCTGCTCTAATATGGCATACATTGACCCGCAACTTGTGCAAATGGCTTTCCTATGCCGACTCCTGGGCCACGGAGCATACTCTATGTGCACACCTCTATTTACTGAACTGGGACTAGTCCCAACACGCTACCGCCGGCTCATAATTGCCCTTCGTTACCTGGCGTACCTGATTTGCCCGCCGAGGCTGGTGGAACACTGGGAGACTTTCTTGGAGGCAAAGAGCCGAGGGTGATGTCAATATTCCCATGGAATACCATGAATATCCTCAAATCCCTCATTTTTCGTCGTGATACAGTCTGTCAATTCACGAAGTTCGTCTGCAAATTTTTTCACGGATTTCGACACAGTTCCCATGGTATGGCCGGTAGGAGCATAGATACCCCAGTTTAGTTTAATCTTTGGTCGTTGTTCTTGCACCGGAGATCTACAGCCGTGACAGCGGTGAGCTCGTCAATGGTTGTGAGGCAGCAGCGTAGCACAGTGTATTTCTAGGCCGATGTACTGTACGCTACACCCCTGGCATGTTCCGAAATGGGACCGCGCTGGGTTCAATTTATCCTGATTCTTATCCTGAGGCATTTCTCCGTCCGCACGACATGTAGTATGTACGTACGTACACACAAGGATTCTGCCGCGGAGGTCGCAATGGACGGCCTCGAGGCAGGACCCAAACAACAAACGTGTCCGCTACTCACCTTCGAACGTACCTGGCTACTAAGTGTAGTGTCTGTAATTTTGTGTTGTTGCATTTAGGCGTGAAATAAACATTACAAGACACCGACGTTGAACCTAAGTAAGAATAAAGGGTACAGCTATTTTAAGACATTACGGTGGCCAGGGAGTCAGGGCTAGGAAATGGGTAAATGACAATTGACGAGATGAAATCAGACAGTGGCAATATAGGCAGCTCCTCCTCACCTCCATCGGCTATTTCTTCAATTTCTGGAACCTCTGCACTCAAAACATCCTGCGGGATATTCGTGAGTTGAGAGAGTGCTTCGGAAGTCGTCGCTCGCTCGACATTCGCAAGCCAGATGTCAATCCGGGCTACATGCTCTTTTTGCAATGATCTTTCAAATAAGGGCCTCGCCCGTTCAAAAGCTCTATTGTCATCCCCGGATTGCCTTGTTTACTTGCAATTTCGCCTAGACGAACCATGCACTGAGACCGACTTCAATGAACATCCATAAATGTGAAACCTTCCAATGCTACAGTCAAAAGACTCCGGGCTGTGTACTGATCTCCATTGGCAAGAAACCCATCTGCTAGAAATACCTACTAGCTGTAAAATTTTATTTCTGCTATGACTCAGAGATGACCCCCCAAGCATGCTGCGAGATCATATGATGGTTGGCCGGTGTCAGTGGCTGGTTGAAGTACTGGTATATCGCGCACGTTCTCGACGGTGACGAATTGCAGGCCCTGGCCGCCCGCGAAGATGGGGCCCCATTGCTACGCGGAGGAGGGGAATTGCGTGATTTCCCAGTCGAGGTACGGATGGGTTCCGCGCGGACTGCAAATTTCAGGGCGGAGGTGTGCTTGCTGTGGAGGCCATCGGAGGCATAACATCAGCGGGGTTTCAATAGGCGGCTGTGGTCGGGGTAATTGAAGCGGACACAACGATTCATGTCCCACGGGCTCCACAGGGCATTGATAAAGGATCATAAACTCCAGAGAGCTGTATTGATATTTGAATGAGCAGTCCAATTTAGGCGAAGGAGAGTGCAGATACACGAGTTTGGGGTTTCCCGCGACAGCAGAAAGAGCGCGGCCAGCACATCGCGGCTGATATCATATTCAATCATGAAAGCTTGCCAGTAGCTTAGTGAACTCTTCTTTCACAGTGATCTTGTATCATTGTATCACCGCCGTTTGTGGCCAACGTTTTGACTCTTTTGCGTCGACAACATTCTCAAAATAAAAAGTGTCAAATCCCTGGAGACTTGTTTAATGTCATATTTGAGGGGGTGTCGTGCAGATTTTCGACTGATATTCCTGGACCATTTTTGACAACATTTTTCCTTCAACTTTTTGTGAGACGTTAGAAGGACCAACACTAAATGTTTCTGAAATGGCGCAAGGTTGCTCCCGCCCGAGGTTTGAGAGGGTTTGAGAAACAAAGTCTTTGAATGGCGGTGTAGCTGGGGTGAGCGAGGAAACCATGCTGACCTCAGCGACAAACTTTGAAACAGGTCATAAGTAAACTGTAAACGGCGGCAAGTAGTTCGGGGTACAAGGCGTGGCGACTTGGTGGCGACATATTTTGGGATCAATAGCACCCATGGTGAGGTACAAACAAGAGCTTGGTCCTTCTGTTAGGTACTTTCACCAGGGAACCAGATGTAAGAGCGACTCAGCGAGGCGTCCGGCTTTACCTGTTCCCGTCCCACATGCGGCATGTCACGCATGTGACACTCTGGCACAGCCGCAATGGACTCGGACGTCCCGCCTCGCCCTCGCCGCCCTCCTCCTTCCGCGCGCGCTCGCTGACAGACGACGACCTCAAGCCCAGCGTGCACTCCTACCCTTCCGCGCAACTGGCGGCGCATCTCTGGAGTGGGCGGAGGCAGGGCGTTGGAAGGAGGATGAGATGGAGGCGATGGGGTGAGTCCATTTCTTTTGGTCGGGTTCCCGTGCGGCGGGTTATTTCTTTCCCTCTTATCCCACCACATCCTCCTCCATCCCCATTCTGCTCCCTGCGCTTGCTGGCCTGGCTTTTATATATGGTGTTCACCTCAGCCTCTCCCGGGATCCCTCGCCGTCTCCCCCCGCGTCTCTTCCCCTCCCACCTCCGCTTCCCGCCTCATGTCTCATAATCTGGTCCTCGCCACTCGACCCTTTCAACCCACTACATTCGAAATCGCCCCTCTCCTCCCTGGTATCCTTCATCTCGTCGTCTTACTCTGTTCGCCCCGCCTTCCCTCACATCCCTCTTCCCATGCATCCATTTTCACTCGCCCCTTCCTTCGTTTCCCCCGCTCGCCCTGAACACCCTTCCACGCTCCTCCCTTCCCCGCCTGTCATCTCCATCCGCCCCTCGTTTGCGCGCATCCTCCCTTGCGTCGTACCTTCTTCACTCGTCTTTCGTCCTCGCCTTCTCTCGCGCTTTCTGTCCATGCAGTCGTCCGTCCATCCACTCCCCTCCCTCCCTCCCGTCGCTCATCTTTGGGGCTTGCCCGTCGCGCGCTCGCTCCGATTCCAAGACCCAATTCTACCCATCTCGACTAATCTCGTTCTCCCTGTACCTCACCCATCCGCACTAATCTTATTTCTCCCGCCCTCCCCGTCCATCCCGTGCACCCGCCTCGCGCCGTTTTCCCTCCCTCTGCATACTGCATTTGCCCCCGCCATGCATGGTCACGTCCTCCCCCTCTCTCTCGCTCGCGCATTCTTCCCAGTGTCCTGCCGCCTTTCCCTCGCGTCTCATTTCCCCACGTGCGCCGCCGTTCCTCCTCCACTCGCACGTACACCCTCCCTTGCGTCCTCTTTCCGTTGTACTATTCGTTTTCACTGCCGCCCTCTCTTGGTTGTCGTCCAGCTACAGCACCCATCCATTGATCTGCCATCCACGATGCGAATGTATATTCTGGCATTTATCCTACCCCCATCGCACCGCCTTCCTCCGCATGCATTCCGCCTGCATCGTTGCTTATCATATTCCCTCTCGATACAAACTGCAATGTAATAGGAGCATATAAATGGAAATTCCCTCATCTTCAAGTTGAGCTGGCGTGGATTCGAGGCGCGCAAGAGATACCGCGTGAGTGCGCTCCCACCCCCCGCTAGCAACGCGCCAACATTTGATTTGGCCATCCCGCGAGCAAGGGTACACGTACGTACGTATGTACATCCCTTCCCGCGCCTTCTTTTCTTAGCGCTAACCCTTCCTTTCAGTCGGCGTCCGCACTTTCCATCAATGCACCAAAATCACGCCCCTCGCCGTTGCGCCATCAACGCGCCATCAGCACACAGGGGGCGTGCAGCGCAGGTATGTTTTTTTTCTCCAATTCAAGCTCAAGCTGAGAGTCGTGCGCAAACCTAATTCCCGCTCGCAAGTCAACTGGCGAAAACACACAAAATGCCGGATACCAGCGAGGATTTATCTCTTTCTTCGGGCGAGGTTTCCTATCCATTTGATCTTTTGCCTCTGGGTCTCCCTATCTTCCAATGTGGCCTGTAATCTCGTCTCGTGGATTTTCCCTCCCAATCTCTCCGTCACGGCTTCTTTGTCCGCACCCAGGATGTGTACTCCCCATACTCGGAGTATCGAGCGGCTCACCGTCACTTGATTCCTCCTCCTCATCCCCTGACATCAGCCTCATTCTGGCTTCGCCTTTAACCCTGTGCTCATCTGCATTCTCATGTCTCGTGGCTCGTGGATCTGCTGTATTTTCGTCCTCCAGTCGCACGCTGAATTAATTGCAGCGTTATATTCTCCCTCCTCCTCCAGGTTCGAGCCCTGTCTGTCTTCCGTTCTCAACACCGGAACAGCACCCTCGTCCTCGCGCGACCCGTGCGCGCAGCGGAATTTCGTATCGTCTGGGTGAACTGCGCTTCGGGCGTCGTTCATTCCCCATATACGGGGTAGCCGTACAGCGGTGGTTCTATTGCGTCCGCGCGCATGTACGTTTCGTGTCCTCCCGCCTCCTTGTTCAACTCAATTTACATCACATTACCTGCAGTACAATTCTCTCCATTTTGTAGCCAAACTCTGAGGGCTTCTAATCCTGCGACTTAACCGCCTGGCGTCGACGCGGCGAGGCGTCGAGATGTGATCCATCCTTAGACTCGTGAGCATCAATCCAGCCCTCGCATTCAACTCCGTTTGTCTCCAGTTGTCGTTCCTCATTTGCACTCCAGTGACGCCTGATTATTGAGCTCTCGTGATTACTCGACGGGACTATGTGCGTGCGCGGCAGCAACGGTGCGGCTCAAGCTTAAGCCACATCGTCTCCAACGTTGGGGGTGGCTTAAGCCATCCCCCAGGCTTGGAGGTATGCATGGCTTAAGCTGCTGGCTTAAGCTGGGTTCAAGCCAGCTTGGCTTCTCTTTGGCAGGACTTCGATCGAGTTCAAACCGTGGCTTAAGCCGGCTTGAGCCGTGGCTTAAGCCATCGCGCTTAAGCCAGCTTAAGCCATCACGCTTATGCCAGCTTAAGCCATCATGCTTAAGCCGGCTTCAGCCAAAAAAAAGTGCATCCCTTTCTCAGCTCAGTTCTTTTCACATCACAGAAAAAACATATTTTGCATTGCTACTGTACAGGATATAAAGGGATAATAAATATTATGAAGGAGGAATACGGATATGAAGCTGTGTGACCCACATCCTCTACCAATGTGATATCAATCACATTTATATCCTGGCTGAACCTGGAGATCTCACCATTGCCTTGGCGTGCACTGGGCGGGAGCCGCTAGTTGCTTGATGCAAGTAACACAGCGGCGTATTGATGGATGTGAGGGGAATATGGAGATGACGACGAATTGACGGCATAGTTAGGGAGGTAGACACAGCGCGAGGCATGCAACAGCAGGGACAACATGCCACGGATGCAGAGCAAATGAAGACCACCTGGACAGTGATGATGAGGAGCAAGGTAGTGCAGGTGATAGAAAGCGGCTAGCAGCAGATATCAAGAAATGGCATCAGTAACAACAGGATATCTGTCCTCAAGTCATCCCACTTGTTGGGGCAGAGCCCTACACATCCCCTGAACTGGATAAACTTTTCTTACCATCCGACTTTACTAGTGCAGAGCGAGCTGAACTGGGACTAGAGGCCTTGGGAGCAGAGGAGCTCAAATTGCGGCAAGGTCAAGCAAATGATGCTCTGCGTAGCTTGCGCGAGCACATCCAGGATAGCCAGGCTCTCAGACAGCACAAAAACGCTCGCAATAATACTGTTTGGGGTCAAGCTAAAAACACATGTGCAGTTAAAAAAATCAGAGATATTCAAACAAGAATCAATAAATATGTCAAAAAATATTGACATGCTCGCAATGCGATGATTGCACTTGGATGCAACCCACAAGACCCAAAGTGAGTTGATGAGCCACACAACGTGGGTGATGGTGCAAAGACAGAAGGTTGGATTTGGCGACAGGGTTATTATGGAAACTTGACAGATGAAGAAGAAGCCAAATATGTGCAAGATTGTAAGTTTCTCTATCTCATTTGTCGACCATTTAAGTTCACTGTTATATCGCTGCAAAAGTACAGTGGCACCGTGCTTGGGCAGATATGGAGCGATGGCAAGAAGAGCTCGAAATTGTTGGGCAGGAGTTTCGCCGTGCAGTACAGGGATTCAACAAAATGCACTCAGTCTGGACTGCACTTGCTGATGACCACAAAAACAACCCAGGAAGAAAGGCTTATGCATCAAAGGTGGCAAGCATGTATGAACAGATGGAGAAGAATATGTGTCAACAGTTTGAGAAGGTTGGTGGTACTTGGCCCAAGGTTGGAGTCAGTCTGGCACAACATATCAAGTCTGAGCGACCGGATCCCAGTATTGATTGGACAGCTGATGTAGAATAGGATGGCTGAATGTACTTGTTTATTTCAATCAAAATTTCTGATCAAAGAACTCAATCAAATTTCACTGTTTTGAATTAACTTTTTTTTTCTCTTTTGGTTCACCCATGGCTTAAGCCGGCTTAAGCCAGCTTCAGCCATGTTGGCTTAAGCCAGCTTCAGCCATGTTGGCTTAAGCCAGCTTCAGCCATGGTGGCTTAAGCCACAGTCTGTCTCAAACAACACATGCACACCTTATAGAGAGTCAGTCTGCCTATAGATCTGGCTTAAGCCAGCTTAAGCCACAGTGGCTTAAGCCATGTTGACGTTGGCAACGTTGTGGCTTAAGCTCAAGCCGCCCTACAGTACTGCGCGGTTGTTCAAGTTGCCGATGTGAAATAGTCATGCCCGGTGTTTGTTATTTTTTGTCTCTGGTCTTTGCCGGTGTAATCACACGGAGGTATCGGGAGGGTGCGTTGTCCTCTCTTGCGATTCTGCGGGCTCAATCACTCGTGGAAATTTAATTCATACGCGGCGGGCGCTGATGCAGTGATCACGGGCCGAGAGCCGCTTTCTGACAGCCGTCCGCAGCTGTGGGTTGGCTTTGTCGGAGGAGAAACCCGGAGTAAAATACAACACGGCTGTAGACGAGCTACCTACTGTATGTCCTCCGAGTTGAATAGGAAAAAATGGGACGTAATTGCTGGTTATGTGGGAGAGTCGGGTTCTTAATGGGCACACATATCACCATCACGGCGCCATGGGCACCTCTTACTGCTGTCAATTTGATGTCAACGGTTTGACTTCAATCTTTGATTGACTTACAGCATGACAGTCCTTGACAATGGGATGCACAGATCTCACCTCTCTCTTCCTCCCTCCACTATGTCTGCTCCCCCCAATCCAGCATCCAGCTCCTCCCCACAGACACCAGCAAAAGGAAGTCGGGTCTTCAAAGTCAAACTCTCCTCTCAATCCAAGTCAGACTGGCTTGCCGCCTCGCTTACCACGGCAAAAGTGATCGCAGCAGGGGTGGAGTGTATCTCATTCCCATATGTCAAGGGTGTCTTTGTAATGGTCGTAGTCATTTTGGAAACAGTGGAGGTTTGCAATTGTGTTTGTGGAAAAATCTGTCTGTGGCTAACGGGGCTGGTATAGAAAGCCAAGTGGAATCGGGACGACCTGAAAGAGCTGTGCGAGAATATTGTGGAAATCATCAAGATTATTCAAGACCAGCTGGTGGCTCACGGAGATACTGGTGCTCTGAAGTTCAAAGGGTTATGTGAGGATCTTGCAAGGTGAGTGTTTCCTTTACCAGCTTAGGTGCTGTTTGGTGACAGTTGGTTAGTGTATTGGAGGGTGTCTTGCAATCAATCAAGCAGTTACCAACGGAATCCCAAGGTTTCAGTGGTCGTTTTAAAGAAGTCATGAAGCTCGGCAGTACAGCTGACAAAATTGCTGGTTACCGGATGAGAATCCAGGAACTGCGGTCCAATTTCATGGTATACAAGTGCTCGCCGGCGCTTTGCGCCGGCTCCCACTTTATAAATAAGCGATGCCTGTCAGCTGACGGCAGACATGTGAGAGAAGTTTACAAATGGAGATACGGCTTCAGACAGGCTTAATCTTATAAAGAGAGTGATATATTCTATTTTCGCAAAGGTGTCTCTTATTGATAGTCTATTCAGCTTACAGCAGCAATTGATACCAACCTGCAAGTTCACAAGGCCTTCTCAACAGGGAGACTACTCGGTATGATTTAATTCAGTCTACAAAAAACCCTGACCTGAGTTGGTATCATTCAGATTCATCTGCAGCCCCAGTGACTCAAACTATCACCAAGTGTCCACCTCCTTCCCAGATATTCCATGGCAGACAGAATATCCTGGATAAAATGCATCAATTCTTTGAACAGGACTTGGACAAACAACACATCTATTTGCTGCATGGACTAGGAGGTGCTGGGAAGACACAGATTGGGCTCAAGTTCATTGAAAGACGTTCTGCACGGTGAGTTGGTTTGAGATCTGAATCTGGTTCCATGACACTGAGATTTCTGTAGCTTCTCCGACATATTTTTCATTGAGACTAGTACCATTGAAACAATTGACACAGGTCTCAAGAACATAGCTGCCACACAAAATGCGGGAAGCACGGCCCAGGACGCCCTCGCCTGGTTGAGCAGTAAACCTGCTGAATGGCTGCTCTTCTTTGACAATGCAGATGACCCCAAGATTGACCTCAACAATTTTTTCCCCGGTTGCAAACATGGAAACATCTTGATTACATCTCGGAATCCTAGTCTCCGAGTATATGCTGGGGAATATTCTCTGGTCTCTGATATGGAAGAACCAGACGCTGTGGACCTGTTGCTTACAAGTGCTGCCCAAGCCATCACCCCAGGGAACAAGGAGATTGCTGCTGAAATTGTGAAGGTTGGTCACAATAATTATTGTGTATTCATGTTCACCATTCAATATGTTTCTGCAGGCACTGTACCATCTACCTCTTGCAATTATCCAAGCCGGTGCTTTCATATCAGAATCAGGTGCACTAGATGGGTATTTGGCCCTGTATGTGGAAAATCGAGATCAACTGCTCAGTGAAAAGCCTGCCCAATCCCATGATGACTATGCCTGGACAGTCTGTACTACATGGAATATTAGCTTTCAAAAGCTCAGCAAGCCAGCTGCAACAATCTTGCAGCTCTGTTCATTTCTCCACCATAAAGGAATTTTTGAGGAAATATTTTCCAGAGCTTCCGTCTATGACTTTACACTACAAGGCCCATCGGAAGAAGAGTTACAGAAACCACTTGAATTCCTATCACAGTTCTTGGGGCCAATGAACACTTGGGACTTGCTCCGATTTCTCAAGGCAATGAATGAGATCAAGGCATATTCCTTGGTCAACTTTGATCCGGAGGGCAAACTGTATTCTATCCATCCATTGGTGCATAACTGGAGTCAAAGTACACTTGCAGACCAGGGACAATATCATTATTGGATGGTTGCCATAGTTGGAATGTCAGTTTCTGGGATTCCACACCATAACATGCAGCCGGCTAGCTTGAAACTCCTGCCTCATGTTGATTCATTACTCCATGGAAACACAAGTATAGGTCCAGATTTTCGAAATGGTTATAGAAGGCTATACTATTATGCAGGAAGACCGAAGGATGCGGAGCAGCTGTACCTGGCAGTTCTTGAGCATCGGAGAAGTGTTCTGGGTGAAGACCATCTAGACACATTGCATGCTATGGGGACCCTTGCTGCTAAATATACCAAGCTAGGCAAATTGCAGGAGGCAGAGGAGCTTGAGGTTGTTGTGCTGAAGAAGCGAAGAAAGATCTTAGGAGAGGATCATCCTGACACCCTGCTTACCATGGCGAATCTCACACTTACATATCACAAGCTAGGCAAATTGCAGGAGGCAGAGGACCTTGAGGTTGTGGTGCTTGAGAAGCGGAAGAAGATCCTGGGAGAGGACCATCTGGAGACCCTGCATACCATGGCAAATCTTGCTTCTACATATACCGAGCTGGGCAAATTACAGGAGGCAGAAGAGCTCAAGGTTGTGGTGCTTGAGAAGCGGAGGCAGATCTTAGGAGAGGATCATCCTGACATCCTGCGTGCCATGGGGAATCTTGCTTTTACATGTAGTCAGCTAGGCAAATTGCAGGACGCAGAGGAGCTTGAGTTTGTGGTGCTTGAGAAGCGGAGGAAGATCCTGGGAGAGGATCATCCTGACACCCTGCATGCCATGGGAAATCTTGCTTCTACATACCACAGGCTAGGCAAATTACAAGAGGCAGAGGAGCTTGGGGTTGTTGTGGTTGAGAAGCGGAGGAAGATCTTGGGAGAGGATCATCTGGGGACTCTGAATGCTATAGGATGGCTGGCAGCAACATGCTATAACCTGAACAAATTCAAACAGGCAGAGCAGCTCTACGTTGAGCTCCTGGACAGGCGGACAGCCCTCTGCGGTACTCATCACCCAGACACCCTGTGTGCAGCAAATGATCTATCAATTACACGCCAGGCTATGGATGATAATAGCCCGGACCACAGTTGAATAAGCCGCACAGGTGACCTTCTATTCACTACCCTTTCTACACATCTTTTTTCCTTTGTATACTACTAACACATGCTCAGTCGTTCAATAATATATCCTCTTTCTTTGGTGTTCGAAACCCTCAGTTATCCCCTATGCTATCCTGAATTTATATAAATGATGTGTTGAACATCGAAGTCGGGTGTTTCTCTTCCTACCTGGAGACTACTGTATATTTTATCACCCATGACACTTTGTATGGTACTTATGCATACAGTTTTGGTTCACCAATGGTTTGATTGCGAAGGATAAGGCAGGCCTCGATGCGACATAAGCGTTAAATTGTCTGCTCTCATGTACATAGATGTGAATTTTTGACAAGTTGAAATCATGTGTAACAGTACACTGAGGTCGTCAAACATGCTGGAATTCAGGGACCCGCTTGCTGGCTTTCAATAGTCCGGGCAATTCAACCTGGATTCAGTTTCAGGTACTTGAAAATTCAAGTACCTGATTCAAGGTGATTTTTTTTTTGAGGACAAAATTGTTTCAGAAATTTTACATTGGACCATGTTGGATATTAACTGAGCTGCTGTGCGGTGTCGAGGCGTTGAATGCGCGAACGTTGTCAACAGAATTGTGCGAAGTCTAGCATGACGGCATGGTGGAGTATAACAAAAGTGTGACGTCACGTCACTCCACTGTCGCTCACTTGCTTCCTACCACCTCCTTATCCACTACTAGCCCTCCACATACTCGGGACTGCCTCGGACAGCACACATCTGGTCTATGCAAGAACACGAGGACCTCCTCCTTGTCGATGGAAGGCCGGGGGCGCCGGGCCTGTGTTGTTGTGGAGCTACCCCACGACTTCATCGCATAGCGGGCCAGGCCTGTTGCCCGCAGTTTCTAGAGTCACCAAGCTCCGGCCACTCCCGCCGTGTGCAGGGACAGGTACACAACACTGAGGTTCCATCGACTGCATCCTCGGATGACAGCCTTGGCGTGGGCTTGACGGTACGTCGTGACATTGTGGCAGCGCTACTCTGTGTAACCCAGTGGCAGTGCGACCGGACCACCATATTTCGGCCCAGAACAACCATCAAAGCCCCATCGCGCCTGTTCGATGTTACCCCGAGGAAAGTTGTATGCATTTAGACCACGACAAACTCAAGTGGAGGGCTCATCGGGTGCGTGCATTCTTTTGCCTGTACTTAGCTGACTATCACTGATCATGTGTCCGGGACTCTTTGAGCTGCTCGACTCAAGAGCTACGCATAAACACGGTGCCTAACACGGTGCCTACTAATAGGACCGGTGATTATCGGTTTCGAGGTCCGTTCCAGAGTCCGGACAAAATTTGAAATTTTGCCTCTGAATGTCACCGCCAGAGTCCGGACGAAAGGCGCCTCTGAGCGTGAGAGGTTTGAGTCAAAGTCCGGACAATGAGCGCCAATAGCGCCAAGGTCTGATCCCACATCCGGACATGGTAATATTTTAGCCGAGGGTGGCCTTGCGAAGCCTTGCAAGTGCTCATTACCTCAAACAGACAGAACAATGTTGGCTACAGTGGCATGTACTCCCTGAATGTGATTTTTTTTGCTACTTGCACCGAACGTTGCCGCTCTTGGAATTTAGTCTTCCTACCCCCCTCAAATCTGCCTCATTGAGCTGATATTCGATGACTCTAGACGCTATGGACGATACAATAATTGACGACGACGACATGGACCAGTCCTACGAAACGGACTGGATCCCAAGCGAGTGGATTGGCTGCGGGAAAAAATATCCCGATATCCCCCCGATTGTGGATACAGCTCGACGCACCATCTTGAAATTTCCCTCTTCCTTTACCAATAGTCTCCCAAGCAAAACGATGGCGATTGCGCAGCTCTTGCTGTTCGAGTTGCCGCCACTGGGGGCAAGATCGGGGCTCAGGGGCAAAAAATCTTTGGGGAGCTTGTCGCAGAGAAAGAGGTGCTTGCAAAGGCAGTTGCAAGCCTGAACACGGTGCGAAAGAAGGGAAAAGCCAATATTCATATTATGGAGCTGCCAGAGGACGAGTACATAGAGGATTGAGGTTACTGAAAATCTTACGGCTTTTTTCGACGTCCTGCAGCGCTTTTTGAGAAAATTTGATGTCTGAGTCGTAGTCCGGACAAAAAAAAAATTGGACCCAGGTCAGTGCTAGAATCCGGACAAAATTTTGGACCTCCGACGAGACAAAAGTCCGGACAAAACTTTTTGAAGGGCCAAAATCGGGAACGGACCTCGAAACCGATAATCACCGGTCCTGTACTAATATTGTCGTTGAACCTAACGTGTACACCCGCGCGCGCGCGTCCGCGCACTCATCACCGCCAGTGTTTTCATCAAGTTGGGGCAACGATCAGAGGTGGACGCTAGTGCCTGAAATCGAGCGGTGGATCTACGCCCAAGCGGCATAGATCGTAGTTACTTCTGTTAGATTCATAAACAATCATATTGCTTTTCCCTCACCTCTGGCGTGAAATTCAACCAGTTTTGTCCCTAATCCGGCGAGGCAAAATCCTGTACGGTCAGCGGCAAGAATCAGGTCGAAACATCCTGAAATGGACCCCTGGAATGTTTCTTTTTATACCTGAATTTCGATTACCTGAATTTCACTATTTTGGCTTGAAATTCAAGGTATCTCTACAGGTGGTACAGGCCGATTCATACTGACCGAACACCCTGGATTCCAGGTACTCTGAGACCTCCAGTGGGTACTTCCTTCTGAGCAACTCTCCCCCGCAATGGCTGGCTCAAAACCAGGCACACGAGTGAGTTAACTTAGCATGCCTTTACAGATTGAGTTTCATTATCCCAAACGCTCCAAAGAAATGTGCGGCGCCGCAAACCGTGGGATGATGGCCCACATGACACGGAGCCGGAGGAAGCCGGTCCGTTTCCCCTTTCGCGCTCTCAAGCGAGTCCAATCCTCCAGCTAGCTCGCCGCAATCGACGTCCCCGCTTCACCCTCGCCGCCCTCGTCGTCCTTCCGCCACTCCTCGCGGTTGTCCCCTCAATTCGCTGTCCTATCTTCCCGCTTCCCATCCCATTTGGCCCTCGCCACTTGCCCCTCCTCGTGAGTCGTCACCACCTACTCCGCGCTTCCCATCCACTGTGACTCTGCCTTCCCATCGTGGTCTGGCATCCGCATCACCGCCACACCTCCCTTCCACACCCCGCTCCTCTCCTCTGTGTACAGCTGCAGGTGGCCGAAGCGAGAGACCGAAGACAAGCTTCTGAATAAAGTAGGCGGAGTGAGGGGGGAACGCTAGCGCTACCGAAAACGAGCCGGAGATAGACTGATGGCAGGAATCATGGAGCGTGTGAACAGAGGATTGGGAAGAGGCTGGGTGAATAGGCGATGAAAGTGGAGGGCGCCAGAACCGTCGGGAATGGCAAGACATGGGATGCGCGCGCGAGGTTACTGTACGTGTAAACGGCGACGAGATTTAATTGCTCGCGAAAAAAAAAAGCGAACGCGAGATGAGTTGGGAAGGCGGAGTATAATGAGTGTGTGTATGTCAATGCACAAATCCAGGCAGAAATGCGCGTGCCCATGCGACCGGAAAGTGTCATGGGCAGTGCAGTGACGCGAGTAGGAGCGGTGATACGCGGGCAAGAGAAGAGCGGGAGCGCCCGGTGTCGGTTTGCGTCTGCGAGGAAGGGGAGAGCGCCGGGGAAAGACGGGCAGCGCCTGGATCGAATAGGATGTTAGGTGAAGAGTGGAGCAAGAGTGGATCCCGGGGGATCAATACACAGCAGACACGGGGGAGACTGGATAATTGGGGGAACGCGAGCCTCGTACGAGTAGCCATTAAAACTGCGGCATGCATTTAGGAGTGTGGTGAGTCGGTTTCAGATCGAATCGAAATTGATAGGGAAAGACGAAGCGAAGTACTACAGTAGATGTAAGCTCAACAAAATGACTCAAAGTTAATGCACCGATAAAACCGTGTTGGGAGTGAGATAAAGCTCGGGAAAACAAGGGAAGCACTCGATATATGAAGGTGGACACCGAAGCCGAATGGCCCGAAGAATAACAGCGCTTCACCGCCACCTGTCAATCGAATGCCCGACTCAACGCCGCCTAATGGGGAAGCCGTCTCTTGCATACGACCACCACGACCGATTGTCTTCCTCCGCGGCATCCGCCCGGTCGAGCGCCTCGGAGCCTCTCACAAGCACCCTTGGCCACTCCAGCTTATATTATACCCCTTCATCTCCGCGCTCCTCTGGCTGGGATTGCAACAAAGGCAACTGTAGTGGAAACTCGACATCCGGTCATATCGCGCTACTAATGGAATTTCGACTCGGAGGCCTTTCGGCGTGAGATACGACCACGTAGTATGCGTAACGACGGTCAGTATTCTGCCGTTCCCCCGCAGTATTCCCAAACTCACTATTTTTGACATCCAGTACTATTGCACCCTCCGGCCGGGTCCAACCCCTCAGTGGCTGGAATCTCGGAGCTGCTCGTTCCCGATGCGTATGATACCACGGGACTTTTCCTCGCTTCCAGCGCCACTATACCGGTAAGTGCAGCCGTACTTGGGGCGCTCTTCCAATTTACTGATCTTGTTTAGATAGCGGTATCTTGTCTTCAGGACAGAAACTATCGCCTTTCCGCTGCCGGACCGTCTCCATGCAGTCAATTAAAATCTCGGATTACAACTTGAGATACGGTCAGGCCAATTCTCCGCTTTTTCGATTTCTCAGCTTATTATACATATATCTCCCTCAAGACAGCCCGACCTGCCCGTGGCTTGCGGAACAGCTGCACGCATGGTATTGTGATTTCCTGGAGCTATGAACACCACTTTCCCGGTACGTCCCCTTTTCCCTGCGCATTTTCTGTGCTTGACTGACCGTTGGGACATGGCCTGATTCCAGACGGAGGACGAATCCTATGTGGCTGTCACGCTCGGAGGCGATGGCTGCAAGCGGTACGCACTCATTCTCCGCGTCAGCGCCGTGTTTCACACTCCTCATCGCGCCCTTTCCAACTCCTCACCGCTTGGACCTTTCAGGAAATCGCGAAGTCTCGTGCAAGCGCCGACTCTTCATGTTCTGTCTCCTCGGCCTTTTATTTCACTTCATCTCCTTCGTTAATGCGTTCCTTTGTATGCTACTTCTCCCTTAAGCATTCCCTGCGCCGAGTTCAAGTAAGCTTTCATGCCTTCCTCCTCGTCGTACCTCATCTTGACCTCCCCATTGACCTCTACTCTCGTTCCTTATGGAACTTCGACTCGGAGATACTGAGCCTTTATTCTTGCAGCCTAACTTGCCAGCGAGCCGTCAACCTCAAGCCAATCTGTTGGTTCTGATTCCTCCTAGGCTTGTCCATTCCTTGTTCAACTAGATAAGCGCTGACGTATATCGATAGTTTCGAAGCGCTCAAAGCTCCAGAATCCCCAGAACTGACCAAATTCAGCAAATCAGCCAAAAGGCCGACTTGACTCGGCGAGCCCCAGTCAGATATTTCATCCCAATTTTTTTTACTCCCCTCTGCATGCACCCCAAACGCAAATTTCCACTGTGTCCTATCCGTAACGGCGGTCAGAATTCCGCTGTTATTCCGTCTTATTTCCAAACTCACTATTTTTTGACATCCAGTACTATTTCGTACTCAGGCCGAGTCTAACCCCTTAGTGGCTCTCGGAGCTGCTCGACACCTATGCCTACGATGACACGGGACTTGCATCTGCTTCCAGCCCCGCCATACCAATAAGTTCAGCTGTACTTGGGGCGCTTTCCCCTTTGTCTGACCTTTTTAGATAGCAGTATCCTGTCCTCAAGATCAGACGTATCCACTTTCCGCTCTTGTCGCGTCTTCATGCAGCTGATATCAACCTTGGAGTATTATCCGAACCGCGTTAAGGTCAGTTCTCGTGCCCCTACCCCGGATTTCGATGTACCCACCTTATCATATATCTTCCTCAAGACAGCCCCGACTCGCCCGCGACTCCAGGCGCAGCTGCATTCATGGTATTCCGATTTCCTGGAGCTATGTGCGCCGCTTTCCCGGTGGTCCGTCTCGCTCTATGTGTGCCCTTTCGA
Source organism: Mycena vulgaris (assembly GCA_029204335.1). Lineage (NCBI taxonomy): Eukaryota > Fungi > Basidiomycota > Agaricomycetes > Agaricales > Mycenaceae > Mycena > Mycena vulgaris. Next base: position 90,000 of record JARGYA010000273.1, on the reverse strand, counting down.
TTTCTGTCCACTTTCAGAAAGCAGCATTAAATCCTGAAGAGCCAACCTATCGCCTTTCCGTCCTCGGGGCGTCTCCACGCAGTCAAGTCCAACCTTGGAGTTCAAATCGAGAAACGGTCAGGTCAGTCCCCAAGTCCTTACCTCGCATTTTCGATTTACTGACATAATACATTCTCACATTCCTTCCTCCGGATGAATCTGACTCGTCCGTGGCTCTCAGAGCGGCTGTATGAAGCCTCTCACGATCTACCGCATCCATCCGCGCCACTCTCCCGGTGCGTCCCCTCCTCCCTGCGCATTTTCTGTGATTCATTGACCGTTGGGACCCGGACATGGCGTGATTCTGGACCGAGGACGAATCCTTAGTATGTGGCCAAGTCTCACTCTCGGGCAAGCGGTCCGCACCCATTCGCGTGCTCGAGGTTAGTTCTACCTGCACTCTTTCTTCCTCACGCCGTTGCCAATTAATTACTCACCGCTTGGACCTTTTAGGAACTTGAGAAGGCTCGTCGCATTCCCTCGTGAGTCGTGAGATATCTCGTATTACCCTCATACTTAACCTTCTCACCACGTCGCGTTTCGCGTCCTTGCAGGTCAGTACCGCGCCGCTATCCCACCTTGTGTGCTGACTCGCCGTTTTGACATGTAGTTCACTCACTTCAAGTTCATCTTCTCAATACTCCAGATACCTTCCTTCAAAACTCTTCGCCACACACCGTGTGCACTATTTGTAGCTCGCGCGACGCCTCCGCGCCATCCCCCGGCGGCTATTCCAATTGCTCCTGCATTGCCGTTGTCTCACCACTCAAGCTCGCGCCCGAACGATCCCCGGAGGACACGCGTGGGCAGCATCCCCTGCGCGCCTCGAATCGATCCACAGATGGGACTCGAATTTCGTTCTTTTTCAAAGAGATACCCTCCTGTACGCGTTGCAATGGCATTAATTTCCATTTCTATGCTCCCACATATTACATTGCAGCTTGTCGAGGAGCAATATGTATGATAAGCGACGACGAAGGCGGGATGCGTGCAGAGGAGATGTGTTAAGATAGGTGGGAGGCCCATTGCCGTGATGGGATAGGCGAGAAGGAAAGCAAGGGAGGACGGCAGTGATATGAAGGCGAGAGAAGGACGCAAGGGAAGATAAGATGCGCCCGCGCCCGCGGGAAGGAGGGGAAGGGTGTGAAGACCAAAGATAGAGGAAACGGCGGTACGAGTTGGAGGGATAGATGAGATGAAAACAAAGGGGGCAGGACGCAGAGAAGGATGTGCGCGAGCGAGAAAGAGGAGGATGTGAGCGTGCGTGGCGGGGGCAACTGGAGCATGTGAATGAAGAAGGGTGGAAAGCGGCGCGAGGCGGGTGCGTGGGACGGGGAGACGAGGGCAATAACGCGCGAGCGACGCGGATGGGTGAGGTGCAGGGAGAACGAGACAGAAACGGGGGGAAGCGGGGGAATGGACGAGCGGCAAGGGAGTGACGAGAGGGGCGGGGAATTATGATAAAAGGTATGGATGAGACGCGCAGGAACGGGATCGACAACGAGAGTACGTGGCCAGGCGGGATGTGCGCGCGTTCGCGCGAGCGGAGCAGGGGAACGCCACGGCATACTCGAGATGGGATGGGGATGAGTGTAGTTGTGGGGGGTGCAGTGGGAGGGGGCAATGGATCGGCACGTGGACGAATAGAACAAGAGGGCGGGAGGACGGGCGAACGAAACGAATGGAAATAGAGATGAGCCGCGAGCGGGGGCGATGAGGGAAGGCGGGGAGGAGGAAGCAACGGGACGACATTTTACATGCATACTTAAAAAATATCCGGCTTCACTGTGCACTCTCCCGACCTACAGTGGGTTTTTGTATTCAAGTTGACAACGAATCATATCGAGTTGTGGCTCGGGGAGAGCTGAATTAAATAGAAAAAGTGGTCCTTTTAAACACTTGCTACCGCTCTCAATACAATGCTACGTGTTTGCCGCTCCAGGACGCTTCCAAGAGGTAGGGATGAGTGGGTAAGTAAAATCAACTCCAGCGGCTCACCGTGGGACAATAAGCCGACAATAGAAGCCGGACCGTGACTCGGTGACGCTGTCACTGCCTCGACCACTGGAACCGCGCCGCCGCGTCGAGAGCTCGTACACACGCACCATGACGATGGTGACTTCAATATCTCGGCGGAAAGCCCCGACAACCTGACCCGCCGCGCCTCCCTTCTGTCCTGAAGACCGATCTCGCCTTATTGACCTTGTTGAAGAACGAGCTCAATCGCAAACCTCCCGCTACTGCTTCAAGCTCTCGACCACTACCTCGGGAGACAGTCGCACCCCGAACTCAAACGCTGCATTCTGCCGCCCAACCGCAATGGCCGCCGCGCACCTGAGCGTGCCTACGTTCGCTGCATCCAAAGAGGCGCGTGGCCGTGCTCGCACTCATGCGCATGGACGACGAGGAGGGGATCTTAGCGATCAGGTGGGTTTCTCTCAAGCACTCGTTTCCTTTTATTCCCCTTGCTTTTCTACCTCTGTCCTTCGTGGCTTTTCGCTACCTTTACATTTCCTTTCCCGGACTCCCAGCCCTTCATTCGATCCCAGATCCTCTTCATACAGTACTAGTCCGATTCGTTCGCGATGTATCCTTACCTATCCGTCCCTCATTATATCTACATTTTTATATCCTGCTCTGCTTTGCTGCATGCCACCGCTCCTCCCTTTTCCGCGCCTACCCTCCTCGTTTACCCCGCGAGGGGGCTAGGCGCGCCCGCACGTAAACTCCGCCGCCTCCGATTCAATCATGGCCATCCACCCCCTCTCCTCCTTCCATTTCTTGCCGGGATGTTTGCTTGCGATGCCAAGCACACATGCAGCGCCCCCATCCCATTGACGTGCTTCCGAGCCCAGCCCTCATCCGCGCCGCGCTGGCGACGTTCTCCATCATCCACAGCTATCCTTCCCCGCCTCTCGTGTCTCCATAACACGCGCATGTCCTTCTCGCTGTCGTTACACGTGACCTTTCCCTACCTTCCTTCTCCTTCTCCGCCGTTCATCCCTCTCCCTGCGCGCGCAACCAGCGCTTCCTGCAGTACTTCCTGTCTCAGTCCCCTCTGCGTCGTGCTTATCCGTATCCCGTTCACTGCTGTCCCGCGCCCTCCGCTTCCTTGTCGGGCACAGCCTCCCTTCCCAACTCGTACTTTCCCTCCATTACTCAGGTCTCGTCTCTCCCGCCTCCGAACGCACGCTAACATGCCCTCCAGCGCCCCCGGTCCCGCCGCCCCCGCCGCCCAGCCGTGCTGTGTCCGCGATCCAGACGGAGCTCGAGCTCGCTACGTCATCGCTCTTTCGCCGTCCAGCAGCGAGGCTAGCTGTGGTCCGTGGGCGAGAATGCTGCCATGAAGGAGCGGGGCTCCTCCCCCTTCGTGTGCGTCGCCCGCGCTCCGTAAGACGGCCGAGGGGGGAGGGAGATGAAGCATGCTCTCGCGCCACGTCACGCAAAGGCGTGTCTACTCCACCATCCACGTCGCCCTTCGCGGCCACGCTTATCGCTTGCGCTGAGTGTCACGACGAGGCGTCGATTCGCACGCACGACACACACGGGCACGCCTTCGCATCGCACATACACAAAAGACACGCAATACGCCGAGCACGACGCCGCGCTTCCGCACTCGCTGCGCAGGCGATGGCTCCTCGGGAGAGCAGCGGGAGCGAGATCGAGGACGTATACGGGTGTGCGCGCCCCGGGGCCGTGACGCGGCGAGCGGAGGAGAGCGGGTTCCATGCGGGCGACCCCAAGGAGACGTCGGTGCAACGGGCCCGCTGCCCGCGTACCCTGGTATGGGGAGAGCGTTCCACCGCCATCCACGGGCGCTCTGTTTCAGGATGGGTGGATGTACGAGCGTGCCTACCACTGCCCGCGCCCGAGGAGCGCACCTTCGAGCTCGACGCCGACGCCACGCGCAGCTCGTCCCGGTGGAACATAGTTACGGCCACCCGCGCATCCATCCCGCCTTCCACTCCCACCGCGCGCGACGATTCTCCTTCGACCTCTCCTCTCCCTCTCCCTCATTAGCGACCCCTCGTCCTCCTCCACATCCACATCCACCCTCCCTGCCGCCATCACCCTCCCCCGCCACCGCCGCCCATTAAGCGCGGCCGCGGCCTTGGTCTGGGGAGGCGCGTTGGAGGCGGAGGGGGGACTCGTGGGGGCGGGTCTCTTTTGCAGGACGTGAGCTCGGGGAGACTGCGCGCGAGCGGCGAGGCGCGTCGCAGGCGGACGCGGCCGCGCGGCGTAGGCGCAGGACCCGTCGCGCTGTGTGGCGTAGCCTGGAAGGAGTGGAGTGGGGGTGGCGAGGGAGGCTGCGGCTGCGGCTGTGACGCCTCGAGTAGGTCGGACGCGATGCGGACGCCCGCCGCGCTGAGTCACCCCACCGATGTTCCCGTGCATGTGCGGTGGAGCGCTCTGGCGAGCCCTACATAGCAGCGGGAATGCGAGTGATGGGTGTGCGCGAGCGACAGTGCTTGGTGGTGGGAGGGCGGCAGGATGCACACTCGTCTAGTTCGACGTACCGCTGGGCGGGAGCCTTCGCGCGCAGGAAGCGGATGAGGGCGTCGTGGGCCGCAGCTGCTTTTCGAATGAGGCGCGTGGAGCTGTGTCAGGTCGCGCGGCAGCAGCAGCAACGCGCGCTTCTATACCTGCTAGGCGCGGGGCGCGCTCCAAGCTGCGACCGTAGACAGATGCGTACGCAGCGCTTGACTCGCGTCGGGTGCTTTCGCCTACGCATGGGCGGGAGCGGGAGGGAAAGATGCCGCTGCTGCATGTGGGGCTTCGTGGTGCTGAGTTTACTCGGGGTGGGCGTACTGCGGGGGTAGGGCGCTGGGCGATGTACTATAATCCGTCAGTGTAGCGTTTCCCCCATAAAACATCTTGACCAACGATACATCCTTCTTTTACTCGATTACGACTTGCCGCCCTACAATATCGCAGCGGACCAGCGCATGTATGTAGTCGTCTATACATGTCCCTGACGACGCTAGTAGCTGGGGACCTCGGATTAACTCAATGTATCTTTTCCACGGTCTTCTATTGCTACGACCCCCACCATCGTTACTCCACCCTTCGTGTCGCCGTTCGCGTTCAAACACGACTCCCTCCAAGGTGGCCCGGCACGTCGATTGCTTTGTAACTCACCGGTACGTACCTCGAAGTTCCCTTGGCTTCGCAGGGCAGCAGCGCGCGGCTGCAAATGCACGACACGCATTCACGCCGCGCCTCCGCAGCCGCACCCGTTGCGCAGAGGATGGTGCGCGTGCTCGACAGGAGCAGCGCGCGGAAAGCGGGGAGTGGTTTCCACGTTAACGTGGACTCAGAGCGGGAAGGAGGAGGAGCGGGTTCGGCATTGGGAAGAGCAGGCACATGTTCCGCGGGAACCTGGAGGAGGAGACGGCGGAGGGCCCTGCTCACGTACCTTGATAAGGAGACGATGCGGGATGGAGCTCCTCCCGCTATCTACGCGGCTCGCGTGCCTGGATTGAGGGCACGGCGAGGACGCACCGCGTGGGGATGGGCTGGATACACGAACGCGGGGGCGGGATGAGACAGCGGTGGAGGTGCTGCCGGGCGGTGTACGAGGGCCTTGGCGGCTGGGGAGGGAGGCGGCACACTGCAGGCATCTAGATCTAGCTCGACCCACGGCGTGCGCGTTGGAGGCGGACGGGTTCGTGGGGCACATGTCGGTGAAGCGCGGGTCTGCCTTGCACGGCACGGTGAAGCGGGCGAGCTCGGTGGAGAAGCCTTAGCGCCTGGGAGCAGCAAGGCGCAACGCGTGAGGTTGCGCAGGGGGCCGCTGGCGCGCATAGGTGGAGAGTCACGCTGCGCTGCGGGGGAGGAGGTTGGGGTTGACGCGATAGATGACCCTGCTTTCTTCGTCGCCGCTTTTGGACCCAATGCCGACGCCCGTCGCGCTGGGTCTGATCGTGCTCAGATGTTTCGTACCCGCGCAGGACAGGGAAAAAAGAAATGGGAGCCCAGCGACGCGGGATGGACCCGGCCGGCTCAAGGAATGAGGACAACACATGCCGATCAGACGGCACATTGATTCAATGACTGATTGATTGAGGGTCCAGGCTGAAGTGTGTTTGCCGCCCGCCTGCAAGCATGATCATCAATGATGTCAAGTCCTGCCGCTCACCTCCGTTCACCCAATTAAGACCTCTAGTTCAAGCAGCGTGCATTAACGTTGTACTACTACCAAATTACAACACGGTATTTACAGATCTCGCTCTGCCCGGGCAATTCGTTCGAAAAAACGGGCCTCCTAGCAGCGCCACCTCCGGGAGTGCGGAGGGAGAAAAAACTTACCCGTAAACGAATATTTACACCTGCTCCCCGACATAGTCATGACGATACACCGGTAATCGAGGAATGAGACGGGGCTGCATCGATGCCTATGGCATTGTTGTTTTGGTATTTATGGAAGGTTAACGACGAGATGCAGCGCGACGCGCTGTGGCACTGATCAGTGATATTCATCGGGAAGCTGTGGTTCGGCTGCGTTTGCGAGACAACACATCATGATGCAGGGCTGTGTAGTAGGAACTCTTTATGCTCAACCTCGGTTACAGTGGAAGAGGGAATAATGGCGGGGAGACAGCTTTCGGAGTTTGATTGATGCACAAAATTGCACTGGTTTATGAGCGCGGGTCGGGTTTATAATGAGGACACATCTCAGGTTCAGGCCCAGCCCGTGGGCGCCTCTAAAATTACCACGTACATACAGCTGTGAATCATGCGGCTTCGATCTTTGATAATGATCACTTCACAGCCCTTGACACCGATCTCTCCTCTCTCTCTTCCGTCCACCATGTCCGCTCCCCCCAATCCAGCATCCAGCACCTCCCCACAGACACAGGCAAAAGGAAGCCGGGTGTTCAAATCCAAATCCTCCTCTCAATCAAAGTCAGACTGGCTTGCCGCCTCGCTTACCACCGCCAAACTCATTGCGGCCGGGGCTGAGTGTATTCCTTTCCCGTATGTCAAGGGTGTCTTTGGGACGGTTGTAGTGATTTTGGAGACAGTGGAGGTTTGCAATTGTGTTTGTGGAAAAATCTGTCTCTGGCTAACGGGGCTGGTATAGAAAGTCAAGCGGAATCGGGACGACCTGAAAGAGCTGTGCGGGAATATTGTGGAAATCATCAAGATTATTCAAGACCAGCTGGTGGCTCACGGAGATACAGGTGCTCCGAAGTTCAAAGGGTTATGTGAGGATCTTGCAAGGTGAGTGTTTCCTTCACCAGCTTGGTTGCTGTTCAATGACAGTTGGTTAGTGTATTGGAGGGTGTCTTGCAATCGATCAAGGAGTTGTCAACAAAACCCCGCGGTCTCAGTGGCCATTTTAAAGAAGTCATGAAGCTCGGCAGTACGGCAGACGAAATTGCTGGTTACCGGATGAGAATTCAGGAACTGCGGTCCAATTTCGTGGTATATATATTCCCTTTCTGCAACACCTTTGGCTTATCAATATTTCAGCTTATGGCAGCAATTGATACCAACCTGCAAGTTCACAAGGCCTTCTCGACAGGGAGGCTACCCGGTACGATTTTTCCTGTCTAGATAATTCCAAAATCTGAGTGTCATCTAGATTTATCCACAGCCCCAGCCACTCAAACTATCACCAAGTGTCCACCTCCTTCCCGGATATTCCATGGCAGACAGAATATCTTGGATAAAATGCATCAATTCTTTGAACAGGACTTGAACAAGCAACACATCTATTTGCTGCATGGACTAGGAGGTGCTGGGAAGACACAGATTGGGCTCAAGTTCATTGAGGGACTTTCTGGACGGTGAGTTGGGTTGAGATCTGAATCTGGTTCTATGACACTGAGATTTTCTGTAGCTTCTCCGATATATTTCTCATTGATACCAGCACTACGGAAACCATTGACACAGGTCTCAAGAATATAACTGCCACACAAAATGCAGGAAGCACAGCCCAGGACGGCCTCAGCTGGTTGAGCAGTAACCTTGCTGAGTGGCTACTCTTTTTTGACAATGCAGATGACCCCAAGATTGACCTCAACAATTTTTTTCCTGGTTGCAAACATGGAAACATATTGATTACATCTCGCAATCCTAGTCTCCGAGTATATGCTGGGGGACATTCTCTGGTCTCTGATATGGAAGAACCCGACGCTGTGGACCTGTTGCTTACAAGTGCTGCCCAAGCCATCACCCCAGGGAACAAGGAGATTGCTGCTGAAATTGTGAAGGTTGGTCACAATAATTATTGTATATTCATGTTTACCATTCAATATGTTTCTGCAGGCACTGTACCATCTACCTCTTGCAATTATCCAAGCTGGTGCTTTCATATCAGAATCAGGTGCACTAGATGGGTATTTGGCCCTGTATATGGAAAATAGAGCTCAACTGCTCAGCGAAAAGCCTGCCCAATCCCATGATGCCTATGCCTGGACAGTGTATACAACATGGAATATTAGCTTTCAAAAACTCAGCAAGCCAGCTGCAACAATCTTGCAGCTCTGCTCATTTCTCCATCATAACGGAATCTCTGAGGAAATATTTTCCAGAGCTTCTGTCTATCACTTTGTGTTCCAAGGCCCATCAAAAGAAGAGTTACAGGAACCACTTGAATTCCTATCACAGTTCTTGGGGCCAATGAACACTTGGGACTCTCTCCGATTTCTTAAGGTGATGAATGAGATCAAGGCATATTCCTTGGTCAGTTTTGATCCAGATGGGAAACTGTATTCCATCCATCCATTGGTGCATAACTGGAGCCAAAGTACACTTGCAGACCAGGGACAATATCATGATTGGATGGTTGCCATAGTTGCAATGTCAGTTTCTGGGATTCCAGAGCACAACATGCAGTTGGCTAGTTTGAAACTCCTGCCTCATGTTGATGCATTACTCCGTGGAAACACAAATATAAGTCCAAATTTTCGGAGTGGTTATGGAAGGCTATACTATTATGCAAAAAGACTGAAAGATGCAGAGCAGCTGTACCTGGAAGTCTTTGAGCAGAGTAGGAGTGTCCTGGGTGAAGACCATCTAGACACATTGTATGCTATGGGGAACCTCGCCCTTATATATATCAACCTAGGCAAATTTCAAGAGGCAGAGGAGCTGGGTGTTGTGGTGCTTGAGAAGCAGAGGAAGATCTTGGGTGAGGATCATCCAGGGACCCTGCATACCATGGGGAATCTCGCTTCCACATATACCAAGCTAGGCAAATTGCAGGAGGCAGAGGAACTTGAAGTCGTTGTGCTTGAGAAGCAGCGGAAGATCTTGAGAGAGGATCATCCGGAAACCCTGCGTGCCATGGGGAATCTCGCTTCTACATATCAGCAGCTAGGCAAATTGCAGGAGGCAGAGGAACTTGAAATCGTTGTGCTTGAGAAGCAGCGGAAGATCTTGGGAGAGGATCATCTAGAGACCCTGCATGCCATGGGGAGTCTTGCTTCTACATATGGGCAGCTAGGCAAATTGCAGGAGGCAGAAGAGCTTGAGGTTGTGGTGCTTGAGAAGTGGAGGAAGATCTTGGGAGAGGATCATCTTGACACCCTGCTTACTATGGAGAATCTCGCTTCTACATATCACAACCTAGCCAAATTTGAAGAGGCAGAGGAGCTGCATGTTGTGGTGCTTGAGAAGTGGAGGAAGATCTTGGGAGAGGATCATCCGGACACCCTGCGTGCCATGGGAAATCTTGCTTCTACATATCACAGGCTAGGCAAATTGCAGGAGGCAGAGGAGGTTGAGGTTGTTGTGCTTGAGAAGCGGAGGAAGATCCTGGGAGAGGATCATCTGGAGACTCTGCATGCCATGGGGAATCTTGCTTCTACATATCACAGGCTAGGCAAATTGCAGGAGGCAGAGGAGGCTGAGGTTGTTGTGCTTGAGAAGCGGAGGAAGATCTTGGGAGAGGATCATCCTGACACCCTGTGGATCATGGGGAATCTCGCTTCTACATATCACAGGCTAGGCAAATTGCAGGAGGCAGAGGAGGTTGAGGCTGTTATGCTTGAGAAGCGGAGGAAGATCTTGGGAGAGGATCATCCGGACACCCTGCGTGCCATGGTGAATCTCGCTTCTACATATTATAAGCAAGGCAAATTACAGGAGGCGGAGGAGCTTGAGGTTGTTGTGCTTGAAAAGGAGAGGAAAATCCTGGGAGCTGATCATCCAGATACCCTGCATGCCATGGAAAATTTGGCAGAAACATGCTATCGCCTGAACAAATTCAAAGAGGCAGAGCAGCTCTGTGTTGAGCTCCTGGACCGGCAGACAGCCCTTCTCGGTGCTGATCACCCAGACACCCTGGGTACAGCAAACAATTTATCAATTACACGCCGGGCTATGAGCAAGAATAGCTAGGGCCACAGCTAAATAAGTCTCCCGGGTGAGCTTCTATTCACTACCCTTTCTATGCATCTTTGTTCCTTTGTATACTAATAACACATGCTCAGTTGTTCAATAATATATGCTCTTTGTTTGGTGTTTGAAACCCTCCGTTTTCCTTATTTTATCCTGAATGTACTTACATGTGTGATGTGTCGTGCGTAGTGCTTGGTATTCTGTTTCCTACCTGCAGACTATACCCATCATGAATCTGTGAGATGCACATATAGTTTAGGGTTCACCAGGGGTTTGATCACGAAACATAAGATAGGCTTCGATGCGATATAAGTGTTAATTGTCTGTTCTCATGTACAGAGATGTGCATTTTCGACAAGTTGAAATTGTGCCGCGTGCGTAACGGCATTTCTTTCTGAGCAACTTTCCCCAGCTATGATTGACTCAAAACCAGCAGCATAAGTGAATGAGCTTAGAATGCCTCTGCAGACCAAGTTTAATTATCCCAAAGCTCCAAAGACAAGGACAAAACAAAACAGAAATACGCGGCGCCGCAAACCGTGGGATGATGGGCCACATAACACAGAGCCGGGAGAAGCCGGACCGTTTCGCCTTTCACGCTCTCAAGCTCCAGTCCTCCAGCTAGCTCCCCGCAATGGACACCCACGCCTCGCCCTCACCGCCCTCGTCGTTCTTCCGCCCGCACTTACCGACAAAAGTCGACCTCAAGCCCAATGCGCACCCCTACCTCATCAAGACCAACCCCACCGCCGCGCTCACGCGCTCCACCTCCGGCTGGGGCCTCGCCCGCCGCGCGGCACCAATACATCCCCACCCCGTCCCTCGTTATCCTTTGGCAGGAACAGCAAGGGCCACACGAGCGGGGGTGGGGTGCAAGGCCCGCGCGCACTGCCAATGCCGCCGGGCGTGAGCAATACCAGCCGTGCGAGCAGGGGCTTGGGCGCGGCGCTGACAAGGCCGCAGCCGAAGTGGTGGACGTCCGCGCAGCTGGCGGCGCACCTGGGAGGCGCGGTGTCGAGCGCGGCGGGGGAGTGGGCGGCGAGGCGGGGCGTGGGAGGGCGGGCGTATCATGCACATGTCGGAGGAGGAGATGAAGGCGATGGGGTGAGTCCATGTGCCCTCTACATTCGTATCCACCCCTCGCGGTTGTTTGCCGTCCCATCTTACCGCTTCACATCCTATTTGGCCCTCTCTGCTCGCCTCTCCTTATCCTCAACTACTCAGCGCTTCCCATCCACTTTACCTTCCCATCGTCATCTCGCATCCGCATCGCCGCCACACCTCCCTTCCACACCCCGCCCCTCTCCTCTGTGTGGCCCCGTCGCTTCCTCCGTCCCTACCTTCCCTCATCGCCCCCGCTCGCGGCGCATTCCCCCTTGCATCCTGTCTTCATCTCCATTTCCATTCTCGTCTATTATCCTCCCGTTCTTTCGTCCACGCACCCATCCATTGCCCCTCCCTCTGCGCCCCACAACCACACTCATCGCCATCCCCATCCCATCTCGAACATGCCATACCGTTCCCTTCTCCGCTCACGCGCGCGCGCGCATCCTCCTCCGTCGTACATTTCGTTCTCCCGTTTCTTTACATCTCATCCATCAACTCTTTATGGTCATTCCCTCTCTTTCTCGTCGCTCCCTTACCGTTCGCGCGGCCTCCCACTCGCCCATCCCCCCGCTTCCACCCATTTTGATCTCCTTCTCCCAGGACCTCACCTATCCGCGCTCGCGCGTTATTACCCTCATCTCCGTCTCACGCACCCGCCTCGCTCCGCTTTTCCTCCCTCTGCACATACCTCATTTGCGCGCGCCCGCTACGCACAAGCACACTCATATCTTTCCCTTCTTTCTCTCGCACGCATCCTATCCTCCATTTGCTTTGCGCCTCATCTATCCATCCCCTTCCCCACTCGCACCGCCGTTCCCTCATCCATCTTCGCTCTCTATCTTTGGCATCCACACCCCGCCCCGTCCTTCACCGTATATCCCTCCTGCCCGCGCGCGCGGGCGTATCCTTCTCTCGCGTCGGATTTACTTTAGCCCTCTTCGTCGTCCTCTTCATCGTCACCGCCACTTTCACCTACTTTCCTTCTCGCCTCATCTATCCATCTATTTACCTGCCATTCTCGATGGGAATGTACATTCCGGCATTTACCTGTCCCTACATACAACCCATCTTTACGCATCTCCCCCACGGATCCTCGCCTTCATTGTTACTTATCATATTGTCTCTCGATACAAACTGTAATGTAATAGGAGCATATAAATGGTAATTGCAACGCGTACAGGAGGGCATCTATCGACTATGTACTCCGCGCCGCCACGCTCCAAATTCATCGAAAGAAAAACGAAATTCTTCCATTTGCGAATCGAGCTGGCGTGGATTCGAGGCCGCGTACGTTCGCATGCGTGGGTGCGCTGCCCGCGACCCACGCATCGCTTCCGGGGATAATGGGGGCGGTTTGAGAAAATGGACATGCTGAACTTGAAACAATTGGAATAGGCGGCCGAGTTCTTGCGCGGGGGGCGACGCATTAGGTACAAATAGTGCGGGCGGTGTGTGGCCAAGAATTTAGGAGGATTTGATATCATGAATGTTGAGAGGATGAAGTGAGTGAACTACCGTGCTATAACATGTCAAAGCGGCGAGTAAGCACTAAGCACATAAGGTAGGATAGCGGCACGGTACTGACTTGCAAGGACACGAAACGCGACGTGGTGAGAAGGATAAGAGGTTAGTATGTGTTATGAGAGGGAATGCGAATGCGACGAGACTTCGCAATTCCCTAAAAGGTGCACGCGGTGAACGGTGAGTAATTGGAAAGGGCGCGCGCCGAAGAAGAGTATAGAACTCATCTCGGTGCAGCGCCGCGAATGGGTCTTTACCGCTTGCAGTCCTGGCCTCCGAGAGTGATAGCCACATACTAAGGATTCGTCCTCGGTCCAGAATCAGGCCATGTCCCAACGGTCAGTAAATCGCAGAAAATGCGCAGGGAGGAGATGTATGTAACTACTACCGGGAGAGTGGCGCGGATGGAGATCGCGCGAGGTTTCATACAGCCGCTCCGCGAGCCACGGGCGAGTCAGATTCATGATTCATCCTGTGGAAGGAATATGAGAATGTCAGTAAATCGAAAATGCAGGGTAGGGGTACAGGAACTAACCTTAACGCGGGTCGGATAATACTCCGAGGTTGGGATCGACTCCATGGAGCCGCCCCGGGAGCGGAAAGGCGATAGCTTGCCTCTTCAGGACATAATGCTGCTTTCTGAAAGTGGTCAGTAAATCGAAAATGTACACACAGTGCGGGACTAATTACCGGGAAAGCGGTGTACATAGTTCCAGGAAATCAAAATATCATGCATAAAACTGTTCCGAGAGGCACGGGCGAGTCGGGGCTGCCTTGAGGAAGATATATGATAAGGTGAGTAAATCGAAAATCCGGGGTAGGGGCACGAGAACTGACCTTACCATGGCTCGTACGATACTCCGAGGTTGGTATCGACTGCATGGGGATGCCCCGAGAGCGGAAAGGCGATAGGTTCTGTCTTAAAGACAGGATACCGCTATCTACAAAAGGTCAGACAAACGGAGAAGCACCCCAAGGACAACCAAATTTACCGTTATAGAAGCGCTGAAAGCGGAGATGGCAAGTCCCGTGGCATCATACGCATCGGGGACGAGTAGCCCAGAGAGCCAGTCAGTGGAGCGTTAGACTCGGCCTGAGTACGAAATAGTCCTGGATATCAAAATAGTCAGTTTGGGAGTAGTACGGAACAACAGCGGGATACTGAGCGCCGTTACGGATAGAACACGGTGAAAAGTTGCGTTTGGGGTGGATGCAGTGGTGAGTACAAGAATTGGGACGAAATACGTGACTTGGGACTCACCAAGTCAAGTCGGCATTCTGGGTAGTTTGCTGAATTTGGTCAATTCAGTGAATTATTATTATTGCGCATTGAGAGCCTCGGAACTATCGATATACGTCAGCGCTGATATACTTGAACAAGAAATGGACAAATCTTGGAGCAATTAGGACCAACAGATTGGCTTGAGGTTGACGGCTCGCTGGCAAGTTAGGCGGCAAAAATAAAGGCTTAGTATGAAGTCCTGCATCAAACGAGCGCTCGCGCACCCTGATTGGACTGAATACTAACCGCATCTCATGCCGACAGGCCTCCGAGTCGAAATTCCATGAGGAACGAGAGTAGAGGTCAATGGGGAGGTCAAGATGAGTAACGACGAGAAGGAAGGCTTGAAAGCTTACTTGAACTCGACGCAGGAAATACTTGAGGGAGGAGTGGTATACAAAGGAACCCATTAACGAAGGAAATAAAGTGAAATAAAAGGCCGAAGAGACAAAACCTGAAGAGTCGGCGCTTGCACGAGACTTCGGGATTTCCTGAAAGCTCCAAGCGGTGAGGAATTGGAAAGGGCGCGATGAGGAGTGTGGAACACGGCGCTGACGGGGCGAATGGGTGCGTACCGCTTGCAGCCATCGCCTCCGAGCGTGACAGCCACATAGGATTCGTCCTCCGTCTGGAATCAGGCCATGTGCCAACGGTCAGTCAAGCACAGAAAATGCGCAGGGAAAAGGGGACGTACCGGGAGAGTGGTGTGCATAGCTTCAGGAAATCACAATACCATGCATGCAGCTGTTCCGCAAGCCGCGGGCAGGTCGGGGCTGTCTCGAAGAAGATATGTGTATAATAAGGTGAGTAAATCGAAAATACGGGGAACTGGCCTGACCGTGTCTCGAGTTGTAATTCAAGGTTGCAATTGACTGCATGGAGACGGTCGAGCAGCGGAAAAGTGATGGTCTCTGTCCTGAAGACAGGATACCGCTATCTATACAAGATCAGTAAATCGGAAAGCGCCCTAAGTACAGCTGTACTTATCGGTATAGCGGCGATGGAAGCGAGGACAAGTCCCGTGGTATCATACGCATCGAGAACGAGCAGCTCCGAGATTCCAGCCACTAAGGGGTTAGACTCGGCCGGAGGGCGCAATAGTACTGGATGTCAAAAGTAGCGAGTTTGGGAATAGTGCGGGATAACGGCAGAATACTGACCGTCGTTACGCGTACTACCTGGTCGTATCTCACGCCGAAAGGCCTCCGAGTCGAAATTCCATTAGTAGCGCGATATGGCCAGATGTCGAATTTCCACTACAGCTGTCTTTGTCGCAATCCAAGCCAGAGGAGCGCGGAGATGAAGGGGTATAATAGAAGCTAGAGTGGACAAGGTGCGTGTGAGAGGTTCCAAGGCGTTCGACCGGGCGGATGCCGTGGAGGAAGACAATCGGTCGTGGTGGTCGTGCGCAGAGACGGCTTCCCGATTAGGCGGTGTTGAGTCCGCCGGTCACGGTCTGCTTCGATTGGCAGGTGGCAGTGAAGCGCTGTTATTTTCCGGGCCTTTCGTCTTCGGTGTTCCCCTTCATATATCGAGTGCTTCCATTGTTTTCCCGAGCTCGATCTCACTCCCAACAAGGCTGTATCGGTGCGCTACCTTTTGGTCACTTTGTTGAGCTTACATCTAGTATTGCACTTCACCCTTCCCGGTCCCTTCCGATTCGATCTGAATCCAACGCAGCGCCCTAAGTCAATGCCCTACGCCCGGTCGCACGATGCTCGTGTTCCCCCAGTTATTCGGTCTCTCGATCCCTTAGGACCCGTTGACCGCGCTACACTCTTCACTTAACAGCCCATTCGATTCAGACGCTGCCCGCCTTTCCCCGGCGCTCTCCACTTCCTCGCAGACGCAAACCGACTCCGCGCGCTCCCACTCTTCTCATGTGTGCGCGTCCCTGCTCCTACCCACGTGGCTGCACCGCCCGTGACGATTTTTGGTCGCAGGCGCACGCCCATTTCTGCCTGCCTTTGTGTACACATCAATTTATTCTTCCTCCCTCACTCATCTCCACCATCGCGTGCGCCTTCATTTTTCTCGCGTAATTAAATCTCATCGCCGCTCACACGTAACCTTCCGCATATTTCCTTCTTGCCATCCTCGGCCTTTCTGTCGCCCTCACACATTTCATCACTTATTCCCCGCATCCCAGCCTCTTCCAGATTCTCTGCTGGTCTAATGATCTTTATTCTATCTCCGCCTCGTTTTCGGTGGGCCACCCTCACTCCGCCTCCCTTGTCTTCGTTCTCTCGCTTCGTCCTCCTCCAGCAGCTTGCATGCCTATTTAAAAATATCCGGCTCCATTGTGGACTCTCCTGACCTACATCTGCAGCTAGTGATTCTCTTTCCAAATTTCTAGATGACACCGGTTCGTGTTGGATTGTGGCTCGGGCAGCGCTGAAATAAATTTTAAAAGTGGTCTTTTGGAATGCTTGCCACCGCTGTCAGTATACTGCTCAGTGTTTAGAGCTCTAAGACGCTTCCAACAGGTGAGGATGACCGGGTAAGTAAAATCTACTTCAGCGGCCAACCGTGGGACAATAAGGCGGCAAATAGAAGCCGGACCGTGACTCGGTGACGCTGTCACTGCTTCTACCAGAACCGCGCCGCCGCGTCGAGAGCTCGTACTATTTTAGCCCCTGATGTGTCCACGCACCCTGATGTGGAATTATTCGTGATCCCGTCCGTATTTCGAACCCGTTCCCTCCAGGAAAATTGAGAGATGAGTGTGCATACCATAGCTATGTTCTGGCAAAATTTGAGCCCTATTGAAGTTCTGCAGCGCACAAAAGAAATGAAAAGGAAGATTTTTGCGAGATTTTCCCACACGCCAAAACGCCTGCCAAATCCGATTCCACTTCTGGTTCCAACGTCGGAACGTTCATATCTTCTACAACTGGAGTCCAAAAAGTTTGAAAATATTTCGGAGGCTTGAAAAGATACTAATGTCCTTAAATCCAGCTGCCGAGAAGAATCGGGGTAGAAGATAGAAAGTTATCGCATGCGATCACAGCCGTGGACACATGGGGGGCTAAAATAGTACACAAGCACCATGACGACAGTGGCCTCAAATTCTCGGCGGCGAGCTCCGACAACCTGGCCCGCCGCGCCTCTCGTCTGCCCTCAAGACCGATCTCGCCTCCCCGCCCTTGCTGAATAACGAGCTCGCCTTCCGCTTCAAGCAAGTTCTACAAGATTTCAAACTCTCCACCACGACCTCGGGAGACAATTACACCCGAACTCAAGCGATGCCTTCTGTGGCCCAACAGCAATGACCGCCGCGAAGGTGAGCGCGTGCGCCCGCTGCATTCAAAGTGGCGCGTGGACGTGCTCGCGCTCATGCGCATGGACGAGGAGGGCATCTTAACGATGAGGTGAGTTTCTCTCGAGCCCTCGTTTTCTTTTGTTCCCTTTGCTTTTCTCTCTGTCCCTCGTGGCTTTCCACTCCTTTCCTGGCGTTCTTCCCACTGCCAGCCCTTCATTTGATCCCTACAGTCCGACTCTTTCGTGATGTACCTCTTACTTACCTATCCGTCCCTCCTTTGTTCGGAAAATATCTATATTTATTCTGCATGCCACCGCTCCTCCCTTCTCCGCGCCTAGCCTCCTCATTTACCCCGCGGATCCACTCGCGCGCGCACGATCTCGATTCAATCATCCATTTTCTTGCAGTGACGCTTGCTTGTCATCGCAACGCCCCATGCCATCGACGCGCCTCCGAGCTCCGGCCCTCATCCGCGCCGCGGCTGGTGACGCTCTCCATCTTTCACAGCTATCCTTCCCCGCCTCTCCCGCCTCCATGACCACGCATTTCTTTCTCGCTGTCGTTACACGTGACCTTTCCCTTCTCATTCTCCGCCGTTCATCCTCTTCCCTCGGCGCGCGCCCAGTCCTTTCCTGCTCTGGTGCCCTCTGCGCCGCGCCCTCCCCAGCCCGTTCGCTGCTGTCCCAGGCCCCGCTTCCTTTTCGGGCACAGCCTCCCTTCCCAATTCGTACTTTCCCTCCATTACTCAGTTCTCGTCTCTCCCACCTCCGAACGCACGCTAACCCGCCGCTCCCAGCACCCCCGGTCCCGCCGCCCAAGATACCCAGGCGTGCTTTGCCCGCGATCCGGACGGAGGGCGAGCCCGACACGTCATCGCTCATTTCGTCGTCCAGCAGCGATGGCACTCAGACAAGGATGTCGCCTCTACCTCCACATACGTCGCCCTCTCCCTGTGAGATGCGCGAGGGTGGGGATGGCGGAGATGGAGTGGAGACGAAGCCCGCTCTCGCGCCGTGTCCCCTCCACCATCCGCGGCGTCCTCGCGGCGGCGCTTGTCGCCTGCGCCGGCCGTCGTGGTGGCGGCGCTTGTCGCCTGCGCCGGCCGTCGTGGTGGCGTCGCTTCGCACGCACGACGCACACGGGCACCCGCAGCACGCGTGCGCGCACACGTACACAAAAGACGCGCAAGACATCGAGCACGACGCCGCGCTTCCGCACTCGCTGCGCAGGCGATGGCTCCTCGGGAGAGCAGCGGGAGCGAGATCGAGGACGTATACGGGTGTGCGCGCGCCGGGGCCGTGACGCGGCGAGCGGAGGAGAGCGGGTTCCATGCGGGCGACCCCAAGGAGACGTCGGTGCAACGGGCCCGCTGCCCGGGTACCCTGGTATGGGGAGAGTGTTCCACCGCCATCCACGGGCGCTCTGTTCAGGATGGGTGGATGTACGAGCGTGCCTACCACTGCCCGTGCCCGAGGAGCGCACCTTCGAGCTCGACGCCGACGCCACGCGCAGCTCGTCCCGGTGGACCATAGCTACCGCCGTCCGCGCATCCATCCCACCTCCCACTCCCACCGCGCGCGACGACGCTTCCACTCCTTCGACCACTCTCTCTCCCTCATCAACTACACCTCTTCCTCCTCCACATCCGACATCTACACCCGACGCCTCCACCCTCCCGCCGCTGTCCATTGAGCGCGACCGCGGCCTCGGTTGGGGGAGGCGCGTCGGAGGTGGAGGAGGGGCTCGAGGGGCGGGTCGCTTTTGCAGCACCTGTGCTCGGGGAGACTGCGCGGGAGCGGCGAGGCGCGTCGCAGGCGGGCGCGGGCGCGCGGCGTAGGCGGTGGACCCCGTCGCGCTGTGCGTCGCCTGGAGGAGTGGAGCGGGGTGGCGCGAGGGAGGCTGCGGCTGTGAAGCCTCGTCTCTTTCCTCCTTTCTTCGTCGACGAGTAGGTTGGACGCAATGTGGATCCCCGCCGCGCTGAGCTGCCCACGCTGGTGTTCCCGTGGATATGTGGAGCGACGCCGTGGGCGAGCGCTAGCGGTGGGAATGCGGGTCGTGCGCGTGCGCGAGCAACGTGGGTGATGGCGGAGGGACTGCTCGCAGCCCGCGGTACTTGGCGGGCGGCGGAAGAGGAAGGCGACAGGAAGACGAGGCGCAGGCACGACAGACGCGCGCTCCAGCACTATACGATGGAGAGTCCGTGTACTCGTTAGACGTACCGCTAGGCGGTGAGCCTTCGGGCGCCGGAGGCGGACGAGTGCATCGTGCGGCGCAGCCCGCCTTTGGGATGAGGCGCGTGCAGCTGGCTCGGGTCGCGCGGTAGCAGGAGCAGCGCGCGCTTCTATACCCGCTAGGCGCGGGGCCGCTGCAATTTTCGACCGCAGACGGATGTGCACGCAGCCGCTCGACTCGCTTCGGCTGCTTGCGCCTACGCACGGGCGGGAGGAGGCGGAACGACGATGCTGCTGCAAGTGGGGCATCATGGTGTTGCGTCTACGGGGAGGTGGGGTCGGGGCCGTGCGGCGCACTGCGGGGTAGGGCGGCGCGTGCTGGTATCCCTGATGACGATGGTAGCTGGGTCGGTGTCGTCAGCGTATCCTTTCCACGGTCTCCACCATCGATCTTATGCTTTTCTTCCATAGCAAGTCATTCGGCACTGCGAGACTTGCGTGATGCGCTTTTGTTCCGTACATATTATCATTGTAATAATATTCTCTGGCCCTTTCCCATCAAATCCACTTTCTTTGTGGAATTCGGAGACAATACAGTTGGTGTGGCCCCCTCCGTACCAGATGACACCATTCTTTCTGCTTCGTGCATGTGCGGTAATTCTATTGTATGAAGGTACTAATCTCATTCACTGACCCGCCGTTGTCTGCACCATCCCGTCACTGATTTCTTCGCCCGGACATGAAGTTGCACATTCTCTGCCTGCATCCACTATCTGGAGCTTACATGTGCCCATTAGTAAAGTGGCGGGTGAAGTAGGTGAAGTTGGTGAGTAATTGATTCCCTCGGAGTTTTTCCTCTTTGTATACTCGAGTCCGCCCGCGGTGTCAAGTTCACTTCGGCGCAGTCTGCGGGAGTCGGATCGCGTTCCGCAAGGAGGATGCAATGTGTAGCTTGCGTGCGGCGCGGAGCGCGATTCAAGCACGCGCAGGGAAATCTGCGTGCGCGCTTGTTGCAGGATGGACTCTATGAGACAGGCCTTCACATTGGTTTCAACTCACGGAAACTCTCTGCCGCATTTGTGAACGTGTTCCTAACCGGCGTGTGTGATAGCGGGATAACGAAATGGTAAGCTCGCCTTTTACGCATCCGCACATAATTAATCTGTGCGCCCGGAATAGCTGAAACCAGAACTCCGACCACATTTCCATACTCCTCGCCACCCTTGAGCTCAATCGCGGCCTTGGCAGCGATTCCATCCCCTCGGCACCATCCAGAAGGATATCTCGCAGCCGCCACTCGCATAAGCGCCGAAGACTTCGGACAGCGTCTCCCAGAGATTGCGATTGGCAGCCGGTCTCCCAGCGGCGATGTGCCAACCTTCGGATCGTCGCTCCTATGCCCACGTACTCGGAATCGGTCACGGTCACGACGACAGGTGCACAAAGACCCCTACGAAAAACAGATCACGTGCCGCTGACATAACAAATTTCCTTTTTGAGCAGCGGCGCCGAACTCCGCGTCGCGTCGTGCTGCAGCCCATAATTCATGTGTAGCAAGGAAAGGATGAATCTATTTGTACACCTGATTTTAATCTAAGTACAAGGTGTTTGAATTACTATCCTTCCAGGTGCGCTGGCTTGTTCTCTTCCTCTTGTGTGTCCCTATGTCGCCTCCGACTCGTTCTATCCTCCTGAAAACGGACTCGAGGACATCGGCCATCTTCGGATGAACACCGCCTTGGCTCTCAGCCACGGACATCATAGCATCAAAGCTTCGTTTGAGGTCAATCCGCCGAGCCTCAGAATAGAATACCTGGTAAATCAATCAAGTTAACCTCCGACGTCCGTATCAGATAGGGGGCAGCGCATGCTGATATGCCCGGGCACATGCTGGAGCATACGGTCCTTTGCACCTTCCGCAGCCGTCCCATCTGTTGATGAAGCAAATGCAAATGCAAGTGGAAGGGCTTGCCCATTTGCCTCACCCACGATCCCGTAGAGTTCATAGCCGAGTGCATTTGTTTTCCCTAGAGTACTGATCAGAAGGTACACAATAAAATATCCCCGAGACTCACAGGTAGAATCCATCGCAATTTCTTCAATATCTACCCCGAACTCATCGAGGATCTCGCGGAAGCTAAATGCGAGTGCTGAAATTCCATCCTCAGCAGTAATGGGAATGATTTCAACCGATAGGTCTTCATATTTCTCCAATACTTTGAGAGCTGACTTGACTTGGTCATCGTCCAGCCTCCATTCACCGGAATTAACCTCGGCCCAATAGCGATATATCTGCTTTTCATTGAGTTCTGTCACCGGGTCGTTCTTCAGCACGGTCTCCCAAATCTTGAAGCACAAATAAATGTGAGTGATACAGCTCGTTCTGGACTCCAGTTATGTACCTTCGCAGCAGTGAGGTGCTTCAAACTCTCTACTGTGTCCTTGACCGCTTAGCATATAGAGTGTGTGTACCGTCGGTGTCGGCCATCGAGTACGCGGCTAAGAGATGAACAGGGTGAATTTAAAATGTAGGGATCTCCAAAAGGAAACTCGGAATAAGCCGGGAGGCGGCCGCGTGGAACAAAGATAGAGGGTAGGGGGTTCGAACACAGACGCATACTGACGAAGGAATAACTTATATGTGCGGGACAACCACTTAGCCAGACTGCTGATGAAAGCAGGGTGAGGTTTGCAAGTTAGTATGAGGCCGCGTCTGTCACGTGAAACACGTGATCTGTTTTTCGTAGGGGTCTTTGTGCTTGAGTCGGTCACGACGCGGGCTGGGTAAAAGTGCCGCGCATTGACGCGGCGGTGGCTGTGTTATTGCCGCGGCGCTGCCGCGCAGCGTCTAACTCACTCCACAAGGGTTCCTCGGTCCTGAATTATGTTCGCGCACGCTTTTCTGGTTGCAATACATAGTTTAGACACGAAAAACCCATAGTTGAAATTTCACTAGTCGGGCTTAGTCGGACCCATGTAAACTGCCGCACACTTTCTGAAACTGTCAAATATCCCGTATATGGGCGTGAATCCAGGTCAAACCGTGTTGTTCACTTCAATAAATTGTTCAGACCCCAAAAATACTATCCTGACTTTAATTCGGACTGAGACCACTGCGTCGGATTGATTTGTAGTGCCAACTTGAAGCACGACATGGTGACTAATGGTGAGCGAGGGCGGCCCGAAGGGCCGAGCGAGAGCGGGGAGAGGTCAGATATACTAGAGAGTTGGAATACGAGAGGTCGGGGTCCACAACGTTTGGGGTGCGCAACGTTTCGTCTGAAAGACTCATCAGGTGGATTTGTTCCCCTTACCACTTTCGGTTGTTTGTCTAACCCATCGGAGCCAAACAACACATCGCCATTATTAGAGTCGCGGAATCCAAGGGACTCGACGCGTTTTCCTCTTGAATAACACCTCGCTTTCCGCGATAGTCCTTATCACTGTAGTTCTAAGGCGTGCACGCGCGGAGGCGGGGCCCTATGGGCCCCGTGCGTGCACGCCGAAGATTGAGAAAAAAGAGAGTTAAACATTCGACGCAGACCGTAAGTGGTATGCTTCAAGTGTATCCCGATTATTCTTGTTTAATCGGTCACCCAGCGCAACTGGTTTCTTAAACGAAGCCATGAAACGGTACAGAGGGAGGCCGCCCCCCGATTCCTTCCAGGTTTGATCCAAGTCGTGCCAAATGGGTCGCAAGTCAATGCTATCCCAGATTGGATTATGGGTGAGTTTGAGAACATGTGCCTCACGGTCACCACTTGGGTCTTTCAACACAGGTGGTGTGAGCGCCCGAGGGCGCTCTACCTTGTAGGCAATTTCCGCAAAGACTTCTTGAAGCCAACGTCCGGGGTATCCACGCGCTCCAAGCCTGATTGCAAAATCCTTGCGGATAATTGCAAAATCAGACTCCTTGGAGCAGATTCGTACGTAACGAATCAATTCACCCTTCACCCAAGCGCGCTTGGAATTTACAGAGTGGCATGAATTCCACGGTATGTATAGATAAGCATTTAATGCCTTCTGGCACACGTTCGTGGTGATCCTCATCCACGGGTTAAATGCGGGTGCCTTGGGATCTGGTTCCAACGAGACATGCACATCGAGGAAGGGGAGTCTGTATTGCGACACTGACCATTCCATCCTCATGTTTGGGTGCAGGGACCCGAATCGCGCCTTGAATCGCTCGACATCCTCAAGCGTTCCTTTAACGATAGCAAATGTATCGTCAATGAAACGCCGGTAAAATAGGATAATGTCATTGAGCTCTTCAAGTGCGGGTACCTCGTAGCCGGCGAGGAAGAGGTTTGCATATGTTGGAGCACATGCTACTAATGCACGGAGGCGGTCCGCAGATACCCCGCGTTGACGCATACAGTATTGAACCGGCAATGGTTCAAACCACTAAATTACTTGTGTGGTTCAAACCAAAGCCACAGAATTTTCAGTGCACATTTCACTTGAAATAGAAATGTTTTGGGAGCCTGAATACATGCCATAGCAGCTGTTTGAAAGCAGATAAATGGGGTGTGGCACTGCCGCGCATAGGCATGAGTTTGAAGTGTTGAGTAAATCATTCTAAAGGGTCCAGAGAGCACCCTAGCAGTCATTTCTATGTTGTATTTGGTCTCCTGTACCATTGTGGGAGAGGAATTCCAATGTTCTGCTATATTTGTTGATTTTTTACACGCCAAACCTTGCATTCAAGGTTTAAACCATATTAGGTAGTCTTTGAATGTTTAAATCTACTCTACAAGTGGAGTCTCACGTGTCCCGAAGTCGGTTAGTCAGGCTTACTTGGTCTTAGTTGGGCTTAGTTAGGCTTAGGCATTGCCGCGTCAGTGCCGCGGCAGTGCGCGGCAGCCGTGGCAATTTCTCCTGGCCCGTCCACCCTGTTTCCCTGAAATGCCAGAGTGGATGAGCAGGAGGACAAACTGCAAAGCACCACCGTGACGGTGGTTAACATTTGAATCAGTTGATTGCATGTATCCTAAGCCACGATATCGGGACTCAAACAATAAACAGAGAAGTGCGGCATATTCACTTGGGTGTAAGATTTATTATAGGAAATCCATGCTGGAGGATGAATTCATGAAAATCCAGGACCTCGGAACTAAACTAAGAGACTTGAACCAAGGCCCGTTGAATGTGAGATTGAGCCAGAGGGTGCCTCAAATACCTGCTCTGGGGGGGGGAGTGTAACGAAATGAGGCTAGTTCGCTGATTTTCTGCATGAAGCATGCTTCCGAGCCAGTTGCTGGCATATAAATTTACTATGTTGTTCAGAATTCATCTATATGGTTCACACGAATGCCCCAAAGCTTCTGGAGCAGAGCTTCTCATCCCACAGAGTCCACTGAGGTTAGAGAACATTGTTTCAACTCCAATTTATGCCAGGGCAGTGGTATGAAAAGAGCTAGAGTGTGCGCGGCACTCTGCCGCGGCACTTTACCCGGTGGCTGTGTTGCCGCGGCACTGCCGCGCACTGACGCGGCACTGACGCGCAAGTGCCGCGACCATACTATGACATACAACAGACTTGAAATCCTCAAGCACAAGTTGAACTTGTCTCAAAAGCTCATTTGACACAATCAATGATTATGTATATTGTTTATGGCAACACCCGAACGAATCTGACTGTCCAAAGGACAGTTGCATGTGGTACTGACCTGTATAAATGCAAAAAAGCTTTGAAATCGGGCTAGTAGAGGTTCAGAAACCTCCTAGTTACATATTTGTTCGAGATACGGTATCCTTACGTGGCTTAGTCGGGCTTAGTCGGGCGTAGTCGGGCGTAGGGATTGCCGCGGCGGTGCGCGGCAGCCGCGGCAGTTTCTCCTGGCCCTCACGACGCGCTTCCAGCCTTTGCCCAACCAAACTCTGAACTTGAGTGCTGCGATGACGGCACGAAGCTCGGCGCGGTTGCTGGTGTGTGTATAGACCTGGCCGTTTGGGCCGCTCTGCTCGACCGTGCCCGAGCTCTTGCCAGTGGGACTGTGGTTGAACACAAATGCAAAGCCGCCGCGGGGCGAAGTGAGACCGTTGGAAGCGCATGAGCCGTCAGCGTAGATCATCATGGTCTCCAGATCCGAAATTGCTGGCACGAATCGTCGCCGAATGCAGAAGCGCTCGAGGGGAGAGCTGGAGATGTTGTTTACAAGGCAAACCGGGAAGATGAAGTCGGGAGCTGTGTCCGCGGCGGCTTCGAAGCGTGTTCCGGTCCAGACGCCGTCGCTGCAAACGATGACTCCAAGTCAATATGAGTGGAGTTTGTAATCACACGGAGGTATCGGGAGGGTGCGCAAACCGGTGCACATTGTCCTCTCTGAGTCTCTCGTGATTCTGCGTGCTCAATCACCCGCGAAAACTTAATTCATACCCGGCGGGCGCTGATGCAGTGCTTTCTGACATTCGTCCGGAAGCTGTGGGTTGGCTGTGTCGGGGGGAGAAAAATGGAGTAAAATACACCATGGCTGTAGACGAGCTATATACTGCATGTCCACGAATAGGGAAAATTGGTGAAGTTGGCTGACACACGTAATTGCTGGTCATGTGTGGGACTCGGGAGTCGGGTTCTTAATGAGCACACATATCACCATCAAGCCGTGGGCGCCTCTCACTGCTGTCAATTTGATGTCAGCGGTTCGACTTCAATCTTTGATTGACTTACAGCATGACAGTCCTTGACAATGGCATGCACAGATCTCGCCTCTCTCTTCCTCCCTCCACCATGTCTGCTCCCCCCAATCCAGCATCCAGCTCCTCCCCACAGACACCAGCAAAAGGAGGTCGGGTCTTCAAAGTCAAACTCTCCTCTCAATCCAAGTCAGACTGGCTTGCCGCCTCGCTTACCACGGCAAAAGTGATCGCAGCAGGGGTGGAGTGTATCTCATTCCCATATGTCAAGGGTGTCTTTGTGATGGTCGTAGTCATTTTGGAAACAGTGGAGGTTCACAATTATGTTTGTGGAAAAATCTTTCTGTGGCTAACGGGGCTGGTACAGAAAGCCAAGCGGAATCGGGACGACCTGAAAGAGCTGTGCGAGAATATTGTGGAAATCATCAAGATTATTCAAGACCAGCCGGTGGCTCACGGAGATACAGGTGCTCTGAAGTTCAAAGGGTTATGTGAGGATCTTGCAAGGTGAGTGTTTCCTTTACCAGCTTGGGTGCTGTTTGGTGACCGTTGGTTAGTGTATTGGAGGGTGTCTTGCAATCAATCAAGCAGTTACCAACAGAATCCCAAGGTTTCAGTGGTCGTTTTAAAGAAGTCATGAAGCTCGGCAGTACAGCTGACAAAATTGCTGGTTACCGGATGAGAATCCAGGAACTGCGGTCCAATTTCATGGTATATATATTCTATTTTCACAAAGGTGTCTCTTATTGACAGTCTATTCAGCTACAGCAGCAATTGATACCAACCTGCAAGTTCACAAGGCCTTCTCAACAGGGAGACTACTCAGTATGATTTAATTCAGTCTACATAAACCCCTGACCTGAGTTGGTATCATTCAGATTCATCTGCAGCCCCAGTGACTCAAACTATCACCAAGTGTCCACCTCCTTCCCGGATATTCCATGGCAGACAGAATATCCTGGATAAAATGCATAAATTCTTTGAACAGGACTTGGGCAAACAACACATCTATTTGCTGCATGGACTAGGAGGTGCTGGGAAGACACAGATTGCACTCAAGTTCATTGAGGAGCTTTCTGCTCGGTGAGTTGGGTTGAGATCTGAATCTGGTTCTATGACACTGAGATTTCTGTAGCTTCTCCGATATATTTCTCATCGATACCAGCACTACAGAAACCATTGACACAGGTCTCAAGGATATAGCTGCCACACGAAATGCGGGAAGCACAGCCCGGGACGGCCTCGACTGGTTGAGCAGTAAACCTGCCGAATGGCTGCTCTTCTTTGACAATGCAGATGACCCCAAGATTGACCTCAACACTTTTTTCCCTGGTTGCAAACATGGAAACATCTTGATTACATCTCGGAATCCTAGTCTCCGAGTATACGCTGGGGGACATTCTCTGGTCTCTGATATGGAAGAACCGGACGCTGTGGACCTGTTGCTTACAAGTGCTGCCCAAGCCATCACCCCAGGGAACAAGGAGATTGCTGCTGAAATTGTGAAGGTTGGTCACAATAATTATTGTATATTCATGTTCACCATTCAATATGTTTCTGCAGACACTGTACCATCTACCTCTTGCAATTATCCAAGCCGGCGCTTTCATATCAGAATCAGGTGCACTAGACGGGTATTTGGCCCTGTATGCAGAAAATCGAGATCAACTGCTCAGTGAAAAGCCTGCCCAATCCCATGATGACTATGCCTGGACAGTGTATACTACATGGAATATTAGCTTTCAAAAGCTCAGCAAGATAGCTGCAACAATCTTGCAGCTCTGCTCATTTCTCCACCATAAAGGGATTTTTGAGGAAATATTTTCCAGAGCTGCTGTCTATGACTTTACGCTACAAGGCCCATCGGAAGAAGAGGTACAGAAACCACTTGAATTCCTATCACAGTTCTTGGGGCCAATGAGCACTTGGGACCCGCTCCGATTTCTCAAGGCAATGAATGAGATCAAGGCATATTCCTTGGTCAACTTTGATCCGGAGGGCAAACTGTATTCTATCCATCCACTGGTGCATAACTGGACTCGAAGTACACTTGCAGACCAGGGAAAATATTAACATTGGATGGTTGCCATAGTTAGCATGTCAGTTTCTGGGATTCCACACCATAACATGCAGCTGGCTAGCTTGAAACTCCTGCCTCATGTTGATTCATTACTTCATGGAAACACAAGTATAAGTCCAGATTTTCGAAATGGTTATGGAAGGCTATACTATTATGCAGGAAGACCGAAGGATGCAGAGCAGCTGTACCTGGCAGTTCTTGAGCATCGCAGAAGTGTTCTGGGTGAAGACCATCTAGACACATTGCATGCTATGGGGGCCCTTGCTGTTACATATACCAAGCTAGGCAACTTGCAGGAGGCAGAGGCGCTTGAGATTGTTGTGCTGGAGAAGCGGAGAAAGATCTTAGGAGAGGATCATCCTGACACCCTGCTTACCATGGCAAATCTCACGCTTACCTATCACAAGCTAGGCAAATTGCAGGAAGCAGAGGAGCTTGAGGTTGTGGTGCTTGGGAAGCGGAAGAAGATCCTGGGAGAGGACCATCTGGAGACCCTGCATACCATGGCAAATCTCGCTTCTACATATACCGAGCTGGGCAAATTACAGGAGGCAGAGGAGCTTGAGGTTGTGGTGCTTGAGAAGCGGAGGCAGATCTTGGGAGAGGATCATCCTGACATCCTGCGTGCCATGGGGAATCTCGCTTCTACATGTAATCAGATAGGCAAATTGCAGGACGCAGAGGAGCTTGGGGTTGTGGTGCTTGAGAAGCGGAGGAAGGTCCTGGGAGAGGATCATCCTGACACCCTGCATGCCATGGGAAATCTTGCTTCTACATACCACAGGCTAGGCAAATTACAAGAGGCAGAGGAGCTTGGGGTTGTTGTGGTTGAGAAGCGGAAGAAGATCTTGGGAGAGGATCATCTGTGGACTCTGAATGCTATAGGATGGCTGGCAGCAACATGCTATAACCTGAACAAATTCAAAGAGGCGGAGCAGCTCTACGTTGAGCTCCTGGACAGGCGGACAGCCCTCTGCGGTGCTCATCACCCAGACACCCTGTGTGCAGCAAATGATCTATCAATTACACGCCAGGCTATAGACGATAATAGCCTAGACCACAGCTGAATAAGCCACACAGGTGATCTTCTATTCACTACCTTTCTATGCATCTTTGTTCCTTTGTATATTACTAACACATGCTCAGTCGTTCAATAATATATCCTCTTTCTTCGGTGTTCGAAACCCTCAGTTATCCCCTATGCTATCCTGAATTTATATGAATGATGTGCTGGACATCGAAGTCGGGTATTTCTCTTCCTACCTGGAGACTACTGTATATTTTATCACCCATGACACTTTGTATGGTACTTATGCATACAGTTTTGGGCTCACCAGGGGTTTGATTACAAAGGTAAGGCAGGCTTCGATGCAACATAAGTGTTAAACTGTCTGCTCTCATGTACATAGATGTGAACTTTCGACAAGTTGAAATCATGTGTAACGGTACTTCCTTCTGAGCAACTCTCCCCTGCTATGACTGGCTCAAAACCAGGAACACAAGTGAATGAACTTAGCATGCTTTTGCAGATTGAGTTTCATTATCCCAAATGCTCCAAAGAAATGTGCGGCGCTGCAAACCGTGGGATGATGGCCCACATGCCACGGAGCCGGAGGAAGCCAGTCCATTTCCCCATTTCGCACTCTCAGGCTCCAGTCCTCCAGCTAGCTCGCCGCAATCGACGTCCCTGCTTCACCTTCACCGCCCTCGTCGTCCTTCCGCCCGCGCTCACCGACAAAAGACGACCTCAAGCCCAATGCGCGCCCCTACCCCATTAAAACGGGTCAAGAAAAAATGACGCGGACTGATGCGGACTGACGCGGCATTGACGCGGCAATCCCTAAGCCTAACTAGGCCTGACTAAGCCCGACTAACCAACTTCGAAATGCATTAAACTCCCGTTCTACAGCAGAGTCTACTGATGACCTACAGGCTCTAAACCCTGAATTTAAGATTGCGGGTCTGATATTTTGGTAAATCTCGTAAGAAAGTCGACTTCAACCTCCCTCATAGCACGGGAGACTAGGTTCAACATCAAACTGAGTTTTACCGTCCTTTGCTGACCATTCACAAGTAAATTTTTAACAACAATTGAGGTCCCTCTCGATGCGCGGCAATACCGCGTCAGTGTGTGTCAGTGCCACGTCAACACCGCGTCAATGCGTGTCAGTGCCGCGTCAATGCCGCGTCAATGCTGCGTGGCTGCGCGTCAACACGTGTCAGTGCCGCATCAGTTGCACGCTTCTGTAGCCTTAAATGGCTGCATTATTTCACGCTGTGGGGATGCAAAACAACAACCTTCAACCATGATTGCAAATCAAGTATTGTTGGGAACATACCAAGTGTAGTAGGCCGAATACATGTACATGAGATTGGATACCTCTCAGACTCGAGTCGAAGCTCACTCTGATCAAGCTGAATGCGAGCAATTGAACTTGAGGTTATCAGGCCGGGAACATGGATATAATTAGCGGGGAATGGTTCAAGCGCACCAAATT
Organism: Mycena vulgaris; assembly: GCA_029204335.1. NCBI lineage: Eukaryota > Fungi > Basidiomycota > Agaricomycetes > Agaricales > Mycenaceae > Mycena > Mycena vulgaris. The sequence goes on along the minus strand of JARGYA010000273.1, from coordinate 59,054 downwards.
GAATAACAGACCCTGAGGTAGTCCTTCATTGAATGTAAAATCTTATCTCGTGTACTAAACATTGAATGAAAATGGTCAAGAAACACAGGCCTGAGTTTCGCTTAGTCAACTTTCATTTGCGAGCAACCAAACATTCACAATTGTTGAGTTGACGGACCGAGTTGTGCAAATATAACATATTGTTGTAGAGTTCAAAAGCCTATTCAGCTTCGGGCTCTGCATGCCAATTCCCGATCCACGGTTCCTCCCGAAGAAGTACTCAGGTTGGTAAAATATCCTCTATTCTCCAATCATTCAAACGGGTTCATGCAGTTCAATCCTGCTTGGCCTGCTCAATGTGATTCAACCACCACCACCAGACGAGTTGACACAGCTGCATCTGCACAAGGGACTAGTCTAAGGGCTGCAGTAATAGTGTAACATCATTCAACAAGTTCATAAGGAAACCACCGGCTCCAGACAGACCATCGCTAGGTGATTGCACATACTATTGATATTGAACCATAGACTGGTTAAACCTTGCGTAAAAAAAAGGTCCTGTGTTGCCACGGCAGGGACGTGCACTGACGCTCCACCTAAGCATGTTATATTCACTGCATGTGGTGAAGAACCTATACCGTATCAGTAGTATGCTCATTCGGGCACCAAAATTATTTCTTTCATGTGGAATGCAATAAATTTGCAAGCAGACATTGATGCGGCTCTGCGGGGAAATGAGGCGGCACTGACGTGGCACTGCTGGGTAGACCTGAACATTACTCTAAGTATTGATTTCAAACAGCTAATATAAATGTTCTGAGCGTGTTTTCACTGTCTAGATATAGCTGAAATCAAGTCAGCGGGCAATGAGGCAGTTGAACCTGATCAGAAGTGCATTTTTGACTTCAATTATCAAGTCCTTGCTCTTATTCAGTCGATGGATGTATTAAAAGGAGGCCAGAAAATATTCAAAGAGCCATCCCTATCCATATTGATGCATAAGGATGCCGTGTCAGTACCATGATGACCTCGACGGCAGCTGAGGTAGGCTTGGTAAGTATTTTCATTATCAGTTCTATTATGGCGTATACTTGTTTATTTTACTAACCAAATACCGACTAAGTACTGACATCCGAGGAAATTTTGGGTGGGGATTGTTTATGTCCAAACGATGTAACGGAACAAGTAATCCTTCCCCCAACTCGGATTTAGCCCTAGAGTGCAACCATTGGATAGTTATGCGCAGCGCGCCGATGCCGCGTCAATGACACAACCACCGCAGCGTCAGTGCCGCGTCAGTCCGCGTCAGTGCGTGCCGGTCCACGTCAGTCCGCGTCATTTTTACCGTACCCCCATTAAGACTACCTCCACTGTCGCCCTCGCACGCTCCACCTCCGGCTAGGGCCTCGCCCGCCGCGCGGCAGCACTACATCCCCACTCCATCCCCCGCTGTCCGCTAGCGGGAGCAGCAAGTGCCACACGAGCGGGGGTGGGGCACAGGGCCCGCGTGCCGCGTAGTGTTTTGCTGGCTTGGCTTGGCCCGGAAACCTTGGCTTTGGCTTGGCTTCGTCTGGCTCTGGCTTGGAATTTTTGAAGCCAGAGCCAGGGCCAGCGATCCTGGCTTGGTCTGGCTTGGCCCTGGCTCAAGCCATGGCTTCAAGGCAAAAAAGGTATAAGGCCACTCATGCTGTGCATTGCCTTCTCCATGTCCCAGAGTACTCACAATTGACTTCTGTGAAGTTGAAACACCCAAATTCATCGTTCAACCGGCCATATTCACCTCAATTCAATTTTGTCGTCCAAAAGCGGTTGGCCCGATTGGGAGAAATTGTTGCGGGCTGATGGATTTGCTGGCGGAGCACCACAAAATGGGTGAATGATAACCTGCATCCTATATGAATGTAATGACATACAGTTCAGCGCTGCAAGGTAGCTCAGAATATGGGATGGCATGCATCCATTCAAGCCCTGGCTTGAAGCCAGAGCCAGCAAAACACTACGCGTGCGCTGCCGGTGCCACCAGGCGTAGACCAACAACAGCCGCGCGAGCAGGCACTGCGGTGGCCCATGCATTTTTGGGAGTCAAACATCAAGTCCAAACACGTCGCCCGGTTTGGGTATATTTTTAACACCGGATGAGGATGAGAGCAAAATCTTACCGTTTTGGGACTGCTTTTGGAGCCTAAACATGAGGCAAAACATAGTAACTTTCGGTTCTCTGAATACTGAATCAAAAATCCACGCTTTTTCCCTGTCTTTTTGGCCAATGAAACATAGGTCATTTTTGTTGCCTCAACAGAAGCGAAAAGAACAATAACTCTTTGGAATAAGAAATGGATGATTGTTTGTGGCTGAAATGATGATCAAACATGGGTTATTTTTGAATCTATTTTTGTGGCCGAAAAACAAGTGGTTTCAGAATGCCAAAAAGACGAAGAAAAAATATTATTTTTATAGACCGTTTTAGCTGCTAAAAATCATTCGGCGCGTGTATAGAGCACGCTTTAGAACACGCCAAAGCATACGCTAGGACCCGCCAAAGACGTGCTAAGGGTGCGCTTGCGACCTGCTGGGCGCGCGTTGTGTGTCCGCTTGGTATGCGATGCGGCGGGCGCTGAGCGCGCAAATGATTTTTAGCAGCTAAAACGGTCCACAAAAATAATATTTTTTCTTCGTCTTTTTGGCACTCTGAAACCACTTGTTTTTCGGCCGCAAAAATAGATTCAAAAATAACCCATGTTTGATCATCATTTCAGCCACAAACAATCATCCATTTCTTATTCCAAAGAGATATTGTTCTTTTCGCTTCTGTTGAGGCAACAAAAATGACCTATGTTTCATTGGCCAAAAAGACAGGGAAAAAGCGTGGATTTTTGATTCAGTATTCAGAGAACCGAAAGTTACTATGTTTTGCCTCATGTTTAGGCTCCAAAAGCAGTCCCAAAACGGTAAGATTTTGCTCTCATCCTCATCCGGTGTTAAAAATATACCCAAACCGGGCGACGTGTTTGGATTTGATGTTTGGTTCCCAAAAAATGCATGGGCCCCCGCAGTGAGGCGGGCGGGCGCGATGCCGGCATGGCCGCAGCCGAAGCGGTGGACGCCCACGCAGTTGGCGGTGCACCTGGGCAGCGCGGTGTCGAGCGAGGTGGGGGAGTGGGCGGCGAGGCGTGGTGTGAGGGGAAGGGTGTTCATGTGCATGTCGGAGGAGGAGATGGAGGCGATGGGTTGAGTCCATGTGCCCTCTACATTCGTATCCACCTCTCCCGGTTGTTCCCTCACTTCCCTCTTCCATCTTCCCGCTGTACATCCCATTTGGCCCTCGTCACTTGCCCCTCCTCGTCATCACCTACTCCGCGCTTCCCATCCACTCTGGCTTCCCGTCGTGGTCTCGCATCCGCATCGCCGCCACACCTCCCTTCCACACCTAACCCTCTCCTCTGTGTGGTCCCGTCACTTCCTCCTCCCCGCCTTCCCTCATCGCCCCCGCTCGCGGCTCATCTCTATTTCCATTCGTTTCGTTCGCCCGTCCTCCCGCCCTCTTATTCTATTCGTCCACGCGCCGATTCATTGCCCCCCTCCCTCTGCACCCCCCACAACTACACTCATCCCCATCCCATCTCGAGTATGGCGTGACGTTCCCCTCCTCCGCTCGCGCGAACGCGCACACATCCAAACTGGTCACGTACTCTCGCTGTCGCTCCCGTTCCTGCGTGTCTCATCCATACCTTTTATCATAACTCCCCGCCCCTCTCGTCGCTCCCTCGCCGCTCGCCCATTCCCCCGCTTCCCCCCATTTCGATCTCGTTCTCCCTGCACCTCCCCGTCCCACGTACCTGCCTCGCGCCGCTTTCCCTCCTTCATTCACATACTTCAGTTGCCCCCGCCACGCACGCTCACATCCTCCTCTCTCTCGCTCGCGCATATCCTTCTCTGCGTCCTGCCCCCTTTGTTTTCATCTCACCTATCCCTCCCCACTCGTGCCGCCGTTTCCTCTATCTTTGGCCTTCACACCCCTCCCCCCCTTCCCGCGCGCGCGGGCGCATCTTATCTTCCCTTGCGTCCTTAAGCTTCTCTCGCCTTCATATCACTGCCGTCCTCCCTTGCTTTCCTTCTCGCCTATCCCATCACGGCAGTGGGCCTCCCACCTATTTTGACACATCTCCTCCGCACGCATCCCGCCTTCGTCGTCGCTTATCATACATATTGCTCCTCGACAAGCTGCAATGTAATATGTGGGAGCATAGAAATGGAAATTATTGCAACGCGTACAGGAGGGTATCTGTTGGCTAGGTACTCCGCGCCGCCGCTCTCCAAAGTCATTGAAAAAGAACGAAATTCGAGTCCCATCTGTGGATCGATTCGAGGCGCGCAGGGGATGCTGCCCACGTGAGTGCGCTGCCCACGCGTGTCCTCCGGGGATCGTTCGGGCGGGAGCTTGAGTGGTGAGACAACGGTAATGCAGGAGCAATTGGAATAGCCGCCGGGGGACGGCGCGGAGGCGTCGCGCGAGCTACAAATAGTGCACACGGTGTGTGGCGAAGAGTTTTGAAGGAGGGTATCTGGAGTATTGAGAAGATGAACTTGAAGTGAGTGAACTACATGTCAAAGTGGCGAGTCAGCACACAAGGTGGGATAGCGGTGCGGTACTGACCTGTAAGGACGCAAAACGCGACGTGGTGAGAAGGATAAGTATGAGGGTAGTATGAGTCTCACGACTCACGAGGGAATGCGACGAGCCTTCTCAATTTCCTAAAAGGTCCAAGCGGTGAGTAATTAATTGGCAACGGCGTGAGGAAGAAAGAGTGTAAGTAGAACTAACCTCGAGCACGCGAATGGGCGCGGACCGCTTACCCGAGAGTGATACTTAGCCTAAGGATTCGTCCTCGGTCCGGAATCACGCCATGTCCGGGTCCCAACGGTCACTGAATCACAGAAAATGCGCAGGGAGAGGGGAGCATACCGGGATGGATGTGGTAACCCGCGTATGCTCCACACAGGCGCTCCGAACACCACGGGCGAGTCGGGGCTGTCTTGAGGAGGGAATATGAGGATTTCAGGAAATCGAAAATGGGGAGTAAGGACTTAGGAACTGCCTTGACCGTGTCTCAATTTTTTCTCCAGGGTTTTCATGGACTGCATGGAGACGCCCCGAGAGCGGAAAGGCGATAGGTTGGCTCTTGAGGACGGGATACTGCTATCTGAAAAAAGGCAGACAAACCGAGAAGCGTCCCGCTGAAGGCGGGTAAACATCCCGTGGTATCGTGCGTATTGGGAGCGAGCAGCCCCGAGAGTCATTGAAGCGTTAGACTCGGCCTGAGTACGAAATAGTCCTGGATATCAAAATAGTCAGTTTGGGAATAGTACGGAACAACAGCGGAATACTGACCGCCATTACGCATAAGACACGGTGAAAATTTGCGTCTGGGGTGCATGCAGAGGGGAGTACAAAACTTGGGACGAAATATCTGACTAGTGCTCACCGACTCAAGTGGGCATTTCGGCTGATTTGCTGAATTTGGTCAGTTCTGGCGCATTGAGCGCCTCGAAACCATCGATAATCGTCAGTGCTCATGTATTTGAACAATAAATGTACAAACCTGGGAGGAGTTAGGACCAACAGATTGACTTGAGGTTCCTGGTTGACACCTCCATCAGGAAAAAATCACTTGACTACGTAGCACAACATAGCCGGAGTAGCTCCCGTAGCACGGTAGACAGGTCCCTGGTCTGTAGCTGGAGGCAGGAGCTACAGAACACTATAAACGGCTACAGTAGTTCCGTAGCAGCGGAGGGCTTTGGAACAGTCCATAGCCTCGAAGTAAACATAGTCATTCACAAATCTCGGACAGCAGACAGGAGTGAAGTATATGCATTGAAATAATTAACTACATGGAAGGGCAATGGAAAAGAGCACGTCGAGTAGAGCCGCCCCGCGGCCGCGCGCGGGCGCAGATGAGAATATAGAGACCTGAAGCATGGGGTTCCCCGGGTCGTGATTGGCTGGAGGTCATCAGCTTATACCGATCACATAAGTAGAGCGCCGCGTACATGCATCCAAAGTGAACTCCGCCGCGGCAGCGTCGATGAGCGTGACAGGGACCCAGGCGTCAATACATCCTGCAATAGATAAGAATAAATGTTGGAGAGGTTGAAAAAGAAGGAACCGACCAGGTGCTAGCGAAACTCGCGGGAACCGTCCCTCTCCCCTACTCGAGAAAGCCCGCGCGCGTTCCGCTCATACTATCCGCCGTCGCCGACTTGTGGGACCTGGCTTCGGGTCTGCGGGGAGTATCGTGCCATGCTTGCGTCTTGGCGAACGAGAGCAGACGCCGCCGTCCATACGGCGTCGGTGCTTGCGACGTATTTCCTCTTGCGAGGTTCTTGCTGTTTTGTTGGCCATGCCGAAGTGAACAGCGAGATTGTATGGACTGCAGATGATTTGAGGACGTGCTTGCAGCTTTTGCAGAGGAGCGTCGACACTTGAGACTCTTGAGACAGCGAGCGCGAGGGCACTCAGGACAGTGCTGAAACGGTAGCTTGGAGAACTTCAGGGCCCAGGGGATAGCTTGCACCGATTTGCGAGGGCTTGCAGGGGTGTGGATGCAGGTCGAGCCAGCGCAGACCAACGCCGCAACGGTGAGACTCGGTGAGAGGAAGAGGAGGAAAGATGGGATCAAAACCAACCATCGGAGGGAAACGTGATGTGCACGGACCATCCGCAGTTTTGATGGCGGACCTTGAAATGGACTTAGATGATTTCTCCCATTTCCACTTCCTCGTTGTTCTTTCCGGTGGTCTCTAATCTTATGCATCGTACTTAGTAACATTGCTCAATTCACGCCGCATCAGACAATGCTGTCTGGACATCAGATCACTTTCAAATAACAAGAAGTTCTGTGTGGTGCCGAAATTGATTCGAGCTTGTTCATCGCCGCAAAGTTGTTGAGCAGCAACATCTATATTAGTACTACTCTGACTGATATGTCTAGCTATTTTTCCGGCATGCCTGGCTATTGAGTACTACAGATTGCTATTGCGAGATCGGTGAGAGCTATGGCGGCTACTGGCGCTATTTTGGGCTACATATCTAACCGGGCCGCTATTCCCCACAGAGTTTTTCCCGATGTCGCTGGCAAGTTAGGCTGCAAAAATAAAGGCTTAGTATGAAGTCCCGCATCAAACGAACGCTCGCGCACCCTGATTGGACCAAATACTAACCGTATCTCATGCCGAAAGCTGCCGAGTCGAAATTCCATTAGTAACGAGACTAGAGGTCAATGGGGAGGTCAAGATGAGTAACGACGAGAAGGAAGGCTTGAAAGCTTACTTGAACTCGACGCAGGAAACGCTTGAGGGAGGAGGGGCATACAAATGAACGCATTAACGAAGGAAATAAAGTGAAATAAAAGGCCGAGGAGACAAAACATGAAGTGTCGGTGCTTGCACGAGACTTCGCGATTTCCTGAAAGGTCCAAGGGGTGAGGAGTTGGAAAGGGCGCGATGAGGAGTATGGAACATGGCGCTGACGGGGTGAATGGGTGCGTACCGCTTGCAGCCATCGCCTCCGAGCGTGACAGCCACATAGGATTCGTCCTCCGTCTGGAATCAGGCCATGTGCCAACGGTCAGTCAAGCACAGAAAATGCGCAGGGAAAAGGGGACGTACCGGGAGAGTGGTGTGCATAGCTCCAGGAACTCACAATACCATGCATTACAGCTGCACTTATCGGTATAGCGGCGCTGGAAGCGAGGACAAGTCCCGTGGTATCATACGCATCGGGAACGAGCAGCTCCGAGATTATAGCCACTAAGGGGTTAGGCTCGGCCGGAGGGCGCAATAGTACTGGATGTCAAAAATAGTGAGTTTGGGAATACTGCGGGAGAACGGCAGAATACTGACCGTCGTTACGCGTACTACCTGGTCGTATCTCACGCGGAAAGGCCTCCGAGTCGAAATTCCATGAGTAGCGTAATATGACCGGATGCTGAGCTTCCACTACAGTTGCCTTTGTTGTAATCCCAGCCAGAGGAGCGCAGAGATGAAGGGGTATAATATAAGCTAGAGTGGGGAAGGGTGCATGTGAGAGGTTCCAAGGTGTTCGATCGGGCGGATGCCGAGCAAGAAACTCGGTCGTGGTGGTCGTGCGCACGGCTTCCCGATTAGGCGGTGTTGAGTCCGGCGGTCGCGGTCCGCTGCTTCGATTGGTAGGCTCGAACCAGCCGCAATACACCAAAACCTGGGATTTGATGACAGTCGATCAAAAGGTTTGGGCGGAGCGGCTGGAATATAATAACCGACCGGCAGTACGGTCGGAGTTTGCCGGGCTCGATTAAGTGGACTTAGAGAAATTTCGCTTCGTCTAAAATTCAAAGTGTCTCAGGAAAAAATCTGAAGAGACAGTTCTCTTCTAAATGTATTCAATTAGCCAACCTATTCATTTCGAGAGCTGGGAGAGGCATATGACTTCGCTAGACCCGAATCCGATCACCCATTTCGGGCCTCCTATCTACCATCATGCCATTCAAGCCACTCGTCGATTTGGACCCGGTGAAGCTCGAGCGTGCTTCGAATGTCATCTGCAGACTCTTCGGCGTCCCTTCGCTTCGTGTTTATCAAACCGAGGTCGGCCACAACGTTCTCAAGGGTATCAGCACACTTCTGGACATACCTACCGGCGGCGGCAAGACACTGGCCTTCTGGTTTGCTCTTTTCTACTACTGGGAACCTGGGAACATCGACAAGGCGTGCCAGAAGATACTCCTTGTTGTTGGGCCCCTCACTGCACTCATGCAGTCGCAGGCAAACGAGCTGACCGCCAAAGGCGTGCCAGCGGTGGCCATCACTTCTGCGAGCGAAAACCCGGACCAACTGCTCAAAGTGCGCTATCTAATGCTCCCTAAAACGATGACTTACGGTTACCATAGGATGTTGGGGAAAATAAATACCGCATTGTGCTTGTTAGCCCCGAGACCGCTACGTCTACAAAATTCCATGAAGTGGTCCTTGCAAACAAAGCCTTCTCGGACAACATTATCTGTCTCAATATAGACGAAGGCCACTGCATAAGCGAGTGGGGTAACGACGATTTCAGGCCTGAATTCTCGAAGCTTCATGTTCTTTTGGCGCGCATGCCCAGCGGACTCCCCGTCGTTGTTGGTTCCGCCACAATGCCCCGCGACGTGATACTTGACATCATATCCAAGCTACGGCTTCGCGTGGACTGTGCGCGTGTGCAGGTGTCGAATGCGAAGCCAAACGTTGCACTCTCCGTGCGCATTTTGCAGCACCCGCAGGCCACTTTCGCCGACCTCATCACTTTGTTTCCCAAAGAGGCTACGGGCCCGGAAGACTTCCCTCAGACACTCATCTATGCAAACGAGCGCATGCATGTCGAGAAAATGGAGGACTTTCTGCGCCGCAACACCCCTGATCACATCAAGCCCGAGGTCTTCGAGTTCTACCACCGCTTCATAGACGAGAAGCGGAAGACCTCGATTCAAGAGCGGATTGACAACGGAGCTCTGCGTGGAGTTCCAGCAACGGATGCATTAGGGATGGTACGTCATCTACACATTCCCATTCTCGACGGGGCACTGAAAGACTTGTAGGGCATGGACTTTAAACTCATTATGCGTGTCATCCTCTGGATGTGCCCCATGTCCTTTCTCTCATTAATTCAAAAAATCGGTCGCTGTGGACGGTTAGCAGAGATGCTCGGCGAGGCGATCCTCTATGTCACTAGCGCCGCATACATGCGCTACGAGGTCGAGCTCGAAATCCTGAAAAGCGATGCAGCAGAGGACAAGGAAGACGATGCTCTTCCTGAGCCCCCTGCCGCACTGGCAGACGGCGAGCAGATGGACCGAGAGGCTGCAGTGGATGATGAAGTGGAAGCTCCGGCCGCACTCAAACGGAAAGCAAAGAAGGCAATGTCTCTTATGGAAGCTCGCGACCGTAGATTCCTCCTGGAGTACATTGTGACGAAAGGGTGCCGCCGTATACCGTGGAACAAATTCTTTGGTAACGATTCAAAGTGTAAGGTTTCTTCCAATCTGACGAGCTGCAGCTGATTAAATTACAGATGCCTTGCCATATCCCGTTCCACCGAATGCCCGTTGCTGCGACAATTGCGACCCAGACCTCTTCCCCGTTGAGACGGTGGGGCTGACAGGAGGATCCAGTCTCAAATCCGGCCGGAGACGTTATACAAAGATTTCCGATGAAGTGATAGACGCCGTCCAGAAGATGCTACTGGCCCTGCGGGACACAATTGCGAAGAATAATTGGCCTAATCAAACTATTATTACAGGGAAGATACTAATGTCGGACCAGGTCGTCACCCTGTTGGCTACTCGTGCACGGGATATAATCTCCGTAGAAGCGCTCAACCAAATGGTTCGGTGGCACTGGAGCCCTCGGTTTGGAGATGAGGTCGTCCAAGCTATCAAAGCTTGTCTTCTCGACCATCCTGACCTCGAGCTGCAAGCACGAGTAGAACGCGAGCAGGAGCAGTCTTTTCTTGCTCTGCAGGCGCTTGCAACAGCAGATCGCAGGAAAAAACTGACTCTTGTGTTCGATGCGTGCCACGAGGTCATTTTAAGCCAGACTTGGCCTGGCACAACACAGAGCGTCTGTCAAATATTCAAGGCACTCCCGCGGAAAACGGTAAGACACTGTGCCATACTTTGGTGACTTTCTTACGGTTATCCTTCACAGGCATGGCCCGACTACTATGACAAGATTAAAAAACCTATCTCAATGGCGACTATCAAACAACATGCCCACACGAAAAATCTGCTCAAGTCTACGAGTGAATATGCCGCGCTTTGGCACCGCATGTTTGACAACGCGCGCGCATACAATCAAGACGGCACCCAAATTCAGGAGGATGCCAATTTTTTGCAGCGTGTTCTGGATGAGACACTGGAGGAGCTGAGCCGTGTTCATGATGTTCCCGGGCCTGTAGAAGAAGAGATATTGTTGGCAGACATAGCATTCAATACGGAATAATTTTTTTTCTGATTTTATACATTCGAAATAAGGTCCTCTGCCGTGGCCATGAGAGCGTCGGCATCACTGTACGGCTCCTCGTCATCGAGCTCCAGATCCTCTGGCGTGATCTCATAATCATCCTCCATTGCCGACTGCTCACCCTCCGGTTCATCAGCGTCCGGGATTTCGTCGGCGGGGTCCACAAATCCCAAATTCTGTGCTCGGACCCGCTCCACGGTGAATTTTTTAAATGCTCCACGACCATCCGCGTACTTTGATCCCTCCTCCAAGAGATCACGGACAGGCGTGACCGCCGTCGAGCTGTCAGGGTCATTTGCTGGACGATTCGAAACGTACTCCTGAATCTGCTCATCGCGCAGAGCATCGGCAAGCTGTTGAATCTCAGCCGACATGTCGGGAACTTTGTGGCTTTCACCGAGGGCGGGGATTTTGAAGGACTTTTGAACGGTGCGCATGGTGTCGCGAAGAGTGAAAATGCAGACGGTGATCATCGATAACCAGTCCCAGCTCTTGTTAGAGCCTTTGGCATTGTAGATGATCTGAGAGAATGGTAAAATCGATGACAGGTGGGAATGTCGACAGGCCCACCTTGGCCCAAAAGTTTTGATGCTCCTGGAGAAGATCCACTTCCTTGAAGCTATACGGGCGCCCCGTGAGGTTGACCAGCCAATTGTGAAGGAAGAAGCGCCTACGAAATATTTAATCCCCGGATAAATGGCAGGACGGGGAACACATACTTCAAAACAGGATCATAACGATCTATTCGCCGCAGGGTTTCGAAAATTGCGTCAGCATATTTGGGCATCGTCTTCGGCGACCTCATCATGACCATCCAGCAGGACAGTACATTTATAACACGCCCAATGTCGCCCTTCTTGATCGCGTAGACAAATTCAATGTAGAACAAAGCATCGCGATTGAGGAGCAGCACATTTTCATGTGTTATGTCGCGAAGGGGCAGAGGCTTGGAACGAAGGGCGTCGAGAGCTTCCGTTGTAAACAACTTGCGGTACACCTGCTCCGCGACCTGGTCAAAATCAGCCATTGTCGCGGAAGCCGCCCATGTGTCAAGATTGGTCTGCCCGCAATAAATACGGAAACCATCCTTGACGTGCGCGGCCACGGACATCAGCAGCAACTCATGGGAAGGCTTCCACGGGGCCGCTTTCTTGGCCTTCCATCCGGCTGACAGGGGCTTGCGCTTCAGCAGGGTGGTATGCTCCCACCAGAGACTGCCAGGCCAAAGGGAGTTGGGTTTACCCCAATGCTCATTCAGGACGAGCCGACATCCGGCCATCTTGGCATGGAAGAGACCGAAGCGCCGGATAGAGGCCTTCATACCCTCGATCGGCTCCTTACTGTTGCGGCGCGCAGACTCAATCTACCAAAGAGATTAAATAAATACCTCATAAATGCGAAAGCGTACCTTGTCCACCAATGAGTCCGTCAAGAGGTCTCCGTCGTCAAAGAGCAGTCCATGTGCACGCAGGTCGTCGTTGGTGACACCCAGGTTCCGAAGGATCTGGACATATACGCGGATCGTGCCCTCTATGCTCGACTCATCCTCGTGCATCGCCGGCAGAGGGTACTGGTCAGTTTTATGGACAGTGATAGGGTCCACCTCGGGGCACTCCTCGAAGGCGACTCTGAGATGCTCCAAGCTCGCGATGTTTTCGAGGGCGAGTCGCTTGAGCTGCCAGAGGCAACACCGTGTAAGCTGCTCAGCGCTTTCCGGTGTCGGCAGGACATCGCTGCAGTCCCAATCCAGCACTGGGAAAGTGCTTGTGCGCGGGGGCTTCATAGAGAGCGGAAGCGTTCCAAGGGGAGTATCTCCTCCAGTGAATGGGTTGTAGAGAGGAATCACCGTCGCCGTGGTCCCGTTATCGAAGTGGTTCGCAGAATTAAGCCGTTGAGACTCCACGCGAAAAGCAATGTTGAGGTTGTCCCACACAATGAAGCACATCTGTGTCTTGATGAGCTTACGGAAACGTTCTACTCCTTCAGCCGACAGCTTGTGGATGTGCTCCTTAATGGTGTTGTACGAAGTGGAGAGGCCGGCATGTGCAAGTACTTCCATCTCGCGCTTCGAAGATCCTGACGCGAGCAGGAACAGCCCGATGACGACTTGGTAGTTGTTCGCCTTCTGCGTACGCGATACACTGAGCATTGCACATACGGACGTGAAGACCTGAAGAATTCGCGTCAGAGTCGCGGTACTTCCGAAAGGGGAAAGTGCGGCCCACCAAAGTCTTCTCTCGCCTCGCCTCCACTTGACTCTTCCTCCGCGTCGTCGTGCTGGCAGTCGACACCTTCTCCAGTATCCTCCAGAGCGTCGGCGCGACCTTCATCAGCTGCTCCGCAAGGTCCTCCATCGAAAACTCCTTGAGCAAGGTCATGACATCCACGGTCCAGTCACGACTCAGCAGCTTCTGGATGGCGAGTCCTTCGTCTCGGAGGACCTGGTCAAGCTTCGCATCAAACTCCTTGTCGATGAATTCGTCGCCGACCGCTGGTACTCGCGTCACGATGGCTTCAATGATTTCTTTGCCGTTCGCTTTGAAGAAGCGCGTAAGATTTGCGGATGCCTGGGCATCGTTCCCGGGCTCGAGGAGCGTGTTAAAGAAGTCCATGAAGTTCTTGAAGCCCCCCCCGCCCTCCTCCTCAGGTGTTGACAGGTTCCCGAGGATTTCGTAGGCTTTTGCGCGCTTTCTCGCGTGTTCCTCCTCTGCCTGTATCTCCACCTCCCGACGGCGCTTCTCCGCGGCTTCAGCAGCCTTCTCCTTTTTGCGCTGCACATCTTTGAGTCTTGTGCTTTCCTTAGCAGCTGCACGAATCTCTGCGTGTTCTGCAGGTGTACTGCTATCTTTGGTTTTTCGTGGACCTCTGCTCGGTTTATATCCACGTGGGCGACCCGCACGTACAGGACTGGGCTCGAAGATCGTTGATGTGGCTGGTGAAGAGAACTGAGGGGCCTCCGACGCGGCTCTGCGATGTTTTCGCGGGGTTAAATCCGAGGGCAGCGCAGACGAACTCGCAGCAGAGCCTGAGGAACGAGCAGCGATAATTTGCGAGATAAGACCGGGCAGAGGAGCCATGGGCGCTTCCTCGTCGCTTTCTACATCTTCGTGGTCCTCGGGTGTCTGGCGAGCTTCGATGCGCGGAGAGGAGGGGGCACTGCTAGCCTGCAAGAAGATCTCCCGGCGCTTTGCAGACGAGTCGCCGTAATCAGGGTCCGAATCCTGAGGCCTTTTGCGCTTTGGAGGCATGGAAGGTACGGTCGAGAGGCGGAAGAAAAGCTGAAGAAAGGGGGGAGTCCCAAAACGATCTACATACTAGTATTTTCACTATACCGCCCCTGATTCTTTAGCTGTAGCTTGGAAAAGTAATAGATATTTCTCATGGATGTATTTACAACAGGACTGTCTCTTCAGATTTTGTTTTAGGAGACTTCGAATTTTCGATGAGGCGAAATCTTTCAGAGTCCACTTAATCGAGCCCGGCAAACTCCGACCGCATTAGGCTCCGGTTATTATGTTCCAGTCGCTTTTCCGCCGGCCTATTGATCGATTGTCATCAATTTCCCGCCGTCTCGAAAAGCGCCTGGATCGAGTCTATTCGATTGGCAGGCGGCGGTGAAGCGCCGTTATTTTCCGGGCCTTTCGTCTTCGGTGTTCACCTTCATGTATCGAGTGCTTCCATTGTATTCCCGAGCTCGATCCCAACAAGGCTTTATCGGTGCGCTACTTTTGGGTCACTTTGTTGAGCTTGCATCTACTGTAGCACTTCGCATCACCTTTCCCGATCAATCCCGATTCGATCTGGATCCAACTCATCGCCCTCCTAAATCCATGGCCTAGTTTTTAATGCCCATTCGTGCGAGGTTCGCATCCCCCGGATTATTCAGTCTCCCCCGTCTCTATTTTGTATCGATCCCCCGGGATCCACTTTCCGTGCACTCTTCACTGAACAGTCCATTCGATTCGGGCGTTGCTCTTCTCCTGGCCCTCTCCACTTCCTCGGAGACGCAAACCTCCCCGCTCGCTCCCGCTCTCCTTTTGCACGCGTCCCTGTTCCTACCTGCGTCGCTACACTGCCCATGTTGATTTTCGGTCGCGGGCGCACACACATGTCTTGCTGTCTTTGTGTATTGACCTATGCAGCCTCATTTCTCCTCCTTCCTCACTCATCCCCAGACCACCATCGCGTTGGCTTCATTTTCCGCGCGTAATTAGATCTCGTCGCGGCTCACACGTAACCTTCCGCACATTACATTCCTTGTCATCCCGGCTTTTCTGTCGCCCTTCACATTCGATGGGCTATTCCCCGCATCCCAGCCTCTTCCCTGTCCTCTGCTCACACAGATCCATGCTTCCCGCTAACTTTATTGCATTTTAGTCTATCTCCGCCTCGTTTTCGGTAGTCCACCCTCACTCCGCTTCCCTTGTCTTCAGTCTCTCGCTTCGTGCTCCTCTCGCAGCTTGCATGCCTATCTAAAAATCTCCGGCTCCACTGTGCACTTCTCTGACCTACATATGCAGCTAGTGGTTTTCCTTCCAAATCTGTACTTGACGCCGATTCATGTTGGGTTGTGGTTGGTAGCGCTGGAGCAAATTGAAATAGTGGTCTTTTTGAATGATTGCTACCGCCGTAAATATGCTGCTACATTTTTAACACTCTAGGACGCTTCCAAGAGGTATGGATGAGTGGGTAAGTAAAACCAACTTCAGCGGCTAACCGTGGGACAATAAGCCGGCAATAGAGGCCGGACCGTGACTCGGTGACACTGTCACTGCTTCTACCAGAACCGCGCCGCCGCTCGAGACGCCTCAACGGGAGCTCGTACACAAGCTTAACCATGACGAGGCTGGCTTCAATATCTCGGCGGTGGGCTCCGACAACCTGACCCGCCGCGCCTCCCTTCTGCCCCACCAAGACCGATCTCGCCTCATTGACCTCGCTGAACAGCGACCTCAATCCCTAGTCTCCCGGTATTACTTCATTCAAAGCTCTCAACCACTACCTCGGGAGAAAGTCGTAGCCCGAATCCCAGCGATGCCTTCAACAGCCGCCGCGCGCCTGCGCTCGCTGCATCCAAAGAAGGGCGTGGCCACTGGCCGTGCTCGCGCTCATGCGTACGGACGAGGAGAAGATATTAGCGATGAGGTGAGTCTCTCTCAAGTACTTGTTCTCTTTTATTCCCTTTGCTCTTCTACTTCTGTCCTCCGTGGCTTTCCACTATCTTTACATTCCTCTCCTGCCGTTCTCCGGACTCCGCCCTTCATTCGATCCCGATTCCCTTTCAGATTCCCTTTCATACAGTCCGACTCGTTCACCGTGTACCTCCCCCCCTCATTTATTAGGACAATATCTATATTTTGATTTCCTGCTCTTCTTTGCCGCATGCCACCGCTCCTCCCTTCTCCGCGCCTAGCCTCCTTATTTACTCCGCGAGGAGGCCAGGCGCGCGCGCACACACACTTCGCCGCTTCCGATTCTATCATCCCCATTCATCCCCTCTCCTCCTTCCATGTCTTGCAGTGCCGCTCGCTTGCGATGACAAGCACACATGCAACGGCCCCATCCCATTGGTGTGGTTCCAAGCCCAGCCTTCATCCGCGCCGCGCTGGCGGCGTTCTCCATCTTCCACCGTTACCTTCCCCCCGCCTCTCTAGTGTCCATAACGCAGCATTCTTCTCTTGCTGTCGTTACACGTGACCTTTCCCCGCCGTCTTCCCTTCTCATCCTCTGCCGTTCATCCTCCTCCCTGCACGTGCGCCTAGTCTTTTCCTACTCGAGTTCCCTCCGCGCCGCGCCCTCCCTCGTCCGTTTGCCGCTGTCCCAGCCCCTCCGCTTCTTTTCGGGCACAGCCTCCCTTCCCAATTCGGCCTTTCCGTCCTTTCTTTACCTCCGTTTCTCCCGCCTCCCAAACGCACGCTAACCCACCCCTCCCAGTGCCCCCGCCGCACAAGATGCCCAAGCGTGCTGTGCCCGCGATCTAGGCAGAGCTCGAGCTCGCCACGTTATCGCTCGTTTCGTCGTCCCACAGCAAGGCTGGATATGATGCGCGGATGAGGCCTCCTTGTCCGCGTGCGTCGCCCGCGCCAGGTGAGACGCCCGAGGGTGGGGATGGCGGAGATGGAAGGGAGATGAAGAAGAATTGCACGCTCTCGCACCGCAGCGTCTCCTCGACCATCCACGTCTCCCTTCGCGGCCGCGCTTATCGCTTGCGCCGACCGTCGCGGCGGCGTCGCTTCGTACGCATCACACACACGGGCACGCCTTCGTATCGCAGCACGCGCGCGCGCGCGCACCCGAAAGACACGCAAGACACGAAAGACGTCGAGCACGACGCCGCGCTTCCACACTCGCTGCGCAGGAGATGGTGCGCTCGGGAAAGGAGCGGGATCGAGGGCGGATGCGGGTGCGGGGTACGGCGCCGTGCGCGCGGAGGGGACGAGTGGAGGAGAGCGGGTTCAGCGGGCGGCGAGAAGGAGACATCGGTGCAGCGGGGGATGCTTCGCCCGCTGCCCGCGTACCCTGGTGTGGGAGTGCGCTCCAGCCGCCATCCACGGCACGCTCCGTTTTGGAGGGCGCTCTGTGTGGGGATGGGTGGATGCACGAGCGTGGCTATCGCTGGACGCCGGCGGGCCCGCGCCCGAGGAGTGCGCGTTCGAGCTCGACGCCGACGTCGCGCGTACTTCGTTCCCGTCGACCATAGCCACGGCCGCGCGCGCATCCATCCAACCTCCCACTCCCACCACGCACGTCGACGCTTCCACGCCCGACTCTCCCTCTCCCTCATCAGCGACCCCTCGTCGTCCTCCCCATCCACATCCGATCGTTGGGGCGGTGGGACGCGGGTCGGTTTTGTAGAGTACGTATGAGCTCGGTGCAGCGCGTGAGCTCGGGGAGACTGCACGGGAGCGGCGAGGCGTGCCGCAGGCGGACGCAGACGCGCGGCGTAGGCGGAGGACCCCGTCGTGCTGTGTGGCGTAGCCTGAAAGGAGTGGAGCAGGGGTGACGCGATGGAGGCTGCGGCTGTGACGCCTCGAGTAGGTCGGACGCAATGCGGACGGCCGCCGCGCTGAGCCGCCCCCGCCGGTGTTCCCGGGGATGTGCGGAGCGACGCCGTGGGCGAGCGCTAGCAGCGGGAATGTGAGTTGGGCGTGCGTGAGATGACGGCGGAGGGGCTGTTTGTGGTCCGGCGGTGCTTGGCGGCGGGAGGGCCGCGGGAAAGCGGGAAGTGGGAAGACGAGGCGCAGGGCCAGACACGCGCGCTCCAGCACTAGATGGGGAGTCCTCGCACTCGTCTAGTTCGACGTACCGCTAGGCGGGAGCCTTCACCCGCAGGAGGCGGACGAGAGCGTCGGGGGCCGCAGCCTCCCTTTTGGATGAGACGCGCGGAGCCGGGTCAGGTCGCGCGGTAGCAGGAGCAGCGCGCGCTTTTATACCCGCTAGGCGCGGGGTGCGCCCCAAGCTGCGGCCGCAGCCGGATTCGTATGCAGCGCTCGACTCGCGTCGGCCGCTCGCGCCCACGCACGGGCGGGAGCGGAGGCACAACGATGACGCTGCTGGATGTGGGGCATCGTGGTGCAGGGTTTACTGGGAGGTGGGGGTTAGAGCCGTGCGGCGCAGTGCGGGGGTAGGGCGGCGCGCGCTGATGGGCGATATTCCGTCAGTATAATGTTTCCACCATGGACCATCTCGACCACCGATACATCCATCTTTTGCTCGATTACGACTTAGTCCTACAATATCGCAGCGGACTAGCGCATGTTTGTAGTCTATATAACACTAGTAGCTTATCTCGGATGAACTCTCGGATGAACTCGATGTATCCTTTCCACGGCCTTCTATTGCTACGACCCCCACCATCATTACTCCACCCTTCGCGTCGCCGCTCGCGTTTAAACACGACGGCTCCCTCCAAGGCGGCCCGGCACGTCAATTCCTTCGTGACGCACAGGCCCGTACCTCGAAGCTCCCGTGGCTTCGCAGCGCGCCTGCAACCGCAAGGCACGCATTCACGCCGCGCCTCCGCAGCCGCACCCGGTGCGCAGAGGATGGGGCGCGGGTTCGACAGGAGCGAGCAGGAGTAGATGGAGCGCGACGGGTGCGGGCCATGGCGCGCGGGGAGCGGGGATACGAGTGGTTTCCACGTTGACATGGAGCGGGAGAGAGCGGGAGCGGGTTCGACATTGGGAGGAGACGGTGGAGGGCTGCCCACGTACCTTGATAAGATGATGCGGGGTGGAGCTCCTCCCGCCATCTACGGGGCTCGCGTAACTGGATTGAGGGCACGGCGAGGGCGCACCGCGTGGGGATGGGCTGGATACACGAACGCGGGGGCGGGATGAGACAGCAGTGGAGGCGCTGTCGGCGGTGGACGATGGCCTTGGCAGCGGGAGAGGGAGGCGGCACACTGCAGGCATCTAGATCTAGCTCGACCCGCGGCGTGCGCGTCGGAGGCGGACGGGGTTCGTGGAGCGCACACGTCGGTGAAGGGCGGGAGCTCGGTGGAGAGGCCTCAGCGCCTGGGAGCAGGAAAGCGCTGCACGTGAGGTTGCGCAGGGGGCGCTGACACGTATGGGTAGAGGAGCCCAGCGACGCGGGGGAGGTTGGGGTCGACGCGATAGCTGACCCTGCTTTCTTCGTCGCCGCTTTCGGACCCAATGCCGACGCCCGTCGCGCTGGGTCTGGTCGTGCTCAGACGTTTCGTGCCCGCGCAGGACAGGGAAAAAAGAGATGGACGCAGGATGGACCCGGCCGGCTCAAGGAACGACATGCCGATCAGACGGCACATTGATTCAATGATGATTGATTGATGGTCCAGGCTGAGGTGTGTTTGCCGCCTGTCTGCAAGCATGATCATCAATGATGTCAAGTCCTGCCGCTCACCTCCGCTCACCCAATTGAGACTTCTAGTTCAAGCAGCGTGCATTAACGTTGTACTACTACCAAATTACAACACGGTATTTACAGATCTCGCTCTGCCCGGGCAATTCGTTCGAAAGAACGGGCCTCCTAAGTAGCAGCGCGGCGGCGCCACCTCCACGAGTGCGGAGGGAGAAAAAACTCACCCGCAAATGAATATTTACACCTGCTCCCCAGCATGGGAATGACGATACACCGGTAATTGAGGAACGAGACGGGGCTGCATGGATGCCTATGGCATTGTTGTTTTGGCATTTTGGAAGGCTAACGACGAGATGCAGTGCAACGCGCTGTGGCGCTGATCAGTGACATTTATCTGGAAGCTGTGGTTCGGCTGTGTTTGCGAGACAACATACCATGATCCAGGGCTGTGTAGTAGGAGCTATTTATGCTCGACCTCGGTTACAGTAAACGAGGGAATAATGAGAGGCAGCTTTCGGAGTTTGGTTACTGCACAAAATTGCACTGGTTTATGAGCGCGGGTCGGCTTTCTAATGAGGACACATCTCAGCTTCAGGCCCGGCCCGTGGGCGCCTCTAAAATTACCACGGACAGCTGTGAGTCATGCGGCTTCGATCTTTGATAATGATCACTTCACAGCCCTTGACACCGATCTCTCCTCTCTCTCTTCCGTCCACCATGTCCGCTCCCCCTAATCCAGCGTCCAGCACCTCCCCACAGACACAGGCAAAAGGAAGCCGGGTGTTCAAATCCAAATCCTCCTCTCAATCAAAGTCAGACTGGCTTGCCGCCTCGCTTACCACCGCCAAACTGATTGCGGCCGGGGCTGAGTGTATTCCTTTCCCGTATGTCAAGGGTGTCTTTGGGACGGTTGTAGTCATTTTGGAGACAGTGGAGGTTTGCAATTGTGTTTGTGGGAAAATCTGTCTGTGGCTAACGGGGCTGGTACAGAAAGTCAAGCGGAATCGGGACGACCTGAAAGAACTATGCGGGAATATTGTGGAAATCATCAAGATTATTCAAGACCAGCTGGTGGCTCACGGAGATACAGGTGCTCTGAAGTTCAAGGGGTTATGTGAGGATCTTGAAGGGTGAGTGTTTCCTTCACTAGCTTGGGTGCTGTTCAATGACAGTTGGTTAGTGTATTGGAGGGTGTCTTGCAATCAATCAAGCAGTTACCGACGGAATCCCGAGGCCTCAGTGGCCGTTTTAAAGAAGTCATGAAGCTCGGCAGTACAGCTGACAAAATTGCTGGTTACAGGATGAGAATTCAGGAGCTGCGGTCTAACTTTGTGGTATATATATTCTATTTTCACACAGGTTCTCTTATTGATAGTCCATTCAGCTTATGGCAGCAATTGATACCAACCTACAAGTTCACAAGGCCTTCTCAACCGGGAGACTACCCGGTATGATTTCATTTGATCTACATAAACCCCTGACCTGAGTTGGTATCATTCAGATTCATCTGCAGCCATAGTCACTCAAATTATCACCAAGTGTCCGCCTCCTTCCCGCATATTTCATGGCAGACAGAATATCTTGGATAAAATGCATCAATTCTTTGAACAGGACTTGGACAAACAACACATCTATTTGCTGCATGGACTGGGAGGTGCTGGGAAGACACAGATTGGGCTCAAGTTCATTGAGGGACTTTCTGGACGGTGAGTTGGGTTGAGATCTGAATCTGGTTCTATGACACTGAGATTTCTGTAGCTTCTCCGACATATTTTTGATAGATACCAGCACTACAGAAACCATTGACACAGGTCTCAAGAACATAGCTGCCACACAAAATGCGGGAAGCACAGCGCAGGACGGCCTTGAGTGGTTGAGCAGTAAACCTGCTGAATGGCTACTCTTCTTTGACAATGCAGATGACCCCAACATCAATCTCAACAATTTTTTCCCCCGTTGCAAGTATGGAAACATCTTGATTACATCTCGGAATCCCGGGCTCCGAGTATATGCTGGGGGATATTCTCTGGTCTCTGATATGGAAGAATCAGATGCTGTGGACCTGTTGCTTACAAGCGCTGCTCAAACCTTCACACTGGAGAACAAGGAAATTGCCACAGAAATTGTCCAGGTTGGTCATTATTATGTGTTCATCTGCCATGGCATTGAATATGTTTTTTAAGACACTGTATTATTTCCCTCTTGCTATTATCCAAGCTGGAGCATTCATATCAAAGTCTGGGGCCCTTTCCAGCTATTTAAGCATCTATGCTGAGAATCAAGCTCGATTGCTGAGTAAACAGCCAGATCAATCCCATGATGACTATTCTCGGACAGTATACACAACATGGCAGATCAGCTTTGAACAGCTTAGCAAGCCCGCTGCGACACTTTTACAACTGTGTTCGTTCCTTCACCACACAGGGATATCAGAGGATATTTTTTCCCGAGCCTCTACATATGAAGTCTTTCCCAATGAGCCATCCCAGGAAGAGCTGGATGATCCCCTTGAATTTCTCTCCCAGTTTTTAGGGCCAACTGGCATCTGGGACTCTCTTCAGTTCATGGATGTCATGAATGAAATCACAGCATATTCCTTAGCCAACTTTGATCCAGATGGGAAACTGTATTCTATCCATCCACTGGTGCATAGCTGGAGTAAAAGTACACTTGCAGACCAAGACCAATATCATGATTGGATGGTTGCCATAGTTGGAATGTCAATCTCTGTGATTTCAAACCAAAACATCCAGCTAGCTAGTTTGAAACTCCTGCCCCATGTTGATTCATTACTCCGCGGAAACACAAATATAAGGACAGATTTTCGGAATGATTATGGAAGGCTATACTATTTTGCAGAAAGACTGGAAGATGCAGAGCAGCTGTACCTGGAAGTCCTCGAGTATCAGAGAAGTGTCCTGGGTGAAGACCATCTAGACACATTGAATGCTATGGGGAACCTCGCTCTTACATATACCGACCTGGGCAAATTTCAGGAGGCAGAGGAGCTGGGTGTTGTGGTGCTTGAGAAGCAGAGGAAGATCTTAGGAGAGGATCATCCTGACACCCTGTGGACCATGGGGAATCTCGCTTCTACATATGGGCAGCTAGGCAAATTGCAGGAGGCAAGGGAGCTTGAGGTTGTGGTGCTTGAGAAGCAGAGGAAGATCTTGGGAGAGAATCATCTGAAGACCCTGCGTGCCATGTGGAGTCTCGCTTCTACATATTATAAGCAAGGCAAATTACAGGAGGCGGAGGAGCTTGAGGTTGTGGTGCTTGAGAAGCAGAGGAAGATCTTGGGAGAGGATCATCCTGACACCCTGTGGATCATGGGGAATCTCGCTTCTACATATTACAAGCTAGGCAAATTGCAGGAGGCAGAGGAGCTTGAGGTTGTGGTGCTTGAGAAGCGGAGGAAGATCTTGGGAGAGGATCATCCTCATACCCTGTGGATCATGGGGAATCTCGCTTCTACATATCACAAGCTAGGCAAATTGCAGGAGGCAGAGGAGGTTGAGGTTGTTGTGCTTGAGAAGCAGAGGAAGATCTTGGGAGAGGATCATTCAGACACCCTGCGGACCATGGGAAACCTGGCAGCAACATGCTATTACCTGAACAAATTTAAAGAGGCGGAGCAGCTCTATGTCGAACTCCTGGACAGGCAGACAGCCCTCCTCGGTGCTGATCATCCCGATACCCTGCGTACAGCAAATTGGCTATCAAGTAAAGACCAGACTACGAACAATAATAGCCAGGACGACAGCTAAATAAGTCTCCCGGGTGAGCTTCTATTCACTACCCTTTCTATGCATCTTTGTTCCTTTGTATACTAATAACACATGCTCAGTTGTTCAATAATATATGCTCTTTGTTTGGTGTTTGAAACCCTCCGTTTTCCTTATTTTATCCTGAATGTACTTACATATGTGATGTGTCGTGCATAGTGCTTGGTATTCTGTTTCCTACCTGCAAACTATACCTATCATGACACTCTGAATCTGTAAGATGCACATATAGTTTAGCGTTCACCAGGGGTTTGATCACGAACCACAAGACAGGCTTCGATGCAACAAAGTGTTAAATTGCATGCTCTCATGCACATAGATGTAAATTTTCGACAAGTTGAAATTATGTGTAACGGTATTTCCTTCTGAGCAACGTTTCCCCGCTATGACTGGCTCAAAACCAGGAACACATGAACTTAGAATGCTGTTGCAGACTCAGTTTTATTATCCCAAATGCTCCGAACAAATGCGTGGTGCCGCAAACCGTGGGATGATGGCCCACATGACACGGAGCCGGGGGAAGCCGGTCTGTTACCCTTTCACCTCTCAAGCTCCAGTCCTCCAGCTAGCTCGCTGCAATGGACACCCATGCCTCGCCCTCACCGCCCTCGTCGTCCTTCCGCCCGCGCTCACCGACAAAAGACGACCTCAAGCCCAATGTGCACCCCTACCCCATCAAGACCAACTCCACCGCCGCCCTCGCGCGCTCCACCTCCGGCTGGGGCCTCGCCCGCCGCGCGGCACCACTACATCCCCACCCCGTCCCCCGCTGTCCGCTAGCGGGAGCAGCAAGGACCACACGAGCGGGGTGGGGCGCAGGGCCCGCGCTCCCTGCCGGTGCCGCCGGGCTGAGCAAAAACAGCCACGCGAACAGGGGCGTGGGCGCGGCGCCGGCACGGCCGCAGCCGAAGCGGTGGACGCCTACGCAGCTGGCGGCGCACCCGGGTAGCGCGGTGTCGAGCGAGGCAGGGGAGTGGGCGGCAAGGCGGGGCGTGGGAGGGCGGGCGTTCATGCGCATGTCGGACGAGGAGATGGAGGCGATGGGGTGAGTCCATGTGCCCTCTACATTTGTATCCACCCCTCGCGGTTGTTCGCCGTCCCATCTTCCCGTTTCACATCCCATTTGGCCCTCGCCGCTCGCCCCTCCTCGTCATCACCTACTCCGCGCTTCCCATCCACTTTACCTTCCCATCGTCATCTCGCATCCGCATCACCGCCACACCCCGCCCCTCTCCTCTGTGTGGTCCCGTCGCTTCCTCCGTCCCTACCTTCCCTCATCGCCCCCGCTCGTGGCACATTCCCCCTCGCATCCTGTTTTCATCTTCACTTCTATTCATTTCGTTCGCCCGCTCTCCCGTCCTCTTGTTCTATTCATCCACACGCCCATCCATTGCCCCCTCTCTCCGCGCCCCCCACATCTACACTCATCCCCATCCCTATCCCATCTCGAGCATGCCGTAGCGTTACCCTGCTCCGCTCACGCGCGCGCGCGCGCATCCTCCCTTGCGGCGTATTTTCGTTGTCGCTCCCATTCCTGCGTGTCTCATCCATCCACACATCGACCCCTTATCATAATTCCCCGCTCATCTCATCCCTTCCTTCCTGG
This sequence comes from Mycena vulgaris, assembly GCA_029204335.1. Classification (NCBI taxonomy): domain Eukaryota; kingdom Fungi; phylum Basidiomycota; class Agaricomycetes; order Agaricales; family Mycenaceae; genus Mycena; species Mycena vulgaris. Next base: position 33,812 of record JARGYA010000273.1, on the reverse strand, counting down.
TCGCGTGGTCTCCCCACACGCTCCGATCCCAACTGCACCTCATTCGCAATGTGATTCACCCATTCTCCTTTACCTTCGTCCTCCAGCCCTCCCCGTCCATTCCACGCACCCGGGCATCCACGCACTCTCGTCGCCCTGCTTTCTCTTCACATCCTTCATCTGTTCCCGCCACGCCCACATACACACATGTCCTCCCTTGCTCTCTCACTCACATGCGTCCTCGCACCCCTTCATGTGTGTCTCATCTATCCTTCTCCTTCCCCACTTGCGCCGCAGTTCCCTCCATCTTGGGCCTTCACACCCTCCCCATCCTTCGCGCTATCCCCTCCGCGCGGGCGCATCTTATCTTCCCTGGCGTCCTCATTTCGTTGCCATTCATCTTCGCTGCCATCCTCCCTTTGCGTTCCTTCTCGCCTCATCTATCCATCCCTCTATTTATCCGGCATTCCAGTTCATCTATCATCGCAGCGGTGAGCTCCCACCTATGAATCTGTACGCACCTCCTCCGCACGCATCCCGCCTTCATCGTCGCTTATCATATTGTCGATATAATCTACAATGTAGTAGGAGCATCGGAATCGAAATTAACGCGCATAGGAAGGTATCTAGCTATTGACTAAGTACTCCGCGCCGTCGCTCTCCGCTCTCCATTGAAAAAATGCGTAATTCGAGTCCCATCTGCGGACCCTGGCGTGGATTCGATTCGAGGGGCGCCTGGGGATAGCGCGTACGTTCGCACGCACGAGTGCGCTGCTCACGCATCTCCTCCGGGGATCGTTCGGGCGATAGCTTGAGTATTGAGACAATGGCAATGCTGAAACAATTGAAATAGCCGAAAGGGTTCTTGCGCGGGGGCGTCGCGCGAGCTACAAATAGTGGGGACGGTGTGTGGCAAAGAGTTTAGGAGGATTGAATATCGTGAATATTGAGAGGATGAAGTGAGTGAACTACCGTGCTATAACATGTCAAAGTGGCGAGTAAGCGCTAAGCACACAAGGTAGGATAGTGGCGCGGTACTGGCCTGCAAGGACACGAAACGCGACGTGGTGAGAAGGATAAGAGGTTAGTATGTGTTATGAGAGGGAATGCGAATGCGACGAGACTTCGCAGTTCCCTAAAAGGTGCACGCGGTGAGCGGTGAGTAATTGGAAAGGGCGCGCGCCGAAGAAGAGTGTAGAACTCACCTCGGTGCAGCGCCGCGAATGGGTCTTTACCGCTTGCAGTCCTGGCCTCCGAGAGTGATAACCATATACTAAGGATTCGTCCTCGGCCCGGAATCACGCCATGTCCGGGTTCCAATCATAGAAAACGCGCAGGGAGGAGGGGACGTACCGGGAGGGTGGCGCGGATGGATGCGGTACATCGTAAGAGGCTTCATACACCCGCTCCGAGAGCCACAGGCGAGTCGGATTCATTCTGAGGAAGGAATATGCTAAGGTGAGTGCAGGGGAAATGCGGGTCGGGGGCACGAGAATTGACCTTAACGCAGCTCGGATAAGACCCCAAGGTTGTAATTGACTGCATGGAGACGCCCCGAGCGGAAAGGCGATGGGCTGGCTCTCAGGACATAATGCTGCTTTCAGTCAATTGAAAAAAGTATGCAGACTCGGAGCGGGATTAGGTACCGGGAGAGCGGCACGCGTATCTCGAGGAAATCCGAATACCATGCATACAGCTGTTCCGAGAGCCATGCGCGAGTCGGGGCTGCCTTGAGGAAGATATGGTGATAAGGTGAGCAAATCAAAAATCCGAGGCAAGGACTTGGGAACTTACCTGACCGCGGGTCGGATGGTACTCCGAGGCTGCGATTGAACCCCCTAGAGCCACTCCGAGAGCGGAAAGGCGATAGGTTCTGTCTTGAGAACATAATACTGCCGTCTGGAAATGGTCAGTCGATCGGAGAGGCACCCCAAGGAGAACCTAATCGACCGTTATAGCGGGGCAGGAAGCGGAGATGGAAAGTCCCGTGGCACCATACGCATCGGGGACGAATAGCCCAGAGAGTCAGTGGAGCGTTAGACTCGGCCTGAGTACGAAATAGTCCTGGGTAACAAAATAGTCAGTTTGGGAGTAGTACGGAACAACAGCGGGATACTGAGCGCCGTTTCGGATAGGACACGGTGAAAAGTTGCGTCTGGAGTACATACAGAGGTTCGCAAAGTAATCGGGACAAAATAATTGACTGGGGACTCACCAAGTCAAGTCGGCATTCTGGGTAGTTTGCTGAATTTGGTCAATTCAGTGGATTACGGCGCATTGAGAGCCTCGGAACCATCGATATACGTCAGCGATGATGTACTTGAACAAGAAAAGGAAAAAACCTTGGAGAAATTAGGACCAACAGATTGGCTTGAGGTTGACGGCTCGCTGGCAAGTTAGGCTGCGAAAATGAAGGCTTAGTACGAAGTCTTGGATCAAACGAACGCTCGCGCAGGATCCGGACCAAATACTAACCTCATCTCATGCCGACAGGCCTCCGAGTCGAAATTCCACAAGGAACGAGAGTAGAGGTCAATAGGGAGGTCAAGATGAGTAACAACGAAAAGGGCTTGAAAGTTTACCTGAACTCGACGCAGGAAACGCTTGAGGGAGGAGTGGCATACACAGGAACGCATTAACGAAGGAAATGAAGTGAAATAAAAGGCCGAAGAGACAAAACATGAAGAGTCGCTGCTTGCACGAGTATTCGCGATTTCCTGAAAGGTCCAAGCGGTGAGGAGTTGGAAAGGGCGCGCGATGAGGAGTGTGGAACACGGTGCTGGCGGGGCAAATGGGTGCGTACCGCTTGCAGCCATCGCCTCTGACGAGCGTGACAGCCGCATAGGATTCGTCCTCTGTCTGGAATCAGGCCATGGCCCAACGGTCAGTCAAGCACAGAAAATGCGCAGGGAAAAGGGGACGTACCGGGAGAGTGGTGTGCATAGCTCCAGGAAATCACAATACTATGCATGCAGTTGTTCCGCAAGCCACGGGAAGGTCGGGGTTGTCTTGAGGAAGATATATGTATACTAAGGTGAGTAAATCGAAAAAGCGGGGAACTGGCCTGATCATGTCTCGATTTGTAATCCGAGGTTTAATTGACTGCATGGAGACGGTCCAGTAGCGGAAAGGTGATAGTTTCTGTCCTGAAGACAGGATACCGCTATCTAAACAAGATCAGTAAATCGGAAAAGCGCCGCAAGTACAGCTGCACTTATCGGTATAGCGGCGCTGGAAGCGAGGACGAATCCCGCGGTACCATACGCATCGGGAACGAGCAGCTCCGAGATTCTGGCCACCAGGTTAGACTCGGCCGGAGGGCGCAATAGTGCTGGATGTCAAAAAATAGTGGCTTTGGGAATACTGCGGGATAACGGCAGAATACTGACCGTCGTTACGCGTACTACCTGGTCGTATCTCACGCCGAAAGGCGTCCGAGTCGAAACTCCATTAGTAGCGCGATATGGCCGGATGTCGAGGTTCCAATACAGTTGCCCTTGTTGCAATCCCAGCCAGAGGAGCGCGGAGATGATGGGGTATAATAGAAGCTAGAGTGGCCAAAAGCGCGTGTGAGAGGTTCCAGGGCGGTCGACTGGGCAGATGACGCGAAGCAAGAAAATCGGTCGTGGTGGTCGTGTGCAAAAGACGCCTTCTCGATTAGGCGGTGTTGGTCTGGCGGTCGCGGTCCGCTGCTTCGATTGACAGGTGGCGGTGAAGCGCTGTTATTTTCCGGGCCTTTCGTCTTCGGCGTTCACCTCCATATATTAAGTGCTTCCATTGTCTTCCCGAACTCGATCCCACTCCCAATGAGGCTTTATCGGTGCGCTTCCCTTGGTGTTATTATTGTTGAGCTTGCATTTACTGCAGTACTTCGCTTCGTCTTTCCCTATCAATTCCGATTCGATCTGAATCCAACCACCCACCCTCCTCAATCCATGCCCTAGTTTTTAATGTCCACTGGTGCGAGGCTCGCATCCCTCGAATTATTCAGTCTCCCCCGTGTCTGCTTTGTATTATTAATAATCCCCCGGGGCCCACTTTCCGTGCTACAGTCACTACTTTTCACTTAACAGCTCATTCGATTCGGACGCTCCCCGCCTTTCCCCGGCGCTCTCCCTTTGCTCTCAGACTTAACACGACCACGCGCTCTCCCGCTCTTCTCTTGCGAACGTCCCTGCTTCTACCAGCGTCGCTCCACTGTCAATGTCGATTTTCGCTCGCATGCGCACGCACATGTCTGCCTGTCTTTGTGCATTGACTACGCAGCTTCATCCCTACTCCTTCATCGCTCCTCCACACCCCATCAGCGCGTTGGCTTCATTTTCTGCGTGTAATTAGATCTCGTCGCGGCTCACACGTAACCTTCCGCACATTTCATGCCTTGTCGTCCTCGGCCTTTCTGTCGCCCTCCACACGCCATCGCATATTCCCCATATCCCAGCCTCTTCCCGGTTTTCTGCGCAGATAGCAACATGGTCCCGCTATCCGTATCTTATTCTATCTCCGCCTCGTTTTCGGTAGCGGTCCACCCTCCCTCATTCAGAAGCTTGTCTTCAGTCTCTCGGTTCGGGGGCTTTCAGCAGCTTAAATGCCTACCTGAAAATACTTGGCTCTATTGCGCACTGTCCTGACATATGCAGATACTGGGTTTTTGTACTTAAGTTGACAACGATTCATGTTGGGTTGTGGCTCGGGGAGCGCTGAAATGAATTATAATAGTAGTCTTCTTGAAGGCGTGTTATCGCTGTAGATATACTGCGACCTTCATACCCCTCCAGGACGCTTCCAAGAGGTAAGGATGAGCTAGTAAATAAAATCAAACTTCAGGGCCAACCGTGGGACAATACGCCGGCCACAGAAGCTGGGCCGTGACTTGGTGACGCTGTCACTGCTTCTACCAGAACCGCGCCGCCGCGTCGAGAGCTCGTGCACAAGCTTAACCATGGCGACGGTGGCTTCAATACCTCGACGGCGAGCCCCGATAACCTGACCCGTCGCGCCTCCCTTTTCCCGCCAAGACCGCTCTCGCCTCATCGACCTTGCTAAATCGCAAGTCTGGGCTCGCTTCAAGCTTCTACAAGATTTCAAAGCTCTCCACCACTACCTCGGGAGACAGTCACACCCCGAACTCAATCGATGCCTTCTGTCGCCCGACAGCAACGACCGCCGCGAACCTGAGCCCGTGCGCCCGCTGCATCCAAAGTGGCGCGTGGACGCGCTCGCGCTCATGCGCATGGACGAAGAGGAGATCTCAGCTGAGGTGAGTGTCTCTCAAGCACCAGTTTCCTTTTATTCCCCTTGCTTTTCTACTTCTGTCCTTCGTGGCTTTCCACTGCCTTTACATTCCCTTTCCCGGCGTTCTCCAGACTCCGGGCCCGCCTTTCATTCAATTCCTACAGTCCGACTCGTTCGTGGTATACCTCTTACTTACCTATCTGTCCTTCACTTATTCGGAAAATATCTATATTTTCATATCCTCCTCTGCTTTGCTGCATGCCACCGCTCTTCCCTTGTCCGCGCCTAGCTTCCTCATTCACCACGCGAATCCACTCGCGCGCGCACGTACACTTCGCCGATTCCAATTCAGTCATTCCCATCCACTCCCTCTCCTCCTTGTGACGCTTGCTTGCGATGACATGCAACGGCCCCATCCCATCGATGTGCTTCCGAGCCCAGCCCTCATCCGCGTTGCGCTGGCGACGTTCTCCATCTTCCACAGCTATCTTTCCCCTGCCTTTCCCGTCTACCTCCATAACGCACGCATTCGATGTCTTTTCAGGCCGTCGTTATACGTGACCTTCCCATCGTCATTTTCTCCATTTTCCCTTCTCATTCTCTGCCGTTCACCGCCCTCCTTGCGCGCGTGCCCAATCCTTCCCCGCTCTAACGCCCTCTATCCCGGGCCCTCCCTAGCCCGTTCGCTGCTGTCTCGCGCCCTCCGCTTCCTTTTCGGGCACAGCCTTCCTTCCTATTTCGTACTTTCCTCCTTTCCTTATACCTCGTCTCCCGCCTCCAAACGCAGGCTAACCCGTTCTCTCCAGCGCCCCCGCTGCACAAGCCGCCTGCCGATGCGTACTGTGTCCGCAATCCAGAAGGAGCTCGAGCTCGCCACGTCATCGCTCGTTTCGCCGTCCAGCAGCGAGGCCGGCTATGCGGCACGAACGAGACTGCCGCCATGAAGGAACGGGTCGCATCCCCCTTCGCGTGCATCGCGCGCGCCTCGTGAGACGCCCGCAGGGGGGGGGGGGGTGGAGATGGAGGGGAGACTAAGAAGAATTGCACGCTCTCGCGCCGCGCCTGCTCCCCCATTCATGTCACCCCCCGTGGCCACGCGTATCGCCTGCGTCGACCGTCGCGGCGGCGTCGCTTCGCACGCTCGACACACGCGGGCACGCCTTCGGAACGCAGCACGCGCGCGCACGTACACGAAGGACATGAAAGACGTCGAGCAGGACGCCGCGCTTCCGCACTCGCTGCGCAGGCGATGGCCCCTCTGGAGAGCAGCGGGAGCGAGGTCTAGGGCGGGTAGGGTGCGCGCACGCCGGGGGACGAGTGGAAGAGAGCGGGTTCCGCGGACGGCGAGGAGACGTACGTCGGTGCGGCGGGAACGCTTCGCCTGCTGCGCGCGTACCCTGGTGCGGCGGAGCGCTCCACCCGCCATCCACAGGGCGCTCCGTTTGAGGATGGGTGGATGCACGAGCGTGACTATCACTGGTCGCCGGCAGCCAGCGAAGGCGCGCCTGCGCCCGAGGAGTGCGCGTTCGAGCTCGGCGCCGACGCCGCGTAGCTCGTCCCCGTGGACCATAGCTACGGTCGGACGCGCATCTATCCCACCTCCCACTCCCACACGGCGCGCGGGCGCGCGAGGACGCTCCCACGCTCCACTCTCCTTCGACCTCTTCCTTTCCCTTATCAGCGACCCCTCGTCCTCCCCCACATCCACATTCACATCCGAGACTCCGACGCCTCCATCCTCCCGCGGCCGCGGCCTCGGTCTGGGAGGCGCGTCGGAGGCGGAGGAGGAGCTCGTGGTGCGGATGGTGAGACGCGGGTCTCTTTTACAGGGCGTGGGCTCGGGGAGACTGCACGCGAGCGGCGAGGCGCGTCGCAGGCGGACGCGGACGCGCGGTGTAGGCGGTGGACCACGCCGCGCTGTGTGGCGTAGCCTGGAAGGAGGTGGAGCGAGGGTGGCGCGAGGGAGGCTGCGGCTGTGAAGCCTCGTCTCTTTCCTCCTTTCTTCGTCGACGAGTAGGTTGGACGCAATGCGGATCCCCGCCGCGCTGAGCTGCCCACGCTGGTGTTCCCGTGGATATGTGGAGCGACGCCGTGGGCGAGCGCTAGCGGTGGGAATGCGGGTCGTGCGCGTGCGCGAGCAACGTGGGTGATGGCGGAGAGACTGCTCGCAGCCCGCGGTGCTTGGCGGGCGGCGGAAGAGGAAGGCGACGGGAAGACGAGGCGCAGGCACGACAGACGCGCGCTCCAGCACTAGATGGGGAGTCCTCGCACTCGTCTAGTTCGACGTACCGCTAGGCGGGAGCCTTCACCCGCAGGAGGCGGACGAGAGCGTCGGGGGCCGCAGCCTCCCTTTTGGATGAGACGCGCGGAGCTGGGTCAGGTCGCGCGGTAGCAGGAGCAGCGCGCGCTTCTATACCCGCGAGGCGCAGTCGGATGCGTACACAGCCGCTCGACTACAATGTCGTAGCGGACCAGCGTATGAAGTCGTCTGTCTATACATATCCCTGATGACATTAGTAGCTGTGTCTTCGGATTAACTCAATGCATCCTTTCAACGGCCTTCTATTGCTACGACCCCATCGTTACTCCACCCTTCGCGTCGCCGCTCGCGTTCAAACACGACGCCTCCCTGCGGCCCGGCACGTCAACTCCTTTGTAACTCACAGACCCGTACCTCGAAGCTCCCTTGGCTTCGCAGGACAGCAGCGCGCGCCTGCAAACACACGACACGCATTCACGCCGCGCCTCCGCAGCCGCACCCGTTGCGCAGAGGTGGGTTGGCGCGATGTATGAGCCTCCCTTTCCTGCTTTCTTCGTCGCCGCCAATGCCGATGCCCGCCACGCTGGGTCCGTTCGTGCTCAGACGTTTCGTGCCCGCGCAGGACAGGGAAAAAAGAAATGGGAGCAGCGACGCGGGATGGACCCGGCCGGCTCACACATTGATGAGGAACGAGGACAACACATGCCGATCAGACGGCACATTGATTCAATGATGATTGATTGATGGTCCAGGCTGGAGGTGTGTTTGCCGAACGCCTGCAAGGATGATCATCAATGTTGCCGCTGACCTCCGCTCACCCACGTAAGCCCTCTAGTTCAAGCAGCGTGCATTAATGTTGTACTACTACCAAATTACAACACGGCATTTATAGATCTCGCTCTGCCCGGGCAATTCGTTCGAAAGAACGGGCCTCCTAGTAGCGCCACCTCCACGAAGAAAAAGCTTACCCGCAAACGAATATTCACACTTGCTCCCCGACATGGGCATGCCGATACTCCGGTAATCGAGGAACGAGACGGGGCTGAATCGATGCCTATGGCATTGTGGTTTTGGCATTTTTGGAACGTTAACGACGAGATGCAACGCGACGCGCTGTGGTGCTGATCAGTGACATTCATCCGGAAGCTGTGGTCCGGCTGTGTTTGCGAGACAATGCATCATGATGCAGGGCTGTGTAGTAGGAGCTCTTTATGCTCGACCTCTGTTACAGTGGAAGAGGGAATAATGGCGGGGAGACAGCTTTCGGAGTTTGGTGATGCACAAAATTGTACTGGTTTATGAGCGCTGGTCGGCTTTCTAATGGGACACATTTCAGGCCCGGCCCGTGGGCGCCTCTAAAATTACCACGTACAGCTGTGAATCATGCGGCTTCGATCTTTGATAATGATCACTTCACAGCCCTTGACACCGATCTCTCCTCTCTCTTCCGTCCACCATGTCCGCTCCCCCCAATCCAGCATCCAGCACCTCCCCACAGACACAGGCAAAAGGAAGCCGGGTGTTCAAATCCAAATCCTCCTCTCAATCAAAGTCAGACTGGCTTGCCGCCTCCCTTACCACCGCCAAACTGATTGCGGCCGGGGCTGAGTGTATTCCTTTCCCGTATGTCAAGGGTGTCTTTGGAACAGTTGTGGTCATTTTAGAAACAGTGGAGGTTCGCAATTGTGTTTGTGGGAAAATCTGTCTCTGGCTAACGGGGCTGGTATAGAAAGTGAAGCGGAATCGGGAGGACCTGCAAGAGCTGTGTGAGGATATTGTGGAGATCATCAGGATTGTTCAAGGGCGGCTTTCTTTCCATGGGGATACAGCTGCCGTGGATTTCAAAGCACTGTGTGAGAAGCTGGAAGGGTGGGTGATTCTGCTTCGCCCTCTTGAATTCCTCATAATGTTTGTAATCTTTAGTGTTCTACAGGGTGTTTTGGCAGCAGTGAAGAAATTACAAACAGAGCCCCATGACTTGAGCAGCCGTTTCAAGGAATTCATCAAGCTAGGCAGTGCAACAGATAAGATTTCTGGATATCGCAAGAAGATCCAGCAACTGCAACTGAATTTTGTGGTATATACTTTTGTTTTTTGGATAGGCTTTTTCTTACAGATCCTAGCTTGGGACGACAATTGATACCAATCTGCAAGTTCACAAGGCCTTCTCAGCAGGGAGACTACCCGGTATGATTTTGTTTCTCTAGGTAAATCCATAACCTGAGTTGTTGCTTTTCAGATTTGTCTGCAGCCCCACTGACTCAAACTACCACCAAGTGTTCACCTCCTTCCCGGATATTCCATGGCAGACAGAATATCTTGGATAAAATGCATAAATTCTTTGAACAGGACTTGAACAAACAACACATCTACTTGCTGCATGGACTAGGAGGTGCTGGGAAGACACAAATTGGACTCAAGTTCATTGAGGAACTTTCTGCACGGTGAGTTGGGTTGAGATCTGATTCTGGTTCCATGACACTGAGATTTCGGTAGCTTCTCGGACATATTTCTCATTGACACCAGCACTACAGAAACCATTGACACAGGTCTCAAGAACATAGCTGCCACACAAAATGTGGGAAGCACAGCACAGGACGGCCTTGAGTGGTTGAGCAGTAAACCTGCTGAATGGCTGCTCTTCTTTGACAATGCAGATAACCCCAACATCAATCTCAACAAATTTTTCCCCCGTTGCAAGCATGGAAACATCTTGATTACATCTCGAAATCCTAGGCTTCGAGTCCATGCTGGTTCGGACTCTTGGGTTTCTGATATGGAAGAAACAGATGCTGTGGAATTATTGCTCAAAAGTGCTGCTCAAGCCTTCACACCAGGGAACAAGGAAATTGCAACACAAATTGTCCAGGTTGGTCATTGTTATCTGTTCATCTGCCATGGTATTTGATATTTTTCACAAGGCACTGTATTATTTCCCTCTTGCCATTATTCAAGCTGGAGCATTCATATCAAAGTCTGGGGCCCTCTCCAGCTATTTACAGATCTATGCTCAGAATCAAGCTCGATTGCTGAGTGAACGGCCAGATCAATCCCATGACAACTATGCTCAGACAGTATACACAACATGGCAGATCAGCTTTAAACAGCTCAGCATGCCAGCTGCGACACTTTTACAACTGTGTTCATTCCTTCACCACACAGGAATATCAGAGGACATTTTTTCCAGGGCATCTGCATATCAATTCTTTAGTGATGGTCCATCTGAGGAAGAGCTACAGGAACCTCTCGAATTTCTCTCCCAATTTCATGGGCCAACCGGCATCTGGGACCCTCTTCAGTTCATGGATGTCATGAATGAAATCACCGCATATTCCTTAGCCAACTTTGATCCAGATGGGAAACTGTATTCTATCCATCCACTGGTGCATAACTGGAGTCGAACTACACTTACAGACCAGGCACAATATCATTATTGGCTGGTTGCTATAGTCGGAATGTCAATTTCTGGTATTCCAGAGGATGACATGCAGCTGGCAAGTTTGAAACTCCTGCCTCATGTTGACTCGTTACTCCATGGAAACATAAATATAAGTCCGGATTTCCGGAGAGATTATGCAAGGCTATACTATTATGCAGAACGAGTGAAAGATGCAGCGCAGCTGCACCTGGCCGTCCTAGAGCATCGGAGAAGTGTCCTGGGCGAAGATCATCTATACACATTGTCTGCTATGGTGGCCCTTGCTATTCCATATAACAAACTAGACAAATTGCAGGAGGCAGAGGAGCTTCAGGTTGCAGTGCTTGAGAAGCAGAGGAAGATCTTGGGAGAGGATCATCCTGACACCCTGCTTACCATGGGGAATCTCGCTTTTACATATCACAGGCTAGGCAAATTACAGGAAGCAGAGGAGCTTGAAGTTGTAGTGCTTGAGAAGCGAAGGAAGATCTTGGGAGAGGATCATCCGGACACCCTGCATGCCATGAGGAATCTCGCTTCTACATATTACAAGCTAGGCAAATTACAGGTGGCAGAGGAGCTTGAAGTTGTAGTGCTTGAGGAGCGGAGGAAGATCTTGGGAGAGGATCATCCAGAGACCCTGCGTACCATGGGGAATCTCGCTGATACATATCAAAACCTAGGCAAATTGCAGGAGGCAGAGGAGCTTGCAGTTGTGGTGCTTGAGAAGCAGAGGAAGATCTTGGGAGAGGAACATCCTGACACCCTACTTACCATGGGGAATCTCGCGCTTACATATAGCAAGCTAGACAAATTTCAGGAGGCAGAGGAGCTTGAAGTTGTAGTGCTTGAGAAGCGGAGGAAGATCTTGGGAGTGGATCATCCTGACACCCTGTGGATCATGGGGAATCTCGCTTCTACACATCACAAGCTAGGCAAATTGCAGGAGGCAGAGGAGGTTGAGGTTGTTGTGCTTGAGAAGCAGAGGAAAATCCTGGGAGCTGATCATCCAGATACCCTGCATGCCATGGAAAATCTGGCAGCAACATGCTATGACCTGAACAAATTCAAAGAGGCAGAGCAGCTCTATGTTGAGCTCCTGGACAGGCAGACAGCCCTCCTCGGTGCCGATCATCCTGACACCCTGCGTACAGCAAATTGGCTATCAAGTAAACACCAGACTACGAACAATAATAGCCAGGGCGACAGCTGAATAAGTCTCCCAGGTAAGCTTCTATTCCCTACCCTTTCTATGCATCCTTGTTCCTTTGTATACTACTAACACATGCTCAGTCATTCAATATCATCTTTGTTTGGTGTTCGAAACCCTCAGTTTTCCTTATTTTATCCCGAATGTACATTACCTACGCGATGTGTCGTGCATAATGCTCGGTTTCCTACCTGCAGACTATACCTATCATGACATCTTGAATCCGTGAGATGCACATACAGTTTAGGGTTCACCAGGGGTTTGATCACGAAGCATAAGACAGGCTTCGATGCAGCATTGGTGGTTACTGTAAATTGTATGCTCACATGTACATAGACGTGAATTTTCGGCAAGTTGAAATTATGTGTAACGGCATTTCCTTTTGAGCAACTTTCCCCCGCTATGACTGGTTCAAAACCAGGGACACATGAACTTAGAATGCCTCTCCAGACTGAGTTTCATTATCCCAAACGCTCCAAAGAAATCCGCGGCGCCGCAAACCGTGGGATGATGGCCACATGACACGGAGCCGGGGGAAGCCGGTCTGTTACCCTTTCACCTCTCAAGCTCCAGTCCTCCAGCTAGCTCGCCGCAATGGACACCCACGCCTCGCCCTCACCGCCTTCGTCGTCCTTCCGCCCGCGCTCACTGACAAAAGACAACCTCAAGCCCAATGCGCACCCCTACCCCATCAAGACCACCTCCACCGCCGCCCTCGCACGCTCCAACTCCGGCTCCTCCTCGCCTGCAGCCGCGCGGCACCACTACATCCCCACACCTTCCCCCGCCGTCCGCTAGCGGGAGCAGCAAGGGCCACACGAGCGGGGGTGGGGCGCAGGGCCCGCGTGCGCTGCCGGTGCCGCCGGGCGTGAGCAAACACAGCCGGGGCTTGGGCGCGGCGCCGGCAAGGCCGCAGCCGAAGCGGTGGATGCCCGCGCAGCTGGCGGCGCACCCGGGCAGCGTGGTGTCGAGCGAGCGGGGTGGGGGAGTGGGCGGCTAGGCGCGGCGTTGGGGGGAGGGCGTTTGTGCGCATGTCGGAGGAGGAGATGGAGGCCAAGGGGTGAGTCCATGTGCCCTCTACATTCGTATCTAATCCTCGCGGTTGTCGGGCCCTCCCTTCCCTATTCCATCTTCCCGCTGTACATCCCATTTGGCCCTCGTCACTTGCCCCTCCTCGTCATCACCTACTCCGCGCTTCTCATCCACTCTGGCTTCACGTCGTGGTCTCGCATCCGCATCGCCGTCTAACCCGCCCCTCACTGTGCTGTCCCGTCACTTCCTCCTCCCCGCCTTCCCTCATCGCCCCCGCTCGCGGCTCATCTCTATTTCCATTCGTTTCGTTCGCCCGTCCTCCCGCCCTCCTATTCTATTCGTCCACGCGCCGATCCATTGCCCCCCTCCCTCTGCACCCCCCACAACTACACTCATCCCCATCCCATCTCGAGTATGCCGTGACGTTCCCCTCCTCCGCTCGCGCGAACGCGCACACATCCAACCTGGTCACGTACTTTCGCTGTCGCTCCCGTTCCTGCGCGTCTCATCCATACCTTTTATCATAACTCCCCGCCCCTCTCGTTGCTCCCTCGCCGCTCGCCCATTCCCCCCGTTTCCCCCCATTTCGATCTCGTTCTCCCTGCACCTCCCCGTCCCACGTACCCGCCTCGCGCCGCTTTCCCTCCTTCATTCACATGCTTCAGTTGCCCCCGCCACGCACGCTCACATCCTCCTCTCTCTCGCTCGCGCATATCCTTCTCTGCGTCCTGCCCCCTTTGTTTTCATCTCATCTATCCCTCCCCACTCGTGCCGCCGTTTCCTCTATCTTTGGCCTTCACACTCCTCCCCCCCTTCCCGCGCGCGCGGGCGCATCTTATCTTCCCTTGCGTCCTTAAGCTTCTCTCGCCTTCATATCACTGCCGTCCTCCCTTGCTTTCCTTCTCGCCTATCCCATCACGGCAGTGGGCCTCCCACCTATTTTGACACATCTCCTCCGCACGCATCCCGCCTTCGTCGTCGCTCATCATACATATTGCTCCTCGACAAGCTGCAATGTAATATGTGGGAGCATAGAAATGGAAATTATTGCAACGCGTACAGGAGGGTATCTGTTGGCTAGGTACTCCGCGCCGCCGCTCTCCAAAGTCATTGAAAAAGAACGAAATTCGAGTCCCATCTGTGGATCGATTCGAGGCGCGCAGGGCCTGCTGCGCACGTGAGTGCGCTGCCCACGCGTATCCTCCAGGGATCGTTCGGGCGGGAGCTTGAGTGGTGAGACAACGGCAATGCAGGAGCAATTGGAATAGCCGCCGGGGGACGGCGCGGAGGCGTCGCGCGAGCTACAAATAGTGCACACGGTGTGTGACGAAGAGTTTTGAAGGAGGGTATCTGGAGTATTGAGAAGATGAACTTGAAGTGAGTGAACTACATGTCGAAGTGGCGAGTCAGCACACAAGGTGGGATAGCGGCGCGGTACTGACCTGCAAGGACGCGAAACGCGACGTGGTGAGAAGGATAAGTATGAGGGTAGTATGAGATGTCTCACGACTCACGAGGGAATGCGACGAGCCTTCTCAATTTCCTAAAAGGTCCAAGCGGTGAGTAATTCATTGGCAACGGCGTGAGGAAGAAAGAGTGTAGGTAGAACTAACCTCGAGCATGTGAATGGGTGCGGACCGCTTGCCCGAGAGTGAGACTTGGCCACATGCTAAGGATTCGTCCTCGGTCCAGAATCGCGCCATGTCCGGGTCCCAACGGTCAGTCAATTGAAGAAAATGCGCAGGGAAAAGGGGACGTACCTACTATCGGAAGCCTAGTGGCGCGGATGGATGGAGTGGATCGCGAGAGGCTTCATACAGCCGCTCAGAGAGCCACGGGCGAGTCGGCATATGCTAAGATGAGTACATGGAAAATGCGGCTCGGGGGCACGAGAATTTACCTTAACCGCGGCTCAGATAATACCCCGAGACTGTAATTGACGGCATAGAGACGCCCCAAAAGCGAAAAGGCGATAGGTCTGATCTTGAGCACAGGATACTTCTATCTAAAAAGGGTCAGACAAACGGAGAAGCGCCCCAAGGACAGCCTAATTCAGCGCTATAGCGGCGCTGGAAGCGGGGACAAGTCCCGCGGCATCGTACGCATCAGGGACGAGTAGCCCAGAGAGTCAGTGGAGCCTTAGACTCGGCCAGAGTACGAAATAGTCCTGGATATCAAAATAGTCAGTTTGGGAATAGTACAGAACAACAGCGGAATACTGACCGCCATTACGCATAAGACACGGTGAAAATTTGCGTCTGGGGTGCATGCAGAGGGGAGTACAAAAATTGGGACGAAATATCTGACTAGTGCTCACCGACTCAAGTGGGCATTTCGGCTGATTTGCTGAATTTGGTCAGTTCTGGCGCATTGAGCGCCTCGAAACCATCGATAATCGTCAGTGCTCATGTATTTGAACAATAAATGTACAAACCTGGGAGGAGTTAGGACCAACAGATTGACTTGAGGTTCCTGGTTGACACCTCGCTGGCAAGTTAGGCTGCAAAAATAAAGCCTTAGTATGAAGTCCCGCATCAAACGAACGCTCGCGCACCCTGATTGGACCGAATACTAACCGTATCTCATGCCGAAAGCTGCCGAGTCGAAATTCCATTAGTAACGAGACTAGAGGTCAATGGGGAGGTCAAGATGAGTAACGACGAGAAGGAAGGCTTGAAAGCTTACTTGAACTCGACGCAGGAAACGCTTGAGGGAGGAGTGGCATACAAATGAACGCATTAACGAAGGAAATAAAGTGAAATAAAAGGCCGAGGAGACAAAACATGAAGTGTCGGTGCTTGCACGAGACTTCGCGATTTCCTGAAAGGTCCAAGGGGTGAGGAGTTGGAAAGGGCGCGATGAGGAGTATGGAACATGACGCTGACGGGGTGAATGGGTGCGTACCGCTTGCAGCCATCGCCTCCGAGCGTGACAGCCACATAGGATTCGTCCTCCGTCTGGAATCAGGCCATGTCCCAACGGTCAGTCAAGCACAGAAAATGCGCAGGGAAAAGGGGACGTACCGGGAGAGTGGTGTGCATAGCTCCAGGAACTCACAATACCATGCATTACAGCTGCACTTATCGGTATAGCGGCGCTGGAAGCGAGGACAAGTCCCGTGGTATCATACGCATCGGGAACGAGCAGCTCCGAGATTATAGCCACTAAGGGGTTAGGCTCGGCCGGAGGGCGCAATCGTACTGGATGTCAAAAATAGTGAGTTTGGGAATACTGCGGGAGAACGGCAGAATACTGACCGTCGTTACGCGTACTACCTGGTCGTATCTCACGCCGAAAGGCCTCCGAGTCGAAATTCCATGAGTAGCGTAATATGACCGGATGCTGAGCTTCCACTACAGTTGCCTTTGTTGTAATCCCAGCCAGAGGAGCGCAGAGATGAAGGGGTATAATATAAGCTAGAGTGGGGAAGAGTGCATGTGAGAGGTTCCAAGGTGTTCGATCGGGCGGATGCCGAGCAAGAAACTCGGTCGTGGTGGTCGTGCGCACGGCTTCCCGATTAGGCGGTGTTGAGTCCGGCGGTCGCGGTCCGCTGCTTCGATTGGCAGGCGGCGGTGAAGCGCCGTTATTTTCCGGGCCTTTCGCAAGGGGCGACCATTAAAATTATTGCTGAAATCGGGTGGTACTATGCCTAGTTATTTGGTCTTTGATGCACGTGATTGGGCCATCAGCGGCCATCAATTCCATCGGCGCGTTAATGAGACAAGAGTCGTCTGAGCCAGGTAGCATATCAATTGCATTGCTGTCTGGGAATTGATATTATTGTTGCCAGATGTCTGTCTGGGTTTCCCCAATTCCTAATGCATCTTAAGACTTCCGGATGAACTAGTCTCGCATAAATGAGGATTGGTGGTAGAGTGTTGTCGGGCAATGAGTGCTCAGCAACAATATGATACATTGCATTGTATTTCCGAATAGTCTGGGGTTCACCAGATACTTAGCTGGGAGGACACAAAGCACAGTGGATTGGAACATTGGTCGATGGCGAAGTCTTGAATGCAATCTTGGCTCATTTATAGTTCATTCTTGTGTAGCGGTATCGGCAGCTTGATTCGCACAAGTATGCCTTGTAAATGTCTTGACACAAATGGGAAAGAAGACACACTATTTATGCTGCATGCTGAATGTCCATACACGTCCAGAAACGCGTCTCTCATTAACGCGCTGATGGAATTGATGGCCGTTGATGGCCCAATCACATGCATCAAAAATCAAACAACTAGGCATAGTACCACCCGATTTCAGCAATAATTTTAGTGGTCGCCCCTTGGCCTTTCGTCTTCGGTGTTCACCTTCATGTATCGAGTGCTTCCATTGTATTCCCGAGCTCGATCCCAACAAGGCTTTATCGGTGCGCTACTTTTGGGTCACTTTGTTGAGCTTGCATCTACTGTAGCACTTCGCATCACCTTTCCCGATCAATCCCGATTCGATCTGGATCCAACTCATCGCCCTCCTAAATCCATGGCCTAGTTTTTAATGCCCATTCGTGCGAGGTTCGCATCCCCCGGATTATTCAGTCTCACCCGTCTCTATTTCGTATAGATCCCCCGGGATCCACTTTCCGTGCTGCACTCTTCACCGAACAGTCCATTCGATTCGGGCGTTGCTCTTCTCCTGGCCCTCTCCACTTCCTCGGAGACGCAAACCTCCCCGCTCGCTCCCGCTCTCCTTTTGCACGCGTCCCTGTTCCTACCTGCGTCGCTACACTGCCCATGTTGATTTTCGGTCGCGGGCGCACACACATGTCTTGCTGTCTTTGTGTATTGACCTATGCAGCCTCATTTCTCCTCCTTCCTCACTCATCCCCAGACCACCATCGCGTTGGCCTCATTTTCCGCGCGTAATTAGATCTCGTCGCGGCTCACACGTAACCTTCCGCACATTACATTCCTTGTCATCCCGGCTTTTCTGTCGCCCTTCACATTCGATGGGCTATTCCCCGCATCCCAGCCTCTTCCCTGTCCTCTGCTCACACAGATCCATGCTTCCCGCTAACTTTATTGCATTTTAGTCTATCTCCGCCTCGTTTTCGGTAGTCCACCCTCACTCCACCTCCCTTGTCTTCAGTCTCTCGCATCGTGCTCCTCTCGCAGCTTGCATGCCTATCTAAAAATCTCCGGCTCCACTGTGCACTTCTCTGACCTACATATGCAGCTAGTGGTTTTCCTTCCAAATCTGTACTTGACGCCGATTCATGTTGGGTTGTGGTTGGTAGCGCTGGAGCAAATTGAAATAGTGGTCTTTTTGAATGATTGCTACCGCCGTAAATATACTGCTACATTTTTAACACTCTAGGACGCTTCCAAGAGGTATGGATGAGTGGGTAAGTAAAACCAACTTCAGCGGCTAACCGTGGGACAATAAGCCGGCAATAGAGGCCGGACCGTGACTTGGTGACACTGTCACTGCTTCTACCAGAACCGCGCCGCCGCTCGAGACGCCTCAACGGGAGCTCGTACACAAGCTTAACCATGACGAGGCTGGCTTCAATATCTCGGCGGTGGGCTCCGACAACCTGACCCGCCGCGCCTCCCTTCTGTCCCACCAAGACCGATCTCGCCTCATTGACCTCGCTGAACAGCGACCTCAATCCCTAGTCTCCCGGTATTACTTCATTCAAAGCTCTCAACCACTACCTCGGGAGAAAGTCGTAGCCCGAATTCCAGCGATGCCTTCAACAGCCGCCGCGCGCCTGCGCTCGCTGCATCCAAAGAAGGGCGTGGCCACTGGCCGTGCTCGCGCTCATGCGTACGGACGAGGAGAAGATATTAGCGATGAGGTGAGTCTCTCTCAAGTACTTGTTCTCTTTTATTCCCTTTGCTCTTCTACTTCTGTCCTCCGTGGCTTTCCACTATCTTTACATTCCTCTCCTGCCGTTCTCCGGACTCCGCCCTTCATTCGATCCCGATTCCCTTTCAGATTCCCTTTCATACAGTCCGACTCGTTCACCGTGTACCTCTGCCCTTCATTTATTAGGAAAATATCTATATTTTGATTTCCTGCTCTTCTTTGCTGCATGCCACCGCTCCTCCCTTCTCCGCGCCTAGCCTCCTCATTTACTCCGCGAGGAGGCCAGGCGCACGCGCACACACACTTCGCCGCTTCCGATTCTATCATCTCCATTCACCCCCTCTCCTCCTTCCATGTCTTGCGGTGCCGCTCGCTTGCGATGACAAGCACACATGCAACGGCCCCATCGGTGTGGTTCCAAGCCCAGCCCTCATCCGCGCCGCGCTGACGACGCTCTCCATCTTCCACCGTTACCTTCCCCCCGCCTCTCCAGTGTCCATAACGCAGCAAGAGAATCTTGCTGTCGTTACACGTGACCTTTCCCCGCCGTCTTCCCTTCTCATCCTCTGCCGTTCATCCTCCTCCCTGCAAGCGCGCCTAGTCTTTTCTTACTCCAGTTCCCTCCGCGCCGCGCCTTACCCATCTCGTTCGCTCCTGTCCCGCGCCCTCCGCTTCCTTTTCGGGCACAGCCTCCTTTCCCAATTCGTACTTTCGTCCTTTCCTTATTTCTCATCTCTCCCGCTTCCAAACGCACGCTAACCCGCCTCTTTCAGCGCCTCCGCCGCCCAAGACGCCCACGCGCGCTGTCCGCAATCCAGACGGAGCGCGATCTCGCCACGTCATCGCTCTTTCGCCGTCCAACAGCGAGGCGGGCTATAGCGCGCGGACGAGGATGTCGACGTCGCCCGCGCCCCGTGAAACGCCCGCGGGTGGGGAGGAAGAAGAATTGCACGCTCTCGCGCCGCGGCTGCTCCACCACCTACGTCGTCCATCGCGGCCGCGCTTATCTGCGCCGACCGTCACGGCGAGGCGTCGATTCACACACACAGGCACGCCTTAGGACACGCAAGACTTGGAGCACGACGCCGCGCTTCCGCACTCGCCGCGCTTCCGCACTCGCTGCGCAGGCGATGGTGCCCTCGGGAGAGGAGCGTGACCGAGATCGAGGCTGGGTGCGGGTGCGGGGTACGGCGCCTTGTGCGCGGGGGGGGACGAGTGGAGGAGAGCGGGTTCCGCGCGGGGGGTGAGAACGCGACGGGGAGGTCTCGCCCGCTGCCCACGTACCTTGGTGGGACGAGAGCGCTCCACCCGCCATCCACGGGCGCTCTGTTTCAGGATGATGGGTGGATGCACGAGCGTCCCTACCACTGCCCGCGCCCGCGGCCAGCACAGCCGCGCCGAGGAGTGCGCGGTCGAGCTCGACGCCGCTGCCGACGCCGCGCAACTCGTCGCCGGTGGATCATAGCTATGGCAGCCCGCGCATCCATCCCACCTCCCACCTCCCACTCCCGCCGCGCGCGACGACGCTTCCATGCCTTCGACCTCTCCCTCTCCCTCATCCGCGACACCTCGTCCTCTTCCACATCCACATCCGAGGACGACTCCGACGCCTCCACCCTCCCGCCGCTGCCCATTAAGCGCGGCCGCGGCCTCGGTTTGGGGAGGCGCGTTGGAGGCAGAGGAGGGGCTTGGAGGAGGAGGTTGTGGGACGCGGGTCTGTCTGCAAGGTGCGATGCGATGCAGCGCGTGAGCTCGGGGAGACTGTGCGGGAGCGGCGAGGCGCATCGCAGGCGGACGCGGACGCGCGGCGTAGGCGGAGGATCCCGTCGCGCTGTGCGGTGTAGCCTGGAAGGAGGTGGCGCGAGGGAGGCTGCGGCTGTGACTCCGCCTCAAGTAGGTCGGACGCAATGCAGACGGACGCCCGCCGCGCTGAGCCGCCGCCGGCAGCGTTCCCATGGATGTGTGGAGCGCCGCCGTGGGCGAGCGCTAGCAGCGGGAATGCCGGTCGTGGGCGTGGGCGAGCGACGGGGGTGATGGCGGAGGGGCTGCTTGCGGCCGCGGTACTTGGCGGGCAGCGGGGGAGGAAGGCGATTGGAAGACGAGGCGCACGGTTAGCTCCCACACTGAATGACGACGACTCCGTGCACTCGTCGAGTTCGACGGACCGCTAGGCGGAAGCCTTCGTGCACAGGAGGTCGCGAGGGCGTCGTGCGGCGTAGCCTGCCTTTCCAATGAGACACGTGGAGCTGGGCGAGCTCGCGCGGCAGCAGCCGCAGCGCGCGCTTCTATACCCGCTAGGCGCGGGGCCGCTGGACGGATGTGTACGCAGCGCTCGACTCGCGTTGGTTGCTTGCGCCTACGCACGGGCGGGAGCGGGAGGCAGGAGGTGATGCTGGGTTTGTTGGGAGGTGGGGTCGGGGCCGTGCGGCGCACTGCGGGGATAGGGCGGCGCGCGCTGGTGGACGATGTATTGTTATCCGTCAGTCTAGCGTTACACCATGGACCATCTTGACATACATTCATCAGATCTTTTGCTCGAATACGATAGTTTACCACTCTACATTATCGTAGCGGACCAGCGCATGTAAGTAGTTGTCTATACATATCCGTGATGACGCTAGTAGCTGGGTATCTCGGATTAACCCAATGTATTCTTTCCACGGCCTTCTATTGCTACGACCCCCACCATCGTTACTCCACCCTTCGTGGTCAGGAGTGGCTTCCTCGTTGACGTGGAGCGGGAGGGAGCGGGAGCGGGTTCGGCATTGGGAGGAGCAGGCACAGGTTCCGCGGGAACGTGGAGGAAGAGACGGTGGAGGGCCCCACGTACCTTGATAAGTGGACGATGCGGGGTAGAGCGCCTCCCGCCATCTACGGGGCTCGCGTGGCTGGATTGAGGGCACGGCGAGCGGTGGGGATGGGCTGGATACACGAACGCGGGGGCGGTGAGACAGCGGCGGAGACGCTGCCGGGCGGTAGGCCTTGGCGCTGGGTGGGCGGGGGCGAACGGCGGGGGGGGAGGCGGCGCGGCACAATACAGGGCGCACTGCAGTTATCTAGCTCGACCCGCGGCGTGCGCGTCGGAGGCGGACGGGGTTCGTGGGGTGCACGTCGGGAAGCGCGAGTCTGCCTTGCACGGTGCGGTGAAGCGCGGTGGAGACGCCTCAGCGCCTGGGAGCAGGAAGGCGCGCGTGAGATTGCGCAGGCCGCTGACGCGCATAGGGAGACCCAGCGACGCGGGAGGGACCCGGCCGGCTCACACATTGATGAGGAATGAGGACAACACATGCCGGTCAGACGGCACATTGATTCAATGATGATTGATTGCTGGTCCAGGCTGAGGTGTGTTTGCCGCCGGCCTGCAAGCATGATCATCAATGATGTCGAGTCCTGCCGCTCACCTCCGCTCACCCAATGGAGAGCTACGTTAGACCTCTAGTTCAAGCAGCGTGCATTAACGTTGTACTACTACCAAATTACAGCCCGGCATTTATAGATCTCGCTCTGCCCAGGCAATTCGTTTGAGAGAACGGGCCTCCTAGCAGCGCCACCTCCACGAGTGCGGAGGGAGAAAATAACATACCCGCAAACGAATATTTACACCTGCTCCCCGACATGGGCATGACGATACACTGATAATCAAGGAACGAGACGGGGCTGCATCGATGCCTATGGCATTGTTGTTTTGGCATTTTTGGAAGGTTAACGACGAGATGCAACGCGACGCGCTGTAGCGCTGATCAGTGACATTCATCCGGAAGCTGTGGTCCGGCTGTGTTTGCGAGACAATGCATCATGATGCAGGGCTGTGTAATAGGAGTTATTTATGCTCGACTCGGTTACAGCGGAAGAGGGAATAATGGCGGGGAGGCAGCTTTCGGAGTTTGGTCAATGCACAAAATTGCACTGGTTTATGAGCGAGGGTCGGGTTTCTAATGAGGACACATCTCAGGTTCAGGTCCAGCCCGTGGGCGCCTCTAAAATTAGCACATACAGCTGTGAAGCATGCGGCTTCGATCTTTGATAATGATCACTTCATAGCCCTTGACACAGATCTCTTCTCTTTTCTCCCTCCACCATGTCCACTCCCCCCAATCCAGCATCCAGCCCCTCCCTACGGACACAGGCAAAAAGAAGCCGGGTGTTCAAATCCAAATCCTCCTCTCAATCAAAGTCAGACTGGCTTGCCGCCTCGCTTACCACCGCCAAACTGATTGCGGCCGGGGCTGAGTGTATTCCTTTCCCGTATGTCAAGGGTGTCTTTGGGACGGTTGTTGTCATTTTGGAAACAGTGGAGGTTCGCAATTGTGTTTGTGGAAAAATCTGTCTCTGGCTAACGGGGCTGGTACAGAAAGTCAAGCAAAATCGGGACGACCTGAAAGAGCTGTGCGGGAATATTGTGGAAATCATCAAGATTATTCAAGACCAGCTGGTGGCTCATGGAGATACTGGTGCTCTGAAGTTCAAAGGGTTATGTGAGGATCTTGCAAGGTGAGTGTTTCCTTCACCTGCATGGGTGGTGTCTGATGACAGTTGGTTAGTGTATTGGAGGGTGTCTTGCAATCAATCAAGCAGTTACCAACGGAATCCCAAGGCCTCAGTGGCCGTTTTAAGGAAGTCATGAAGCTCGGCAGTACAGCTGACAAAATTGCTGGTTACCGGATGAGAATTCAGGAACTTCGGTCCAATTTTGTGGTATATATATTCCCTTTCTGTAACACCTTTGGCTTATCAATATTTCAGCTTATGGCAGCAATTGATACCAACCTGCAAGTTCACAAGGCTTTCTCAACAGGGAGGCTACCCGGTATGATTTTTCCTGTCTAAATAACTCCAAAATCTGAGTGTCATTTAGGTTTATCCACAGCCCCAGCCACTCAAACCATCACCAAGTGTCCACCTCCTTCCCGGATATTCCATGGCAGACAGAATATCCTGGATAAAATGCAAAAATTCTTCGAACAGGACTTGGAGAAACAACACATCTATTTGCTGCATGGACTGGGAGGTGCTGGGAAGACACAGATTGGGCTCAAGTTCATTGAGGGACTTTCTGGACGGTGAGTTGGGTTGAGATCTGAATCTGGTTCTATGACACTGAGATTTCTGTAGCTTCTCCGACATATTTCTGATAGATACCAGCACTACAGAAACCATTGACACAGGTCTCAAGAACATAGCTGCCACACAAAATGCGGGAAGCACAGCGCAGGACGGCCTTGAGTGGTTGAGCAGTAAACCTGCTGAATGGCTACTCTTCTTTGACAATGCAGATGACCCCAACATCAATCTCAACAATTTCTTTCCCCGTTGCAAGCATGGAAACATCTTGATTACATCTCGGAATCCCGGGCTTCGAGTATATGCTGGGGGATATTCTCTGGTCTCTGATATGGAAGAACCAGATGCTGTGGACCTGTTACTTACAAGCGCTGCTCAAACCTTCACACTGGAGAACAAGGAAATTGCCACAGAAATTGTCCAGGTTGGTCATTATTATGTGTTCATCTGCCATGGCATTGAATATGTTTTTTAAGACACTGTATTATTTCCCTCTTGCTATTATCCAAGCTGGAGCATTCATATCAAAGTCTGGGGCCCTTTCCAGCTATTTAAGCATCTATGCTGAGAATCAAGCTCGATTGCTGAGTAAACGGCCAGATCAATCCCATGATGACTATTCTCGGACAGTATACACAACATGGCAGATCAGCTTTGAACAGCTTAGCAAGCCCGCTGTGACACTTTTACAACTGTGTTCGTTCCTTCACCCCACAGGGATATCAGAGGATATTTTTTCCCGAGCCTCTACATATGAAGTCTTTCCCAATGAGCCATCCCAAGAAGAGCTGGATGATCCCCTTGAATTTCTCTCCCAGTTTTTAGGGCCAACTGGCATCTGGGACTCTCTTCAGTTCATGGATGTCATGAATGAAATCACAGCATATTCCTTAGCCAACTTTGATCTGGATAGGAAACTGTATTCCATCCATCCATTGGTGCACAACTGGAGTCGAAGTACACTTGCAGACCAAGACCAATATCATGATTGGATGGTTGCCATAGTTAGAATGTCAATTTCAGCAATTCCAGACCAAGACATGCAGTTGGCTAGTTTGAAACTCCTGCCTCATGTTGATGCATTACTCCGTGGAAACACAAATATAAGTCCAGATTTTCGGAGTGGTTATGGAAGGCTATACTATTATGCAGGAAGACTGAAGGATGCGGAGCAGCTGTACCTGAAAGTCCTCGAGTATCAGAGAAGTGTCCTGGGTGAAGACCATCTAGACACATTGTATGCTATGGGGAACCTCGCTCTTACATATATCAACCTAGGCAAATTTCAGGAGGCAGAGGAGCTGGGTCTTGTGGTGCTTGAGAAGCAGAGGAAGATCTTGGGAGAGGATCATCCTGACACCCTGCGTACCATGGGGAATCTTGCTTCTACATATGGGCAGGTAGGCAAATTGCAGGAGGCAGAAGAGCTTGAGGTTGTGGTGCTTGAGAAGCGGAGGGAGATCTTGGGAGAGGATCATCCGGACACCCTGCATGCCATGGGGAATCTCGCTTCTTCATATCACAAGCTAGGCAAATTGCAGGAGGCAGAGGAGGTTGAGGTTGTTGTGCTTGAGAAGCGGAGGAAGATCTTGGGAGAGGATCATCCAGAGACCCTGCGTGCCATGGAGAATCTTACTATTATATATGGCACCCTAGGCAAATTCAAAGAGTCAGAGGAGCTGGGTGTTGTGGTGCTTGAAAAGCTGAGAGAGATCTTGGGAGAGGATCACCCCGATACCCTGCGTGCCATGAGAACTCTGGCAGTAACATGCTATCACCTGAACAAATTCGAGGAAGCAGGGCAGCTCTACGTTGAGCTCCTGGACAGGCAGACAGCCCTCCTTGGTACCGATCACCCAGACACCCTGGTTACAGCAAATGATCTATCAAGTACACGCCAGGCTAAGCATGATAATAGCCAGGACCACAGCTGAATATGTTGCGCAGGTAAGTCTCTTTTGATCACTTTTTCTATACGTGCTTGTTCCTTTGTATACTACTAACATATCCTCAGTTGTTCAATGATATATCCTCTTTGTTTGGTGCTCAAACCCCTCAGTTGTCCCCTATGCCATCCTGAATTTACGTAGATGATGTGTTGGACATCGATCGAGGTTGGGTATTTCTTTTCCTACCTGTAGACTATATTTTATCATGAGACTGTGTAAGAGACATATACAGTTTAGGGCTCACCAGGGGTTGATTACGAAGGGCAAGACAGGCTTCGTTGCAACATAGGTGTTAAATTGTATGCTGTCATGTACATAGATGTGAATTTTCGACAAGTTGAAATTATGTGTAACGTTACTTCCTTCTGAGCAACTCTCCCCCGCTATAACTGGTTCAAAACCAGGAACACAAGTGAATGAACTTAGCATGCTTTTGCAGATTGAGTTTCATTATCCCAAACGCTCCAAAGAAATGCGCGACGCCGCAAACCGCGGGATGATGGCCCACATGACACGGAGCCGGAGGAAGCCGGTCCGTTTCCCCTTTAGCGTTTCCAAGCACCAGTCCTCCAGCTAGCTCGCCGCAATCGACGTCCCCGCTTCACCCTTACCGCCCTCGTCGTCCTTCCGCCCGCGCTCGCCGACAAAAGACGACCTCAAGCCCAATGCGCGCCCCTACCCCATTAAGACTACCTCCACTGCTGTCCTCGCACGCTCCACCTCCGGCTGGGGCCTCGCCCGCCGCGCGGCACCACTACATCCCCACTCCGTACCCCGCTGTCCGCTAGCGGGAGCAGCAAGTGCCACATGAGCGGGGGTGGGGCGCAGGGCCTGGCGCGCTGCCGGTGCCGCCAGGCGTACGCCAACAACAGCCGCGCGAGCAGGCGGGCGGGCGCGACGCCGGCGCGGCGGCAGCCGAAGCGGTGGACGCCCGCGCAGCTGGCGGCGCACCTGGGCAGCGTGGTGTCGAGCGAGGCGGGGGAGTGGGCGGCGAGGCCCAGCGTTGGGGGGAGGGCGTTTATGCGCATGTCGGACGAGGAGATGGAGGCGATGGGGTGAGTCCATGTGCCCTCTACATTCGTATCCGCCCCTCGCAGTTATCCCCTCACTTCACTGTCCCATCTTCCCGCTTCACATCCCATTTGGCCCTCGCCGCTCGCACCTCCTCGTGCCCACCTACTCCGCGCTTCCCATCCACTCCGGCTTCCCATTGTGGTCTCGCATCCGCATCGCCGCCACACCCCGCCCTTCTCCTCTGTATGGTCCCGTCGCTTCCTCCTCCCCGCCTTCCCTCGTCGCCCCGCTCGCGGCACATTCTCCCTTCCGTCCTGTCTTCATCTTCATCTCCATTCATTTCGTTTGCCCGTCTTTCTGCCCTCCCTTTCTATTCGTCCACGCACCCATCCATTGCCCCTCCCTCTGCGCCCCACAACTACACTCATCCCCATCCCCATCCCATCTCGAGCATGCCATGCCGTTCCCCTCTCCGCTCACGTGCGTGCACGCGCATCCTCCGTCGTATATTTCGTCCTCCCGTTCCATTACATCTCATCCATCGACCCTTTATGGTCATTCCCTTTCCTTCTCGTCGCTCCCTTACCGTTCGCGCGGCCTCCCACTCGCCCATCCCCCCGCTTCCACCCATTTTGATCTCCTTCCCCCAGGACCTCACCTATCCGCGCTCGCGCGTTATTACCCTCATCTCCGTCCCACGCACCCGCCTCGCTCCGGTTTTCCTCCCTCTGCACATACTCATTTGCGCGCACCCGCTACGTACAAGCACACTCATATCTTCCCCTTCTTTCTCTCACACGCATCCTATCCTCCATTTGCTGTGCGCCTCATCTATCCATCCCCTTCCCCACTCGCACCGCCGTTCCCTCATCCATCTTCGCTCTCTATCTTTGGCATCCACACCCCGCCTCGTCCTTCACTTTATATCCCTCCTGCCCGCGCGCGCGGGCGTATCCTTCTCTCGTGTCGGATTTACTTTAGCCCTCTTCGTCGTCCTCTTCATTGTCACCGCCACTTTCACCTGCTTTCCTTCTCGCCTCATCTATCCATCTCTTTACCTGCCATTCTCGATGGGAATGTACATTCCGGCATTTACCTGTCCCTACATACAACCCATCTTTACGCATCTACCCCACGGATCCTCGCCTTCATTGTTACTCATCATATTGCCTCTCGATACAAACTGTAATGTAATAGGAGCACATAAATGGTAATTGCAACGCGTACAGGAGGGTATCTATCGACTATGTACTCCGCGCCGCCACGCTCCAAATTCATCGAAAGAAAAACGAAATTCTTCCATTTGCGAATCGAGCTGGCGTGGATTCGAGGCCGCGTACGTCGTTCGCATGTGTGGGTGCGCTGCCCGCGACCCGCGCATCTCTTCCGGGGATAATGGGGGCGGTTTGAGAAAATGGACATGCGGAACTTGAAACAATTGGAATAGCCGACCGAGTTCTTGCGCGGGGGGCGATGCGTTAGGTACAAATAGTGTGGGCGGTGTGTGGCCAAGAGTTTAGGAGGATTGGATATCGTGAATGTTGAGAGGATGAAGTGAGAGGATGAAGTGAGTGAACTACCGTGCTATAACATGTCAAAGCGGCGAGTAAGCGCTAAGCACACAAGGTAGGATAGTGGCGCGGTACTGACCTGCAAGGACACGAAACGCGACGTGGTGAGAAGGATAAGAGGTTAGTATGTGTTATGAGAGGGAATGTGAATGCGACGAGATTTCGCAGTTCCCTGAAAGGTGCACGCGGTGAGCGGTGAGTAATTGGAAAGGGCGCGCGCCGAAGAAGAGTGTAGAACTCACCTCGGTGCAGCGCCGCGAATGGGTCTTTACCGCTTGCAGTCCTGGCCTCCGAGAGTGATAGCCACATACTAAGGATTCGTCCTCGGTCCAGATCAGGCCATGTCCCAACGGTCAGTAAATCGCAGAAAATGTGCAGGGAGGAGATGTATGTAACTACTACCGGGAGAGTGGCGCGGATGGAGATCGCGCGAGGTTTCATACAGCCGCTCCGCGAGCCACGGGCGAGTCAGATTCATGATTCATCCTGTGGAAGGAATATGAGAATGTCAGTAAATCGAAAATGCAGGGTAGGGGTACAGGAACTAACCTTAACGCGGGTCGGATAATACTCCGAGGTTGGGATCGACTCCATGGAGCCGCCCCGGGAGCGGAAAGGCGATAGCTTGCCTCTTCAGGACATAATGCTGCTTTCTGAAAGTGGTCAGTAAATCGGAAATGTACACAGTGCGGGACTAATTACCGGGAAAGCGGTGTACATAGTTCCAGGAAATCAAAATATCATGCATACAACTGTTCCGAGAGGCACGGGCGAGTCGGGGCTGTCTTGAGGAAGACATATGATAAGGTGAGTAAATCGAAAATCCGGGGTAGGGGCACGAGAACTGAGCTTACCACGGCTCGTACGATACTCCGAGGTTGGTATCGACTGCATGGAGACGCCCCGAGGGCAGAAAGGCGATAGAAAGACAGAATACCGCTATCTAAAAAGGTCAGTCAATGGGAGATGCGCCCCAAGGAGAACTTAATTGACCGTCATAGCGGCGCTGGAAGCGGAGATGGGAAGTCCCGTGGCATCATACGCATCGGGGACGATTAGCCCAGAGCATCAGTGGAGCGTCAGACTCGGCCTGAGTATGAAATAGTCCTGGATATAAAAAGTAGCCAGTTTGGGAATAGTACGGAACAACAGCGGAATACTGACCGTCATTACGGATAGGACACGGTGAAAGTTACGTCTGGGGTGCATGCAGAGGGGAGTACAAAATTGGGACGAAATACCTGACTGGGGGCTCGTCAAATCAAGTCGGGCTTTTGGCTGATTTACTGAATTTGGTCAGTTCTGGGGATTCTGGTGTCGGAAAAATCGGATTTGTCTGATCAGGTCCTGGCGAGACCTGACCGACATATGAGGCTAGTGAGGGCTGATCAGGTTGGGCTAGGAGACTTATCAGGGCCGGTCAGGTTCTGGTCAAGTTCCATCAGATCCCCCCGTCCCCGAGGATGAAAAAATTCGGAGGAATAGGATAGAACAAGGATATAATGACCTACATCGCAGGATTCTGTTCAAAGAATGAGTTGCAGATAATTGAATGAATCCAATTCACCAAAATACTCGCAGGAACCGGTGGCCGGAACACGGTACATAACTCTGTTGGTGTCCTTCTACTGTGCACATAGATATGTTGGATTTCTCATCTAGTCTTTAATATCATGTAGTTACACTTAGAATAAAGAATACAGTATGAATGTCAGTAAGTGGCTTACCTTCACTTGGAAATGCCTGCACCAGGTAGCTAAGGACCCTCCGAAGAGAGTCCAGTAGCTTTTGAATTCGACTGAGATCTCCTAGTCAGCGCAGGTCAGCCTTTATCAGGCTGATCAGGTCGGTCAGGCTGGTCAGCCCTTATAAACGGTTTTTGACGCTTGTCAGCCTACCCGGGTCCTGATCGTCTGATTTGACCTGACCAGCATTGGACCAGCACATGTCACTGCTGATCAAACAATTTCGATTTTTCCGACACTGGAGCTTTGAGCGCTTCGAAACTATCGATATACGTCAGCGCTTATCTATTTGAACAAGGAATGGACAAGCCTAGGAGGAATCAGAACCAACAGATTGGCTTGAGGTTGACGGCTCGCTGGCAAGTTAGGCTGCAAAAATAAAGGCTCAGTATGAAGTCC
This sequence comes from Mycena vulgaris, assembly GCA_029204335.1. Taxonomy (NCBI): domain Eukaryota; kingdom Fungi; phylum Basidiomycota; class Agaricomycetes; order Agaricales; family Mycenaceae; genus Mycena; species Mycena vulgaris. Next base: position 3,128 of record JARGYA010000273.1, on the reverse strand, counting down.
TGCATCAAACGAACGCTCGCGCACCCTGGTTGGACCGACTACTAACCGCATCTCATACCGACAGGCCTCTGACTCCGAGTCGAAATTCCATGAGGAACAAGAGTAGAGCTCAATGGGGAGGTCAAGATGAGTAACGACGAGAAGAAGCTTACTTGAACTCGATGCAGGAAATGCTTGAGGGAGGAGTGGCATACAAAGGAACGCATTAACGAAGGAAATAAAGTGAAATAAAAGGCCGAAGAGACAAAACATGAAGAGTCGGCGCTTGCACGAGACTTCGTGATTTCCTGAAAGGTCCAGGCGGTGAGGAGTTGGAAAGGGCGCGATGAGGAGTGTGAAACACGGGGCTGAAGGGGCGAATTGCGCACCGCTTGCAGCCATCGCCTCTGAGCATGACAGCCACATAGGATTCGTCCTCCGTTTGGAATCAGGCCATGTCCCAACGGCCAGTCAAGCACAGAAAATGCGCAGGGAAAAGGGGACGTACCGGGAGAGTGGTGTGCATAGCTCCAGGAAATCGCAATACCATGCATGCAGCTATTCCGCAAGCCACGGGCAGGTCGGGGCTGTCTTGAGGAAGATATGTGTATGATAAGGTGAGTAAATCGAAAAAGCGGGGAACTGGCCTGACCGTGTCTCGAGTTGTAATCCAAGGTTGTAATTGACTGCATGGAGACGGTCCGGCAGCGGTAAGGCCATAGTTTCTGTCCTGAAGACAGGATACCGCTATCTAAACAAGATCAATAGCGACGCTGGAAGCGAAGACAAGTTCCGTGATAAATAAGCAGCTCCGAGATTCTAGCTACTGAGGGGTTAGACTCGGCCGGAGGGCGGATGTCAAAAATAGTAAGTTTGGGAATACTGCGGATAACGGCAGAATACTGACCGTCGTTACGCGTACTACCTGGTCGTATCTCACGCCGAAAGGCGTCCGAGTCGAAACTCCATTAGTAGCGCGATATGGCCGGATGTCGAGGTTCCAATACAGTTGCCCTTGTTGCAATCCCAGCCAGAGGAGCGCGGAGATGATGGGGTATAATAGAAGCTAGAGTGGCCAAAAGCGCGTGTGAGAGGTTCCAGGGCGGTCGACTGGGCAGATGACGCGAAGCAAGAAAATCGGTCGTGGTGGTCGTGTGCAAAAGAACGCCTTCTCGATTAGGCGGTGTTGGTCTGGCGGTCGCGGTCCGCTGCTTCGATTGACAGGTGGCGGTGAAGCGCTGTTATTTTCCGGGCCTTTCGTCTTCGGCGTTCACCTCCATATATTAAGTGCTTCCATTGTCTTCCCGAACTCGATCCCACTCCCAATGAGGCTTTATCGGTGCGCTTCCCTTGGTGTTATTATTGTTGAGCTTGCATTTACTGCAGTACTTCGCTTCGTCTTTCCCTATCAATTCCGATTCGATCTGAATCCAACCACCCCCCGCCTCAATCCATGCCCTAGTTTTTAATGTCCACTGGTGCGAGGCGCGCATCCCTCGAATTATTCAGTCTCCCCCGTGTCTGCTTTGTATTATTAATAATCCCCGGGGCCCACTTTCGTGCTACAGTCACTACTTTTCATTCGATTCGGACGCTCCCCCGCCTTTCCCCGGCGCTCTCCCTTTGCTCTCAGACTTAACACGACCACGCGCTCTCCCGCTCTTCTCTTGCGAACGTCCCTGCTTCCTACCAGCGTCGCGTCCACTGTCAATGTCGATTTCGCTCGATGCGCACGCACATGTCTGCCTGTCCTTTGTGCATTGACTACGCAGCTTCATCCATACTCCTTCATCGCTCCTTCACACCCCATCAGCGCGTTGGCTTCATTTTCTGCGTGTAATTAGATCTCGTCGCGGCTCACACGTAACCTTCCGCACATTTCATGCCTTGTCGTCCTCGGCCTTTCTGTCGCCCTCCACACGCCATCGCATATTCCCCATATCCCAGCCTCTTCCCGGTTTTCTGCTCAGATAGCAACATGGTCCCGCTATCCGTATCTTATTCTATCTCCGCCTCGTTTTCGGTAGCGGTCCACCCTCCCTCATTCAGAAGCTTGTCTTCAGTCTCTCGGTTCGGGGGCTTTCAGCAGCTTAAATGCCTACCTGAAAATACTTGGCTCTATTGCGCACTGTCCTGGAATATGCAGATACTGGGTTTTTGTACTTAAGTTGACAACGATTCATGTTGGGTTGTGGCTCGGGGAGCGCTGAAATGAATTATAATAGTAGTCTTCTTGAAGGCGTGTTATCGCTGTAGATATACTGCGACCTTCATACCCCTCCAGGACGCTTCCAAGAGGTAAGGATGAGCTAGTAAATAAAATCAAACTTCAGGGCCAACCGTGGGACAATACGCCGGCCACAGAAGCTGGGCCGTGACTTGGTGACGCTGTCACTGCTTCTACCAGAACCGCGCCGCCGCGTCGAGAGCTCGTGCACAAGCTTAACCATGGCGACGGTGGCTTCAATACCTCGACGGCGAGCCCCGATAACCTGACCCGTCGCGCCTCCCTTTTCCCGCCAAGACCGCTCTCGCCTCATCGACCTTGCTAAATCGCAAGTCTGGGCTCGCTTCAAGCTTCTACAAGATTTCAAAGCTCTCCACCACTACCTCGGGAGACAGTCACACCCCGAACTCAATCGATGCCTTCTGTCGCCCGACAGCAACGACCGCCGCGAACCTGAGCGTGCGCCCGCTGCATCCAAAGTGGCGCGTGGACGCGCTCGCGCTCATGCGCATGGACGAAGAGGAGATCTCAGCTGAGGTGAGTGTCTCTCAAGCACCAGTTTCCTTTTATTCCCCTTGCTTTTCTACTTCTGTCCTTCGTGGCTTTCCACTGCCTTTACATTCCCTTTCCGGCGTTCTCCAGACTCCGGGCCCGCCTTTCATTCAATTCCTACAGTCCGACTCGTTCGTGGTATACCTCTTACTTACCTATCTGTCCTTCACTTATTCGGAAAATATCTATATTTTCATATCCTCCTCTGCTTTGCTGCATGCCACCGCTCTTCCCTTGTCCGCGCCTAGCTTCCTCATTCACCACGCGAATCCACTCGCGCGCGCACGTACACTTCGCCGATTCCAATTCAGTCATTCCCATCCACTCCCTCTCCTCCTTGTGACGCTTGCTTGCGATGACATGCAACGGC